>BLBF01000036.1:13889438-13927130 GCA_015471245.1 Laticauda colubrina | reverse complement strand
ATATATATATATATATAGATATATATATATATATATATATATATATCACGGGATCTTGAATAAAGGCTCAGTAGAAACAGTTGGGAGTATCCTGGATCAGGCATGCCTTGATTGCATTGAATAAAACAATTAAAATAATGTATACTGAATATCCTGAGAGTGGCATGAAATCAGTAAGATTGTTGGGTGTACCCTTCTCTGGACATTGGTATGTGTGAAACTGCCTTCAGTCACTCCAATAAATCTTCAGATTCCTCCAGTTTCTGATAGCCTGGCACATGCACCTCAGCTCAATATCATTCTGAACTTTTTAGAATCCATTTGAGTTTTCCATTACTTTTTGGTGTGGCAGGCCAGTTTAGATATCTCTGTGGATGATATACAAGGAATATCTTTATTCTGAATGTATCAAATATTTCTACAAAAGCTAGGCTTACAGTACCTTTATGTTGCACAATGTTGAGAAATAATATTTCTCTCTTGGGCTAGGTCCCAATTAATGGCTAATCAATGCTGCAAGATGTGCCCAAATTGCTTTGATAGCCTGGATGCATGTTAAATTGCCCCCAATTGCAATAGGAAGTCAATTAGTTGTTTTGCTCAACGTAGATTTAGACCTAAGTAAATCATTTGATGCCTTGGGAATGTTTGGTATACAATAATGATTAAGGTATCAGGCTAGAAACCAGGAGACTGTGAGTTCTAGTCCTGCCTTAAACATGAAGCCAGGTGAGTGACCTTGGGCCAGTCATATCCTCTCAGCCCTAGGAAGAATGGCAAGCCACTTCTGAAATCTTTCCAAGAAAACTTCAGAAACTAATCCAGGCAGTCACCAAATGTCAGTACTGACTCATGTATCATCTTCAGCAATAGACATTTTCTTAAGAGAGTATTTTTCAGATGAAAAAGGAGTGGAAGAGAAAATAATTCTTTATACCACTTCAAAACTTACCTCTGTTTTCAATGTTTTGCCCTTACTATGAAAATAAACCAGTCAGAGATCATGGAATCAGCATTATGTTATAGTGCCAGATTTAATTTGACATGTGATAAAATCACACAAGCCTGATCAGAAGGAGGGCCACATTTCCTATTTTTTGAAATTCAAAACATTTCACCTTTTTGACAAATTGTCACTACAGTATGGAAATAGAGAAATTTCCCAGGAGGCAATTTTTAAAATATGTGAAAAATGTTTTTTCATCCAGTCCTCTAATCTTAGAGGACAAGAAAAAGTCCCATTCTTCCCATCTGCAGCCAGATAAACTTCTCCTGATGTCGAAACGTGAAGGTGAAGCAATGCCCTGTGGAGAACATGAAATGTGTGAGGAAGATAAGGAGGGTCTAGAAAGAAACCAGGCTGTTTCATCAACACCAAACCCATCTATAATTTCTTCATGCCATTAGATACCAATCAAAGCAACACTTGAACTATTAGATATACTCATCATCCTAGCTTCATTATTAATGAGAAAAGAGAGACAGACAGGCAGACAGAAACAGAAGTGATAAAGCAAAGCTCTACAAAGCTTCACAAAGTGATGGATTCAAGGACACACAGCAGGTTTCTGATGGAAGGGAATGTTACCATGGTAACCCAGCCCTGCAGCTATGGGCTTCACTTGAAGTTTCTTCAGGAAGAACCTTGAAAGAGGATGGAAAAGGAGAGGTTTGCATCTTTAACAGTGGGGAGAGCAAAGCAGAAGACAGTAAGAACGTGGGGAATTGGTAGGCGAAGGGAGTTACATTTGCACAAGAATAATAGAGCTCAGTTGCCTTTTAGATTTGACTGAAGGTTTTCATCAGTCTACAAAGCTGAACTCCTTCCAATCGTGAGCTTGAGGGAGTAGTGATTATGAAGGAAGTAATAAGGAAGGGGCTTTTAAATATTTTGCATTGTAAGCATCATGTATGCAGAAAAAGATAAACTTGTGAATCAAAATATTTTATTTACTTATGTAAAAAAATGAAAATAAATATGCTTCCCATCTGCCCAATAAGTTGACACTGGCCAACAGAGTAATATTCAGCAGGTTCTGACCAGTTCTGGAGAACTGATAACAGAAATTTTGAGTAGTTCGGAAGACCGGCAAATACCACCTCTGGCTGGAGATTTTACAGTATCCTTCTCCTGCCACACGCCCACTAAGCCGTGCCCACAGAACCAGTAGTAAAAATATTTGAATCCCACCATTGCTGGTCAGCTTATATTATTTGATTAGAAAAACTCCCAAATTCCTTGATAATAACTTACGAGTTTATAAAGTGCTGGTGGCAATTGAAGAGAGGAAGAAGGGAAGAAGTAGAGCCAGAGGGAAGTGCCTTAATTTTAAGGCACACTTCCCCAATCTGATGTCCTCCAACTATGCTGCAGTAAAAATCCCATTATCCTATCACACTGACTGAGGCTAATAGGATTTTCAGCCAGAGAAATCTGGAGTAGTCTGGGTTTGGAAAGGCAACTAAAGCAATTACATCAAACCAATATTGTGAATGAATGCATTAGCTTTACATTGAACTTTAGTTTGAACCATGGTTTGCTTCTGTGTAATTTGGGGAAGAAAAAAAAAAAGAATGTGGAAGGAAGAAGGAAGGAGCAGACTGACTGACTCTCTGTAATAACCATCTTGGGAATGTGTCCCCCTGAATATGTTTCCTGTGTATTTTCTACAGAGAAACACAACAGACAGGTTAATGCAGAAAGTCAAAGTCTATCAGACATTTCAGACCAAAGCTTTTAAGGCTGGTTTCTCAACCATAACTACTTGAAGATATGTGGACTTTTTCTTTTTTTAAGGAATAGTCAACTTAGTACAGATAGTCCTCGACTTACAACCATTCATTTAGCGACTGCACAAAGTTACAACAGTACTGAAAAAAGTGACGTATGACAGATTCTCGCACTTATGATCATTGCAGCACCCCCAAATTACATCATTCAAATTCAGGTGCTTGGCGACCGTTATGTACTAGGGTTGTAGTGTACCAGGGTCATGTGGTCACAATTTGTGACCTTACTTCCAATAATGAAAAGTCAATGGGGGAAGCTGAATTTACTTAACAACTATGTGATTCACTTAACTGATGTGATTCACTTAAAAACTCTTGCAGAAAAGATCATACAATCGGGCACAACTCACTTAGCAGCTGCCCTGTTTAACAACAAAAAAATCTGGTCCTAACTGTGGTTATAAGTCAAAAACTATCTGTATGCCAGGCAAAGCAAAAGCTTTTCTAGACAAAGAATTCAATAGACATGCAGGACTCAAATACATGTGCAAATTGTGAACAAAGTTAGGTTGGGGCTGACTGCTCTGTGGAGTTAGACATTATACCAGAGGCAAGTTCAAGAGAGGAGTGAAAAAAGATAAGCTTTACTTATCTCTTCTGCTGGAAACTCTAACCTCCTTTACCCTAATAGATGTCTGAATGTATCTCAAGCCCCCAATGTCACTTCTTCCTCTTAGATGCCTATGTTTCCAAGTTATCTTTCAGAAATAAAAAGATTTTAAATGCTAAATAATTTAAATAAAAATGTTTCCATTAATGCCAATATTATCTGTATATCGGGGTGGGATTCAAAGTTTAAATAACCGGTTCTGTGGGCGTGGCTTAGGTGGTGCACGTGTCTTGGTAGTCATGTGACTGGGTGGACATGGCTTGGTGGTCATGTTATTGGCTGTGTGTAACCAACTCAATATCACTCACATCAAGGCACGCATCTCCTCGCCTGGCCTCTCATGACTGTGGGGATGCTGCAACAGTCATAAGTGTGAAAATGTCACTTTTTTCAGTGCCATTGTAACTTTGAATGGTCACTCCACACAAGCAAAGTACCAGCAAAGGAGGGGAAAAAACTCCAGAGAAGTTACAGAGACAGGAAATCCAATCCTGCCAAGAATGTAATAAAGGTTAATGGACAGGCAGTTTCTGTAAGCAACACCAGAATGTTTCCTTCCTGCCTTCCTTCCAGGATGAGGCCAGTAATTTCTTCTAACAACCGGTTCTCCGAATTGCTTAGAATGTTAACAACCGGTTCTAGCGAATAGGTGCGAACTGGTAGAAACCCACCCCTGCTGTATATATCAAAATGTTGTACAAATTTCTGAAATTATAAGATGGTAACATTTAGCTAAATTTCACAGTCATCTTGACTTGTTTTGTCTCGATATGAGTTGAAGTTTAATTCTGAAACCACGCCTAAGGTTTATTTTTGGAATTCTTTCAATTTTATTTGTTTATTTAATTTATTAATCAAATTTCTACACTGCCCATCTCACCTAAGTGACAAGATGGCTTTCAAACATTTTATTAACGCTGAGATAATGTACTTGCCTATCTTCTTTTTATGATGATTTTACTCTGTAGACTAACCCCAAACAGACAGAGATAAATTTGCCAATGCAAATTTCTTGGCTTAATTGTACTAGTTATTAATGTCAACTTTCTTCAATATAGTCTTGTTTTTATATAACTGCCACTGTTAGTATAATGTTTTCAGATGTGTATATTGTTTCTTTAGCTGCAGATTTTAGATTGAAGAATATTCATGTCAATCTTTCAGGATATTTTTCTCTATGAAGCAGATCATGTAAATCTGTCTCCAGTGAAATCTGAGTGCTAGGCACATCCAGCATTGTTACCTCTGGAAAGGTAGATGTTTGGAAAATACAGATCAAGGAATTTTTAAATCACTAGATAGGACCAGGTTTCTGAAAATTTCAGAGAATGCTTTAATTCTTCTGAAATCAGTTTGCATTGCACACTTTACAAATTTTCAGATCTGCAATTATCTGCCATGGACTCTACAAGCATTTTATTTTATTTTTCAATTTTTTATTCTACATTCTGTTTGCAAAAGAATTTTATGAAATTCAAATGCTATTTTCCAACATTTGCTGTAAATAACAAATTTTGGCCCCCATGTTCAGGGGCTTGCCATAGGAATGGAGAATCTAATATTTACCTAGTGATTCTTCTAGGCTCCATGAAACTTGGAGAATCACGCCTTCTCTTTCTGATGGGGGAATAGCTGCGGGAACGTCGCCGGGCACGGGTTGGTTCTGTGTCACTATGACGTGTTCGTGGCTCATTGTCCTTCTCTCTAGTAGTTAAAAAAAACATTTGCATGCTACTTCCATAAATATTTAAGACACTCTGGACTTGAGGAGTTCAGGTTATGAAATTGTAGTCATCCTGGGCTATGCATTGTAGTTAAAATAATAATCGAGTTCCCACCAGGCCTATAAACAAACTCACACTGTAGCACGGATATAACATTTATTTTACATGTTTATGTACTGTCTATGTCCAAATGTCTCTCCTTGGTTATAAAATATTAATGTGAAAACAGCACTGCAAAAGGCAGATATTCTACTATTGCCTTAAAAAACAATCTATTTCTGAAAAAAAAATAAAAAAATAAAACCAATATGTAGTTATTGAATTTTTTTTATAAAAAAAGAGCAACTTGTACTCAAAATCAGGCAAAGCAGGCAGGCAGATTGAGTTGCTCACAGAATCACAGATTTATTCAGAGATCTATCTTTCTGCCATTGGCTACCTGAGTCTGCACTGAATTATAGAAGCTTCAGTCCTAAAGCCCATGTCACACTGCACCAACGGATGCAAAGAGGATGTAAAACGGACAAAAAAGCTTGCCATCCGTTGGTTAACGCGATGTACTCACTGCCTCTGTTTTGCTTCCTCTCTATCCGTCCAGCATCCGTTTATTGACGTTTCATCCGCTCAGAAAGTTTTGAGCTGCCCAAAACTTTTGAGTGGAAAATGTATCCAATGCATCCATTCTGCATCCTCTAGGCATACGGGGGACATCCGTTCTGCATCCATTACTCATCTGCTATATCCGCTAGGCATCCGCTGTGCATCCGCACAACTAAAATCCGTTCCAGCGGTAAACGGACGCAGGCAGGAAGCAGAACGGACGCGCAGCGTTAGTAGCACGGATGGAGAAAGGATGAAAGCGGATGCACCTCATCCGCTCTGCATCCGCTCTGCATCCTCTACGCATCCGCTCTGCATCCTCTATGCATCCTCTATGCATCCTCTATGCATCCTCTACGCATCCTCCACGCATCCTCTATACATCCGCTCTGCGTCCTCCCCACGTCCGTTCCTTTCCGTGTTATCCGCTCTGCTTATGCAAATTTTTGCCCCTTTTGAGAGTGGATAACAACGGATGGAACATTTTGCTCATCCATTGTGTCCTTTTTGCATCCGTTGGGCAGTGTGACATGGCCTTTAGAAGGTTTGGCTCTGCTTAAGATCTAAAGATTAGCTAGAAAGCAAGAAAACCAACGATTTCCTGCTTTGTGGCTTATCTAAATCTTCGGCACAGCAGAACAGCTGATGGACAGGAAAAAAAGAGGAAAAATAGCAACTTAGCAGTCAAGTTTGCCAGGTAAGGAGTGAATGGGCGGGGAGGGTACCCACAGGCCATGTGGGTAGCACAGCCTTATGTTCCTGCGCAGCCTGGATTAATTGCTTTGGGGGTGCTCTGGGGGTGACATTTCTCTGTGGACCATCAATTTTTTTCATGGACCACTAGAGGGCCACGACCCACTGGTTGGCAACCACTGATCTAGTCCAACCCCCTGCCCAAGCGGGAGACCCTGCACCATTTCTGACAAATGGCAATCCAATCTCTTCTTGAAAGTTTCAAGTGATGATGCTCCCACAACTTCTGAGGGCAAGTTGTTCCATTGGTTGATTGGAATAAGCAGCTCAGTTCAGATACTTTGCGTGAGAGAAAAAGGGTATAACCAGGGGTGTCAAACTTGTGGCACATGCCGGGATGTGTTACATCCGTCCAGTTTAGTGAAGGAGAAAAAAGTCCCGATATGTCATGTGACGACACAAGTTTGATGCCCCTGATATAAGCATTATATAACCATTAACTCCTTCCTAATAGTTTTCAGAGTGTATGCTTGATGTAGATTGTAGGATGATTCAGTTTTGCAAGATTCTATGTATAGGCGTAGAAAAATAAAAAAAATCTGCTTGGAAGAAACATCACGCAACTTTCTTGGTTTTGAGGCCTCACACAGCCCTAAATTTCCAAACACCACCAAAACAGCAACAGGGTCTCTTCTTAAAGGACCATAACTCACACCAGATGAGCATGCAACTCACCTCCCATTAACCAGGGAGGGCTCTGTTAAAAACTGCAATTACCAATGTTTTCTCCATTCTGCAAACTGAGAGGAACAGGACAGAGCAGACCAAATGTATTTATATTTTGAACCAAGTATTATGTGTATAAGTATTAATTAATGGAAGAAGCATAACATGAGTCCTGAATTTGTTCCTCAGTTTGTTGTGTACTCAAAATGCATAATTGTTAAAAGGAATGTTCTTCAAATCATAGTATGAGCAAAGAAATTTTAAAATCAATGAAAAGTTATGCGTTAAAAATGATCCTAAAGTTCTCAGGCAAGACTATCACTTTCCCCATCTTGTTAGAAGTAGGGATTGCAGCCTCCATACCTGCTGCTTGTTGTTTTTTTCTGTGATCCCGATCGAGTCCTGCTGCGTCCAGCTCTCTTCTCCCGAGATCGGGATCGGGATTTTGATGGAGACTGACTAGAGCTCCAGGAACTGCTTCGAGATAGACTCCTCCTTCGTTCAGAATTGTGTCTGGAGTGTTTGACTGAAGTCGGAGAACAGCTATGTGGTCTTCCCCGGTGGTGCCTCTCTTTTGCCCTAAAAGATGCAGTGGGTTAAGATTTAAAAGGCCGCAAGATCAGATCCATGCAAAGGTATGGACACAAAATATGTTACCTTTTAAGGACCTAGGAAAAGCCTACTGGATTAGAATACAGATCGATCTAATTCGGCAGATACTCCCACTTCCTGTAGTAGCCACAGCAGTTCTCCTGACTTGCACCCTCAGCTGTTTTCACTTATTGAATCTGGAAGTTCAACTTTGTATTGGTCAGAAGCAACTAATAACCTAATTTAGTTATTCAGTATGTTACTCCAGTGCATTACACTTGCATATTTTCTCAGATGCTGTATGTGTCAGCAAAAAAAGAGATTGCTATTTAGATATATCTTTCCTAATCTGATGGTTTCATATATGTTGGGATGCTAACATCTCAAGATTTTCCATAGAAAATGTTGGTTGTTGGAGCCTCAACACATCTGAAAAGTACCAATTTGGCAAATTTGCATTAGATTTGTTTTAGAAGAGATGCAAACCCGAATATAGATATCTTATTATCTGTACATGTCATTTGCTTCACTCTTATTAAATGCTTTCCAAAGAACTGATATGAATTCTACTAACTCTGTGAACAGAATGGGATATCTTATTTAAGTAAATCCTTAGATCATTAGAATGATCACTCAATGGCCACTGAATACTACTGTGGACTCCTTTCCCATGAAAAGAAAAGCCAGTTGCATTCTCTACCAATCTCTTCCATAGAAAGACATGGGTTATTGTGCCAGAAACAGATATGGGAAGAAGGTGGACAATAGGACCTGTGAACAGCTACTTCCTCTTTTGATTCTGCCTGTTTCCTTGATCTAAAGCAGGGGTGGATTTCTACCGATTCTGTCTACTCTGTAGAACCAGTAGCTCTGGAGAGCAGCAGACATAGATCCAGTTCTATGTCTGCTGATGTTTTTGCCCACCCACCCACCCAGGCTCTTACCTGAACTTTATTTCCTGATTTTTTTCAACTTCAGCTGCCATGCGAGGCACAGCTGCAGTTTAAAAAGCAGGAAAAAAGAGCTTTTTGAAAGGCTGCTTCTCTGCACGCAGCATGCTGAGGACAATTTACAGGCGAGCACCGGCAACGTGCAGGGAAGCACATCGTAAATCACCGAACCTCGTAAATGACCGAACTGGTAGTCGGATCCCACCCCTGTTCTAAAAGTTATTTAAATCTAGTCAATGACCAAAGTAACACATATTGGTTTTGAGTAGGCACCCTTTAGATATTCTTGAAGGATGTAAGCTTATTATTATATTGATCATTGCACAGTCAGCCAGATGTACAGCCTGGGTTTGGCATTTTTGTCTACCTATCGAGTCCTTACCAATGACCTGGGATAGGCAGATCTGGATGCTTGGTGGTGTTACAGATATCATTGCAGGATGGAAGTTGTTCCCAGTAAAGCCACCTTTTGCAAATGACTGATGGCAAATTTGTTGATACCAATGGTGTTCAAGTGGTCCTCCAGTTGTGGAGTTGGGCTTGCAACCTTTTACTATTGGTACTACTCCTACTTTCCTTTGCCACAGTCGCTCTATTTCTATCTGTTTGTATTTTGTTATCTTCTCCTTTCACTACTACTACTACTACTACTACTACTCCTACTACTATTATTGATTTAATATTCAATTTGATTGAATATTTCACAGTTGGGGATTGGTAAAAATCTGAAACAGTTCAAGTCCTAAGAGATTTTTATTATTACTTCCAGGGGTGGGATTCAAATTTTGTAACAACCAATTCTGTGGGCATGGCTAGGTGGGCATGGCCATGTGACTGGATGGGTATGGCTTTTTTTGCAGCACCTCCCCCCATTTTTTGGACCTTCTGGGCCTCAAGAGAGCCTCCTGGGGGGCATTTTTGTTCCCAGGAAGCTTCCCTGAGGCCCAGGAAGGCAAAAATGGAGGGGGGTGGATTTTTTGCCTCCGTGGGCCTCAGGGAAGCCTCCTGGGCAAAGCAGTAAGTAAGTGAGGAGAATCCTAGCACAGCTGATCACAGGAACAGCTGATCATCGGGAGGGGAAAAAAAAGGAATACCTTAAGGAGTGACTGGGCAGGGAAGAACGCAATCAGCGATGTCTGGCATATGCGTGATATTGTGCATGTATGATAAGGACTGACTGGGAGGGGAAGGGCGGGCAGAGATGGGCGGAGCCAGCTAGGGGCACGATTTGCCGGTTCTCCGAACTGTGCAGAATCATAACAACCGATTCTATAGAACCGGTCTGAACTGGTAGAATCACACCCCTGGTTATTTCAGAGAAAATGAACATGTTGGATAGAGAGGATGGAGACAGTGAAGAAGCCTGTCATCTTGTTTGTGATCTTGCTGGAAATTTCTCACTTGCAGCTGAAAACATAGGACAGTCAAAAATGTCAGGAGGTATGATCGCCATATGCATATCACCAAACAACAGGGCAAAGAGCATACATATTTATATAGAAGTGCAAATGCTAATTTGTAGGAATAGATTCAAATGTGGAAAGAATTAAGTCTGTTGCACCATCATTCATTCCATTGTATCACTCAAGGCACTGTAAAGCCAAGTCACATCTCTCCAATGAGCTCATTAATAGCTCTTTATAAAGGTATTTTATCATGGTGCCAGAATTAAGGAGAGATGGAACTAGGAGTTGAGAGAGCTTTAAAATGAATATGATGTAAGGACAACCAAAAAAGAATATCTAATGAAAAACAGAGTGGGGAAAAGGCAGTCAAGCAATCTAATTTTGTTTTGATAATTAAGTAGTTGACACATTTTCTAAACCTGTGTTCACCTTTCAAGTTGGAATTAAATTCTCACAAAAAGGAAAAGTTCCTTTATAAAGCTATTCCAATTCAATTTTTGAGAGGACAGAGCTGTTTCCATCAGCAGGATGTGGAGCAGAATTTTATCTTAACATCTGTGTGTAAAGAACAGGAAGAAAACAGAATATTTCAGGATTTACAGCATATCTATGCTTCCTGGGGAACTTTTATCTTAGGATGGCTGACATATATACCACTGTAGATGCAGGATATCTGCAAGTGGTGGTACTCGATTATTATAATTATAATAATATAAATTATTATAATTTAAATTTAAATCTATCTTGCTGTGGTGACTGATCAGGTGACCCATATGTCTAGACAATCTGCTGTCTAAAATGTCATTGTGGGACATTTCGAATCTCTTCATTTCTATTATTCTTTATCTTTAAATCAGGCTTGTTCTGGCCATTGCTCCAAATAATGTAGTGTCTTTGAAAACAGGATATACTTTACATAAATTCCTTTCAAAGGGAATTTTAAAAAGTTTAAGAACTGTAATCAATCCTCAAGGATTTTTTTCAAAACAGATGGTCTTTTATTTTGGGGGTCTGGAGTACATAAAACCCATTTTTGCAAATTTGTACTGAATCCAGGAATGTGACTTACGTAACAAACATTTTTGCTCAACTCAAAATGTTGGCCGTCAAAAGTTACCCATTTGCCACTGAGATACAGTTAAACTCAATCCCAGATAGAATCTCATCCAAGGAGGTATTCCTGACTACAGGGTTGGATCCTTGAATTGAACTATTCATTCATGCACTGAACTAGTCATACATGCACCACAATCTTTGGCTCTTACGTTTTCAGATGTACCCTGTGGTTCTTTTCTGCCCCGGTTGTTGCGTGGTATTGATGTGAATAGGTAGACCCTTCTGAGTCACTGCTATATCCTGTATGGCTGAACGACCAGGATGATTCCTTGCTTGCAGAGGTTTTGGCCCTGCGACGCCCTTTGCGCTTGTGTTTTGATGTGGATCTGGTGTGACGCCTGTGGGAGGGTTTGTCTCCTCCAGAGCATCTCCCTGGGGATGTGGACCTTCGGGGGGTCTTGGCCCCATGTTTGTTCCCCCTGCTTTCTTTGGCGTGGAGCGATAAGGTTTCGGTCTTTATGTGCCCTTTGGCTGAAGGCGACAGGGAACCCAACCTCTGGTAGAATGAAAAAAAGGGAGCGAGCAGGAGGGGGAAAAAAAGAAAGAAAAAGGAGAGGAGAGGTTTTTAAAAGAAACCCCCCACCAACAAGGAAAGCTGCAGTACACAACGGCAATGCACAATGATTGAATAAGGCAGGCTACACAGAAACTACTCTGCACCTCGATCCCCTGTTCAATCTCTCGTCCTTAAACAACGCAGCTCATGCAAATCTCTGGCATGCAAAACAGAAAATGAACCAAAACCAAATGTAAATAGGAGGGAAAATTCAATCGGGAGGAGGGAATCACCTTGGAAAAATGAAATTACATGATATATAATTTTTGTAATGATTTAAAATGATATTTAAAAAGAGAGAAAGGGGAGGATGTGGACAAGGGAATATTATGGGATGAAGAAAGGATTAGAAACAGGGGTCCAAGTGTGGGGTTGGATTAAAAAAAATTATTTGTTGATAGCCAATCGAGGAGTAGAAGACAGAAGTATGGGGAGGAACATGGTGGTGTAAATGATGGAAGGGGAAAGGGATAGTGTGGGGGGTGGGGGGGAGGAAACAAATTTTAAACAAAAAGGAAACTCCACAAATGTCATCAGTACTGAAAATAAACAAAGAAAAGTTTCTGAACTCTTCCTGGGTTTTGAACTTTGTGCAGAGTCTCCACCAGCGTTCTATTCTCTTTTATTTCTCTTTAAATTTCACTTTATAATATTTTTGTTAAATTACCACTTTTTTTAAGTCCCTCTTGGTTAACGTCCACTTACCAAGAAAGTGGCATTTCCTCCTTTAGTAGGTAAGGTATGAAGAGAAGGGAAAAGTTGGGCAATATAAGTGAATCATTAGATTGACAAAAATGCAAGAGAGAAAGAGAGAGAAAGAAAGAGAAAGAGAGAGAGAGAAAGAGAGAAGAGAAATAAAAAAACAAAACCACCCTTGTCTCCTAGGGCCTTTGCAGCAAACAATTAGGGAAAAGAGGGAAACAATCTTTCTGTTCCTCTCTCTGAGTCAATTATCAGAACTGGATTTCTATTTGGCTCCTTTAAAAAGAAACCCTCCAAGAACTGGTCTTTGTGCCTTGACTTACTTCCCATGGAGAAGCAATGACAACATGGGGGTGATGAGGATTTATTTATTTATTTGGGGAGTTGAATATGATTGGTTTTCTTATTAAACCCAACCAACAATGTGGTTTCCATCCAGATTTGGAATATGAGAAATTTGTAATCCCCAGACCTGAAGCAGGAAGCCCTTGTCTGCTGAAGATTTGAAGCAGTTTCTTTCCTTATCCTGATGTTTCATTCTGTCTCTGATCCTGAGCAACCAGGTCTCCTAATTCAAAACTTCTCCACTTTCAACAGCCATGCAGACTGAGGATATTGAAAATTGTGCATTGAAAGGATGACATACTAGTGACATCCATTCAACTCTGCCATTAGCTTTGGTTAACCAGGTGTATTTTGAGAAATGTTTCAGAAGAACAGCAGTGTTCCTTCATTTCTCCCTTTCATCTAATCTTGTTCTATTATAGGTTAACGGATTCTCCTTTCTTTAGCAGAGGAAAATCTTCCCCTTCACTGCTGCATTTCCCCTTTTAATTTTAGCCATTGGAAAATTAGCCATGGAATTAGTATGGAAACATCTACTTTAGGAGATGGGCTTTCTCCCCACAAATAAAAAGCTATATAGCTATAACAGATATTTCTTGTTCTAAGAAGTAATTATTGTGATACAGAAAAGCTTAATGTGGATTCTGTGCTATTTCAGAATTCCATCACTGTAAATAATGCATCAAGATAGAAGAAACTAGGCTGACAGACATCATTACCAAATCAAATCTTTGTTATGATTATAGACCAGCATAAACAGAAATAATCAGATTCTCTGTACTTCAAGCATTTATAAACTTTTGACCAATGTTACCATAATATTTTTCCCAGGAAACCCTGATCATTGTAATTTCCCATGGATCTTCAGTCTAACTCTTTTCAGAACAGTTCAAAAAATTCCCTCATTAGAATAAGAGGCTGTACCAATGTAAATTTTCCTTGAACAATTGAATGGCAGAATGCAACTGGATCAGATAACAAATCTCTTTTCCTAAAAAGTTTAATGGTTTGCTCAAATTCTTTCAACAAACATGGTAAGGTAGCCTTCAAATGTCTGAATCCCAATTGTACTTTGCCCTAGTCATTTTAAGTTTGGTGGGCCTACATACACCAATTTGCTTGTTTATAATAATTAAATACACTGTACAATTCCTTATTCCCATTAAAACAAAGCCTTGTTTTCCATGTTTTTGGTTAGTTTTTCCATCCAGCTAAATGAAAACAATAAGTTTACATGTGCTGCCTTTCCTAAAATGGTGCTTTCCAATGGTCCCGCTAGATGAGCAAAATAAAAGTTGCAGTCCAGTTGCAGCCAAAATAAAATTTTCAGTCCAGCACATCTGGAGGGCATCAGGTTAGGCAAGGCTGATCTACACATATCATGATGCTGATAGGAACTTCTTATGGCTTCTCTTGGCCAGAAAAGGCCTTCATATTATTATCAAGATTAATTCAAAATGGAATTAAAAACAAGTGTGTGGCTTAGTTCTACAAATACACATCAGAGATTATCTGAACATGTCTCGACCAACTCAGCATCCTAGGGATGAAGTTCTACCTCTGAATTATTCTTACAGAATATTAAAATAATAGGTATCACTGGGCACTTTGATTCTGGTGTTGTCATTAAGGAGCGAGACTAGAAACAGGGAGACTGTGCGTTCTAGTCCTGCCCTAGGCATGGAAGTAGACTGGCTGACTTGGGCCACTCTTTCATCCCAACTCGCCTATCACCATAGTTGTTGTGAGGGAAATAGGAGAAGTAGTGGTATATATATCATCTTGAGTTGTACAAAGACAGGTGGGATATATCTCAAATGAATAAAATACATTTCCCACTTCTGAAGTCTGCCAGATGCCCTTGGACAAGTATATTGTTCAGACTAAATTTGATTAGTAAAGACTTTTACAAAGAAAACCTTGTTCTGAAGTTGTAGCTAACAAGTGACTCTTTAGTGAGAAATCAAAGGGAATCTTAAGGATGACTATGAGGTAGACAGTGAAAGAATGAGGCATTTTACAAAGATTGCAATTGTTCTCTACCTAGTAATCAATATAGACACAAACAATCAGCATTTTCTTTTTATAATTACAGGAAAAAGAGTAATTACAATGATACATAGCTTCCAAGATATTTGGAATTTATCTTAAGCATGGATATTATATTTCCCAGGATCCAAAGCTGGAATGTTATGGGGATAAAGCCCCATGAAAGCAATGAAGCAGAGCTGCTGACGTTTGTAGTACTATCAAAGTATTATGATTTTTGCATATCCATATTTACCATAAAAGCACAACATTATGAACTTAATGCTTTTTTGTTTTTCTTACAGTAAGAGAACTGAAAACAATGGACAAAATGGCATTAAGGGATTCTGCTTTATGAAGTACTACATATTTACAACAAAAATGAGGAATGCTATCTATCAAGCTTCTACTTGGTATTTTAGGGTCAGAAATAATTATTTTAAATTCAAAAGAGGCTCTATTTTATATCTGATAGATCACCTAGGAATTCCAGGATCAGGTGGGAAGTGAGGAAAAATATTTTGGAAAAAAACATGACAATCCATTTCTGTAATGCTAATAAGAAATTGCATGGATGGTATCAGCAGACATTAATCTTGACTCAAGGGCATCTTTTCTTTTTTATATTTTTATTAAAAAGAATTTCCTTTTCAAGGCTTCAGAAAGGTAAAGTTTGGGAAATAGCTTGAGAATATCACCTCTTCCAAAATAAAAAATTCAGGCCACCAAAGCTTTAGCTGTTTTGAATGAGGATGCAGGCACAATAGACTATGGGCAACACCTGGAAGAATCTCAGAGGCTGGATGTAGGAATGTAAAAAAACTCTGAGTCATAAGAAAGAAAGGGACTTCTCCATGTGTTTCTGTGATAAGCATATGACCACTACAACTCCTGCAGTGGAAAAAACTATTAAACTCAGTGAAATTATGTATGGGGACACGTGCAGAAAAATTCAGTACACTTTTTGCCAAATCCTCGAATATATTAATATCTAAGATCTGTGATCATGTAGACTTGAGTTCATCATACAGAACTAAAAACATTCCTGACACAGGATTTGTAATATGTGGTTTTAAAAGTCACATTAACTGTGAATGTATAGATTATACTTAAAAATCTTTAAGGAATAAGGACTCTTTTGATTCTTTCTTCATGTTCTATCAATATTATAATTCCATGTGATGCTGTAACTCTTGTAATCTCAGATAGTCTATCCTAGTTTGGTGAGCTGTAGATATCTTGATGAGGTATAACTCTGAACATGGACCTGATAGCTCGATTTGACATAGGATGTAGTATAACGATTTTGGAAAATGCCAGGTTGGAAATTCTTAAGTCAAAAGATTATTGGTGTAGTCCTTCAACATTTCACTGATAGAAATAAGGAACCATATTCCTGTATTTGGAACTATTTCATAAAGAATTTCCGTACTCGTAAAGCATTACTGCATTATTCTTGATGTACCAATATTATCATTTTTTCTTTCTCTCTTCCCTTTATTCTTGTTTCACTTTCTAGTGAAATGTGTATATTTAATTCATAAATAATCAGTTATATCTTTAATTGATGATTGTTAAAATGTCCTTAAAGAATTTCAGCAAGGGTGCATGGAATCCTCTGAGTAATTGGGTCCATTGTCAGTGATTTTATCTTCAATAGTTTCCTGTTACTATAATTGAAATTTTCTTTCCTTAACTTAAACCCCCTCCTCAAATCTGCCTCAAGGAATAGGTCTCTATTTGTTGGTGATAGTCCTTCAAGAATCTGTACAGCAGTGTTTCCCAAGCTTGGCAACTTGAAAATGTGTGGACTTCAATTCCTAGAATTCCCCAGCCAGCCCACTTCGGCTGGGGAATTCCGAGATTTGAAGTCCATATATCTTCAAGTTGCCAAGCTTGGAAAACACTGTAGTAGAGCATTAACATATGCACAATCACTGTTTTTTCTCCAAGTTTAGTATGCCCTGTCCCTTTAATTTTTCTTTACTTGTTTCCATATACATATATATTAGCTATCTGCTTTGAATCCTCCACACAATAAACAATAAATACTTATTATTGGGACAATAAATGGATCTTAATAATTCTGAAGAAATTCTTAAGTTTTCATGGGTACTTACATGTATGGTATTCAGCTTTGTTTGGGTATTTTCCCACGTCATTATAGTTGTCCTTTTAAATTTGTAGCAACGTTTCGGCAGAATCTCATCTGCCATGATCAGGCTTCTGTATTGTGTTCGTCTGTGAGTCTTGGAAGATCTGCTTGTAAGTTTTGTTGTGGTTTCACTATTCACTCAAGTCCCGATAAAAGAAACTCTTGAAATTATCAAAAATATGTACCAACCAGCTAAACACCTCATGGAACGAGCAGAACACTGCTTAACCAACACATATCTCATATACAAAGGACAAAGATACAAGCAAATTAAAGGAGCCCCTATGGGATCACCACTGTCACCTGTCATTGCAAACCTGTTCATGGAAGAATTTGAATCCAGAGCCCTGGCTAATGCCACCCACAAACCCAAACTATGGTTAAGATACATCGATGACACATTTGTGATTTGGCCCCATGGAAAAGAAAACCTAAACAATTTCCTAACACACCTAAACAGCACACACCCCAAAATCAAGTTCACCATGGAATCGGAAACAAACAAACAACTACCATTCCTAGATGTACTAATCTACAAAAAAACAGATGGCACACTATGACACACCACATACCAGAAGAAAACACATACCAACCGCTACCTCAACGCCCAATCCCATCACCACCCAGCACAGATAAACTCCGTGGCCAAAACACTAATCACCAGAACCAAACGCCTGGCAAACAAGACACACATAAAGACTGAACTATGCACCCTGACTAAAGTTCTGACAGCTAATGGCTTCCACAAGAGCAAAATCACTGGCTTTATCCACAAAAACACACTGAGACATAATGGAGACCTAGAAGATGAACAGACCTATGGAACAGCTGTCCTGCCCTACATAAGAGGTACTACAGACAAAATCAGTAAGATACTACACAGGCATCACATCAAGACTGCCTTCAAAACAGAGAGAAAAATAGCAGCCATCCTAAGAAACCCCTTAAGAAAAGATAAAATTGACCTGGAAAACCAAGGCATATACGAAGTTCCCTGTGCATCATGTCCTGCCACATACATTGGACAGACCAATAGAAGAATAAGTACCCGCCTAGATGAGCACAAAAATGCAGAAAAAAAGCTGGATCACACTTCCTCACTAGTCCAACACATGAAAGCCACAGGTCATAGCATCAACTTCAATGGCACCAAAACCCTAGCCACTTTAGAAAACCCCCATCACAGAATTATCAGAGAAGCCATAGAGATTGAAAACAGATCTGAAAGCATGAATAGAAAAGATGATTCCACCAGACTGTCAATTATTTGGAAGCCTGCACTCAAAAACAAAAAAATCTCCACACCACAAACCAGGCAAACACCTGGGCACAAAGAGATCCCCCCTGATACCTCCAGCTCAAACACACCCCAACCAGGCACCCAGGTGAAACCTCGCTTCCTAATAAATGATAGCTGTCCATTTACTCGGAGCCAAGCTGCACGAAAAGCCTCCAATACAGGAACACAATGTTGCCAGCCAATGAAGACAAAAAAAGCCACAAAACAGAGAAAAGATATTAGAAACACCAATCAAGCAGAACACAGAAAACTCCAAGACCAATAAACACAGACCAAGACTCCCAACCAATCAGGATTAAGAAAAAACTATTCTGGCACAGCAATAGGCCAGCCCCAAATTTAAAACTGAAACGGCTATGAAAGTCTGACTCATAGGCGAACTCAATACAGAAGCCTGATGATGGCAGATGAGATTCTTCCGAAACGTTGCTACAACTTTAAAAGCACAACTACAATGACGTGTGATAATACCCGAAGGAAGCTGAACAGCATACACACACACACACACACACACACACACACACACACACACACACACCATGGATCTCACTGAAAGCAAATTTAAATATTTCACTGCCAGTTGATCTCTCATGGGACAAGTGCTGCTAATTATGACAGGCAACCATTTCATCCTTTCCTTGAAAAAAATCATCTAGAGTGGGTAATGAGATATTTGAAGGGTCTCTTCCATCTTTTGTTTTTTAAATAAACTTGTAAACCTGTTTATGATGTTCAGTGGTCTAAAACTACTCCATAAAAAGCAGGAATAATGTTTTTGTTTTCTAATATGTCCTGCCATAGATATCTCGGGGTTATTAATTAAAGGAAGATAGAAGACACCTTTCCCTACTTTTTCAGAATTAACTTGTAGAAATCTGGGGAAAGGGACTGGAATTTTAAAAATTGTAACACAGTTTGCATGCATCTATGAAAAGGAAAAATATCCTCTAACCAATCCCAAAAGAAAAACTGGGTAATGATTTGAAAACTGGAACACTGGGAAAGGACTGAAAAGCCTTTAGCAAGCTTGTCAGGATATGAAAGGAATATCTTTCTCTTGGGCTCTTTAAATTTCAATCACTTGAATTATATTGCATTGGCAAAAACATGTATGTCATGTCTCAAAGTTTGTTGCAGAGTTGGCTGTAAGATGGGCAGCTAAATGAATGTTTTAAATCAATCAATAAATAAGGTCAAAATGGCCTCTCAAATGGCAGTGGTTGCAAAAGGACATGTCTAAATGTTGCCCTTTGCTTTGGGGTTGCTGGATCTAAGGAGCTCCATTGGTAAACATCAGGGGGCTGGTCAATGGCAATCCTGCTGAGGGGTTTCGGCCTGGGCTCAGCTGGTGGCCAATCTACCTTTTCCAAGCATGCCCAACTAAATCTCAAGAGAGTTAGCAATCCTTCTAAAATGTATATACCTACCAGTGAGGCACGCTATGGAGGCTTCAGCATGAACAAGAAAACAAAAGGAAATCAGTATATGTCATTCTGAAAAGTTAGCATTTCCACCACCAAACTAGCACCACCATGAGCTCAGGCAACAGTCTTTAACTCCTTCAAATTGTTAAATACGTATTGGAATTGGGGTGGTGATTGTGAAAACCATCTGATGCAGGCCAGAAAGGGCAGGAGGTACAGAGAGGTTATAGTTGTTTTCTACCTACAAAGTATGCACCTTGACTTTCTTGGTGCCAGTATGAGATCAAATAATATTTTTTCCATGATAGATTTGTCTTGTATTCTGCTCCAGCAGGATTACATTGTCAAATCATGATGGAAAACCGATCAAGAAGTGGTGAGCAGATTGTTCTTTCTGTTCCATATGTTCTAATATGAGTTAATTAATTAGACAATTGTGGTAATATATCCATCCCTTCCAAGCCCTGTTTCATTATGTGGGGCTTTGCCCTTAAATCGTTTTTGTACTCAGTTGTGACATTTCTGGATTTTTTTATGATATAAATGAGGGATCCCAATACTACAAGCAGTTCCATTCTTTCTGTGCTTCTTAACCTGAGTTGAAGTGCTGTTTTGATAGACTGCAAAATGCTTTATGCTTTGTTGATAAAAAAGCTTATTAAAAGGTTGTGCTTGTGTGTTTATGAATGTGTGCATTAAATCAGAGGAGGATCATTGGAGAAATGGTCTCCATATCAGTTACCTATCTTGAAGGAACCTCAAACAATCCTTTGCTTCTGGACATTTCTTCATGCAAGTCAGACTTGCTTCATTAGAAATGTCCCCTGCAATAAACAGCATAAGATGGAAAAGCAAAGAGGATCTGATTTGAACCAGGAAAATAGGAGGCTTATAAGCATGCACTAAATGGAGCAAATTAATTTATCCCCGGAAAAATAATTGGAAGCATAGTGGAGTATGAAACTCAAAATCCATTGGGGTATGTGCATTTTCTGGCCCAATTCAGTCGTTTAGGTTTTTCATGTTAGGTCAATTGACTGCAGAAAGTTAGTATCAGAAACAGATCTTGAAATCTACCACATAGCTCAAACTTTCTGGCATTCAGTATTTTCTAGGATTAAGATTTGGGTGATAATGGTATTTGCTTTACTATGCAACAAATATTTAGTTTCTGTTGCTGCTTCCCAAAATGTGAACCATGACAGGCAAGCAAATGTTTGTCAGCCTTGAATAACTTGGGAAGAACCCTATAGGGTTACTGTTCATATACCTGAGGATAAGGGATTGAGGAATCTTTGTTCAGATATCAGCACATAGGGAGCAAAAGGGTATATAGCAAAGAGGATAGGGGATTGTGCTTTGTAGTAGATTGGGGACAAATCCCACCAGTTGCCTTACCTTTATCTTTCCCAATCCAGTACCCTCCAGATATGTTGGGCTTCCACCAAAGCTAAATCCAGAGGACATTAGGTTGGGGAAGGCTGCTTTATCCCTAAGCAAAGCTAAGGAGGAGAAAAACCTGAGTATACAAAAGGATGACCAAGTAAACTTTACAGGAGGAGAAATATGGATATAATTTTAAGTAATCTTTGAGGTAATTGGCTATGGAATGGACATAGAAGGGCCAAAAAAATCCAAATCCTTATTGATTATGGGCCTTTATAATGTGTTATTTTGCTGAATGAGAAGAGTTTAAAGTTCAGAGAAAAACACCTGATTTAGGTCAAAAACTTTTAGTGCTGGCTATCCTTTCCACTATTTTTGAGGCTATTTTTAAAAACTTTGTATGTTTTAGAGCTAATCATGTCCCTTTTCTTAAGATAATTCAAAATATATGGGACAAAGTGGAGAGGTGTTGAGGGAAGGAGGGATGATTTCCTAGACTGGCCACATAGGAATGAGTGGGAGAGCAAAGCATCAGAGAAGCTGCTTTTCTGTTTGACAATGACTTCCCAAGAAGAAAAAAGGCATCTGAAGGCTTATTTTGTGGTAAACATTCCTGAAAGTTGTATCAAAGCCAGATCTAATCAATGGAGTCACTCCAAAACTGTGTTATTCTAGTCATACACTAACATTTGTCTTATTCTTCTAGTTTTTAACTTCTTTCAACTTTCCATGAAGTGATATCCTATGAAGTCTAGTCCAACTTGGAACCTCATCAAGGGCCACCATTTTAAATACAAATAAATGTTTGTGGCAAACTGAAAAATGTATACAGTCAGCTCTCATTTAGCAACTACCTTATTTAACAACCACTTGCAGTTATGATGGTGACAAAAAAAAGTAATTTTATGATCAATCCTCATATTTGCAACCTTCCCAGTCTGTAGAACAAAGGAAAGCAGAAGTAACATACTCATGATTTCCTTTAGTGACTTCAGTTGTCATTGCTAATTGTGGTCACTAAACAAGGACTACCTGCATTGTAATTCATTATCAATCTCTGTCTAGGCGATATCTTAAGATTATTAAGGTTGTTAAAGTTATTCTTGCTTCCCTTGAAACTGATGCTTTGGTGTAAATAGCTTTATGTTTCTGAATTGTGTACAGTATACAAAATTGTGATTACTACTGTTTATTTGGAATTAACTTTTTCACAGCTTCTGTAAAATCAGTAACTACTAAATAAGTACATAAGCACAATGATGAGGATTCTATGGATAGTCCCTCTATTTAAAGATTCTTTAATGGGGATCATTAAATGACTTATTTTTAATCAGCCATATTAAAAATCATACTTGAACCACACAGAGGAAATCAAATCAGCTGACATAATTATACCATTTATGAAAACAAACACAAGATCGAAGAGCTGAAAACACACAGAAATGCATTCTAACAATATAACATTTTTTAAAAAGAAAAAAGAAAGAAAAAACACGGGGAAAAAGAAAAGCATGATTTTGTAGCTGTTTTTAAAAAAATACAATGAAAATTGTACAGAGCCACCAAAAAGAGACAAGCGTAAGGAGAGAGAAAGAAGGAGAGAAAGAATGAAAGAAATACAGAGAGAGAGAAATAGAAAGACAGAAAAATAACATTTAATCAAACTACGGTGCTTTTCAACAGGCTGATCTGTAGAAGTGAACGTGCGGAGGGAGAAAAATACCTACCTTCTGTTTGATCAGGAATGCAATAATAAAAAAAGAAACAATAATCTCCACATTTGGAGGGCAGAATGGGAAAAAGACAATGACTCTTTAGTAATGCACTTCAGACCCCTTTGCTTTGCTCTGAGTTTTCTTTTGACTCAGCTTTTCTTTTTTCTTTTTGATCCATCAAGGTAAACATATTTTTTGCTATCTATATATCGGCATATTTATCAATT
This sequence comes from Laticauda colubrina, assembly GCA_015471245.1. Lineage (NCBI taxonomy): Eukaryota > Metazoa > Chordata > Lepidosauria > Squamata > Elapidae > Laticauda > Laticauda colubrina. The sequence goes on along the minus strand of BLBF01000036.1, from coordinate 13,904,086 downwards.
GTCTAAATAGCACAGCCATTGGGAAATAAAATTTTAAAAAGTTACTATGTAACATTTAAAATTTTTAAAGTAAACAAAAAGTCCCAACAGCATGCAAGAAAAGCAGCAGATGAAAGCAGAAAATGTCAAGATTTAAGGTTCTCTTTGTAATGGGGAATAGGCCAAAAGTGACTTCCCTCAAAAGATGGAGGCATTATATAAGGTGACCATGAGGGAAAGATATAAGGGGGGAGGAGAGGGGGAGGCACAGTGAGAAATGGGAGGGTAGTGTATGGACCGAAAGAAAGAGTTGTAAAGGAGGCCTACTAGTGTAAAAAGTTGACATGAACATTGAAAGAATCTCTTTATAAGGGAAGTCAATGTCTCTTTGAGTTTAATAGAGTTTTAGTCCTGTATCTACCTCTCAAGGTGTTTTAATTGGTTTTGCAGAGAGAATTGGAAGATTTGGGGATAGGTGAGTATACTGCTGATTTTATTTTATAAAATCTTTATGAAAACCTACCAAAGATATCAGCTCAGAGAAGTTGGTATTATACCAAGGATAGATAAAGGATGGCACTTGTATCATAATACAGGGGGCAGGGGGTGCAATAATTTTCCTCACCTACCTCCACCCTTTTCTACCTATGGCTACAGTCCATCCTAACTCCTATTCTCCAGTAGCTGGTGTTTGGAATTATACTGAATGTGGAGGTAGTAATTTAGGGCACAGGCACAGCTTGCAATCTTTAATGTTGTGTTGTGGGTTACATTTTATAAAGTGGGTGGAGCTAGGATAAAGAGAAGACTGGGCAGAACAAAAACTAAGTTTGATTTTGCTTAATCTTACCTGAATAAAAATTAAATTCAACATTGTTAGTATGATTGTTTGGAATATCAGTATATGTCTCTCTGGTTTAGAGGCAAAAGAATTCCTAATTTTTGTGTCTCTAAAACCAGAGATCAGGATAGAGAATCTTATAATTAGCCCAATGACCAGGTGAAGGAAGAGAATTCGGATTCTGATTTTTCCTGATAATTTTATTAAAATATATTTGGATTCAAAAGTTTTTGATTTTCTTCTAACTTTTTCAAATCTGCCTTTTATCTGAAAAAAAATCTCTGGAACAGCTTAACAGATCTTTCCACTTGGCAAAAGTTAAAATTTAAGTAAAGTTTAATTGAACATATGTGTTTTAACAATGTATGTAATTGTCTTCCCTTTTAAACATGAAATCTAAGGGACCAAAATGCTTAAGAGTCATAAATAAGTAAAGAAAGATATATGTGAATTTCTTAATTGACTGGAGGGTTCTAGAGTAACATACATATATGTGTATATATATAAACACACATACACATTTCTAGATTCGTATATGTATATATGACAATAGAGAAAAAAGAAAAAGCTTACGGTTTGCATTTCTGTACATTACAAAGTGGCAGAAATCAGAATGAAATAAAGGTCCCTCTAGTCCCCTTTCCTGTTTCTACTGAGCAAAAAATCAAGCATTATAATGTCACATTTCAAATTGGGGGCTAAAAAAAAAGCAGTTTTTCAGATAAAAAGATAAAAACAAAGACTTTTAGAAAGTCATTGGCCACTGATGTTTAAAACAGGAAAATATGAAGCAGGACAAGAAGGGCTTTGTTTTGGAATTTTTAAAACTAGTTATTTTTTAAAAAAAACTCTTTTAAATAAATATTTCCCAAATTTCAGAGATGTGAAGCATATTAATAGATTACATATTAGGATTTAAGCCAGTTTCACTAACTTGGATTCATCCTGATATTTATTGGTTATTTCTTCTGAAATTAAGCCATTATCTTGGATCTCTGCATTAATAGTTAATTGATTGCCCAATCGCAGCTGATATTGGAGGAAAAAAAATAGCTGGTCCAATGAAACTGATGCTGGAATAGGGATTCAGGCAGATAGTAAAATCAGGTGGCCCCCATTGAGGTTTCCAAAGCCCATTTTGTTCTCTAACTGATCCAAATCTCAGGGCATACAAGTCACATTATGCTCTGAAGCATTATTTTAAAAGCAAAGAGCATAAAATTGAAATGACTAATGGAATAAATACAGTACTATGTGTTTATGTGTACATGCATGTATGTTTTGTACATGGAAAGAAGAAAAATAAAAATAATAACAACAACAAGCAAATGTGTCAGAAAGTGGATGTGATATATCTGAGACACAAAGTGGGGGTAGGACTTATGATCAAGAAAAAAGAATAGGTAAGCTGAGGAGAAATAGAGAGCCCTATTGAATTCTCTATGAAGATGACTTGCAAGGGCTTGCATTAATAAACCATTAACAATTGGGAGGATCAGGAACTCTGTTTTTAGGTAATGGATTCCATGCTGGAGCATGATGCACCAGTGGTTGTGATCAGCCCAAAGCATGAACATCCCTCAGCCAGAAATGAGGTCTCAGTACATATGGCTCAATACAGCTAAATGCCTCTTGAAGAGACAGGCAACAGAAAATCATGTCATGCCCTTACTCTGTCCCTAAGGTCAGAATCTCAGCTTTTTCAAATAGAACAGTAGTGCAATCCAGTGCAACAATCTCATTAGCCAGAGTTGGGTCAAAACAAGTTGTCAAGTGAGAGATTGACAATGAATAAGCAGCTTTTCATCCAAAATTTGAGCTAGAACATCTGAGGGGACACATATATTTGCCTTCGTTTGTAAGGCATCTGAGATCAACTGAGCTAAGACTTGTTCCAAGTGCTCTGTGTCATCCTGAAAATGTGATGGCCTTTCCTTCCATCTCTATGGTGCCTGAAATTTTACTGCTGGTTCACTTCAACACTGGATCACTTCAGTAATCAATCACTCATTGAGTTCTGCCATGAAACACATTAGCTGATTCTGGGCCTGTTATTGCCTCCCAATCTAATTTATGTCAAAGGCTTCCTGAGAATATAATATGTTTGCATGCATGCAAACTGTGTCTTCTGTCATAAGATTCTTGGCAGAAAGCAAATAGCTGGGAATCTGTGGGCCTCTGGTCATATTAGATAGGGTTGGTGGGATTAGAATTCAACAATAGTTGAAAGGCTACAGATTTTCTATTCTTGTGGGAGATTATTTTCTTTTCTCCCAGAATGACAGATATGTTACAATATAAGGAATGAACAACCAGCAATGCTATTAATAGAGACAAACAAGATTTTTATATTTATTAATATTCTTTCAAGTGATTTGTATATCCTCTTTCCATTTCCAATTGTTGAAGAATTAAAAAAAAATAAAGCATAACTGAAAAACATCAAGTTTCTTGCAACCATCTTTTGCAAAATTAGTTTTCAAAGTTCTCAGAGCATTTATGAAATATTTGGACCAGAGGCAACCATGAAGATGAAAAAAAAAGTGGATACTACTTGACTATCAATGGATATAATGGTCCTTTGAATTTTTCGATGTGAGACAAGAGCAAATTTATTACTTATTTCCAATTATGTTTGGGTTGGGTTTAGATGATATTCTTATGACAATGTAGGAGAAGGAGTAGCAGAACCTGTGGGTGGAGTTAAAAGAGAGATCAGCGTAGAATCCTTACATAACCACAACTGAACTAAGTCCATCCTCTTTTGAATTCCATTGATATGAGAAGATTAATGTCTGAGGCAAAAGATTAGGTCCACTTCTGCTGGTTAATGACTGAAATGGAAGTTATTTGAATTTGAGATTAGGTCCATATATGAAGATCCAATTAAACTGATTTATTGCTAATCACACTAATGCATAAGAATCTTTTCAATTAATGATTAACACCTGCCTGGGGTTAGATAAGAATCAACATAATTATATGTGTATCCATGTATTCATAACTATGTTTTTACTTATACATATTATTTTGTAAGCAATTGACAAAAATAAATAAAAAAATAAAAATAAATAAATAAAAATAAATTCAAGGGAGGTTGGGCATAGTTTTCTTGTGGCTATATATGGATTCTAGGCTTATCCTACTTTTAACTCCACCCCCAGATTTTGCCACTCTTGTTCCTTCAGAAAGGCCCACCAACAAACAAGCAACTGTCTCAGGAAGCTGTGGGTGAGGTCATGAAGAATGGTTCCTTTCATTGACCTTTTACAAAGGAGGGTATATGATCAAGAATGAATCATCTTCCTGTTCACAGTACTGATGATTGTGCTCCTTGTTTTTCCCAGTGACAATTCTTTAGTGTTTAATTTATTATCATAAGTATTATTACTATTAAAATGTCACAACAGTGACAGAAACCACTGCCCTGTCACTAGAGATTTTGATTAACACCCAGCTATGTTTGACATCAAAAGAACAAGTCAATGTGAACAATACCTTCAAAATAGGAAGGTGTCTTATACACTTCATTGAATTCAGCATTATCTGTCCCAAATTGACTTTCTTTCTCATCCTGTCACCCTCCAAAGATGGTGAATGACAACTTCCTGTTTTTGGCCACTTAGCAGTAGAATTTTATGAGTTGTAATTCAATACATTTAGAGATTACAGAAGAATGATCTGTGGTTGCTGGGGATTTATAGGAATTGATATCCACATATCTTCAAATGGCCAAGTTTGAGAAATACTCAGTAGCTTTTGAGGGGTTCAAGCAGTTACAGACTGCCTCTGGGGAACTTCTGTAAACAAATAATAAGCTCTTTCTCACTGATTTAAGGAATGTTCCTATCCTCAAAAGGGCTTGTGGATAAAAGTTAACAATCTCTACAATTGCTAGAAATCATGAACAGGCCATGAAAGAGGGTGATAAAGGTGTCTGTGCATTATGTGTGTGTATTTGTGTGCACAAGAGAGAGAGAAAGAGAGAAAGAAAAATGGGATTTAGAATGTTTTACACTTATAACACCCCAGCTTTTTGAACTGAAAAGATTTGCCAGCAAACTTTTCCCCTCATTCCTAATCTTAACTAAAAACCTGAGAAACGGATCATTTCTCCCCATGGTTTCATTTTTTTTGCCCCTTCATATTGCACAGGTATATGAAGTTGCTTGGATGTAGATAGCTGGATTGTAATTATCATAGCAGAATAATGATTTTGGGGAATCTTACTCTGAATCAACAGAGCCTTTGCCATCCATCATATCCTGAGCAAAGTGTCCAAAAGAGAGCAAGGGAGGAGTGAAAGGAGGGGACAAGGCTGCTTTGGAAAGGAGGAATAGATGAGGCTCAAATCATGGTAAAAACAGAAGCATCCGTACCTCCTGTTTCTTCTCCGACAGGGCGCCATGGCTATGGCGACCATTCTGGGCACTGCCCTTGTGCCCATTTTGATGAGGCGTGGCTGATCGGCTGTGGCCAGTGCAAGAAGAGGATGGGCTGTGGCTGGATCTGTGGCTGCTGGCCCTTTGACCATCCTCTCTGTATTTGGGGCTCAATCTGTAGACAGAAGGGAAGGCAGAGGAACTGTCTATCCTTTTAAGTCATACTGAAGGCAGATAGCAGAAGGAAGGCTGCTGCTTATCACAACAGGTCAGGGATGCACAATATGGCTTTTATGGTTGGGCTGTGATTTTTCTTTTTCCTCTGAATACACATGTGTGAGGGGAGGGGTTTGGGATTTAAAAAAAAATCAACTGTATTAATCTTATTTTGGAGTTTATGCCTTTTATATATTACCTTTCTCAGCTGATGGAAAGCCTTGTTGCTTTGTTGCTCTTATTAAATCAGTTACAAGCCACTCCACAGATTGCCAAAAGGGGGGGGGGGAGAGAGAGAGAATATTTGGAAGAGTCTGCATGCCAGCCTAGGTCTTCCACTACCTACCCCTGAATCAGAGGAAGCCTACTTTTGGAAAAGCTGTACAGAAAATAGTACATTATTGTCCGTAACATGGTATTTAAGGCCAGTTTTCTCAGTCTAATGTCTTCCTTATATGGGAATTACTGCATTAGGTATTATCTTCAAACAGCCACATTTACAAGATTTGAATCCAGTGCTCTCCTAATTGCTGACACACTTCTTATCAAATAATGTTAATATTATAGCTCAGCACTCTAACTGAACAGCAGCCATATTTTAATTCAATGTTGCAGAACAGTTTGTGTCAAATTTCATTTCCAGTTATTTAGACATATGTGTTCTGGTACAGATGTAGTTAAAGTTAGGAAGGATTTTCAGGGGCTGCCTTGAATAAAATGAACTCTATTTAGTAGCATTCCTCTTTCATGCTCCTGCCCTTTAAAAGAAAACTGGAAGGAAAAAAAACCTGGGTCATCAAGCAGACTCAGAACCATAGCAATGTGTGAACCTACTGCAATGTTGAGTTTTTGTATTCTTTGCTACCATTTTTAGTTTTTATTGTGCATCGCCTTGAATTATTTGAGGATCAGGCAGCCTTAGAAATTGACTAAATGAAATCATAAATAATATTGTATGTCCACTAAAAATGTGCCATATCAGACACAACCACAGCTTACCTGCCTGTGGATTTGCAGTCACTGTATTCCGAGGAAATGGAAAAACTCCGAGAACTACAACTGCTATGTCTGTGGGAGCGACGAGGAGACAGTTCACTGTGAGATCTGTAAGAAGGCAGTGAGAAGCTGGAGCATAAGGTAGCTAAGCAGAAAACAGTGATCGGATACTCTCTCATGGGATTAGCAAGGTTGCACTCGAAATTATGGATTGTTCTGCCCCTCAAGTGCTGTTGGCTAACTCTCTGGTTTTCACTGCAGTGGTGGGAAAGGCGGAAGGGAAGAAAAGAAGAGGATGACCAGCAGCAAGGACTCAGTGACAATGCTGATGGATGCAAAGACTTGAATGACCAGGTTAAGGATAGATTGTCATCAATAAAATCCAGTTATGCTGTGCTAGGAATCAAAAATAGCTTGATTGCATATAATTAACCAACAAATCAAATGATCAATCAACCAATCAAACCTGCCCTGTCAAGTGTTGCTGTTGACCTTGTTGTCTTATTGTAGGGAAAGGCAAACTGTGTTGTGGTTCGCTGGCAGCCTGTGCAGACAGCAGTGTAATTGGACAGTGGGGAAGAACAGGGACCAGTCCGGGAGTCTGGAGAGGACTCAGACGAGGGTCTTACGTCCAATGCAGAGATGGGGTCAGGACCATCTGGGAGTAGGGTGCTGACTCCACAGCCTCCAGAGTCTGGCAACAGCGAAGCAGAGGACCCAGGGGAGCCTGTTCCCAATGTGCATGTGCGCAGAGCTGCTAGAAGGCAAGAGCAGCTGAAACAAAAGGGGCAATTTGGGATTAAGGCTGCGAGGTGATTGCCCCTCCCACAAGGTAAAAAGGGCAGGCAAAGATGATGAAACCTTTGCAGGAAGCAAAATAATTAATTCAGTTCAGATTCATTCTTGAAGCTCTTTGTACTTCGGTGGGTTTTTTTCTAGCTCATTGGACACTTCTATTATTGGTAGCACTTCACAGGGAAGAAATATGGGTGCTTATCTCGAGGGACTGTTTGAGATTCATTACCAACTGAGAATGAAAATAATTCCCAGAATTGCAATAAAACAAGACTTGTTCTTAAAATAAGTGTGTGTGTAATTATGGTCAGAGAAGCCTTGGTCAGAACAAACTGTTTAAAATTGGATGTCACTGGGCAATCTCATTCTATGTTCAAAATATTACAAGAGTTCTTAGCCCTCTCACCCTAAAATTTCATATGATCTTATAGGAATGCCCTGAGATACTGAGAGATTTGGCAAGTGTGCAAGATTCAGATTGTGTGGGTTTTTTTCTTTATTCTTTTCAATCTGGGGACTCTCTGGATGTTAACTGGGGTGCTCCATTTCTGATTCTTATCAACTTGCTGTTTTCACAGACATTTTAATGGAAAATAGTTAAATGTTTGTAATGAAACTCTTATGAAAATATGGATCTTTAAATGTTGGAACACAAAAGGAGGTACAAAGAAAACACAATATTCAACAGCAAAACCTACAAAGACTTTTATTCAGAGGCTTCTGAACAAGAACAGAGGAAAAAAAATTCAGAGTCAGATTCTCTTCAAGGTCCTCAGCCAGCCAGAAAGCAGGAGGGACAACAGCCTGAGCCTCTTTATGACAGTGTCCCAAACCTGGATTTGAAAATTTACTTTTTTTCAAAAGCATTTTCCCAAGCTACTGGTATTTTTTTTAATCAATTTTACCCTTGCTTCTTCTGGAGACTTTGCTGCACTATCATTGATGTTTCTTGTCACCCTTAGAAGCTATGTATACACACACATGCACACACACACAACACACACACATGGGTTTGCTGAATTCAGTGATCTATGAATTAACCAAACTTTCTGGGTTCATACAGTAATTTACACCAAATATTTACACCAAGTCAAATTCCTTGTGTGTCCAATCATATTTGGCCAATAAAGTATTCTGTTCTATTCCTATCCTATCCTATCCTATCCTATCCTATCCTATCCTATCCTATCCTATCCTATCCTATTCTATTCTAAAGCTAAGTCATACAAAAGGAATGCCTAGAACACCCTACCCAACTCCATTGTTATAGCCTCAACCCTTCACAGCTTCAACCTCAAACTGTCTACTATGGACCTCACCCCATTCTTAAGAGATCCTTAAAGGGGGCTGTGCATAAGCGCACCAACATGCCTACCGTCCTTGTCTTACTGTCCCCATTTATCTGTATTTACTTCCGTTGTTCTTGTTTATATTCATACTTATATCTTGTACATGTTTGACAAATAAATAAACCTAACCAAATTGTGCAACTGATCTGATTAAGAGTCTTTCAAGAACCCAGCCTGAGTCTATTTTGAAAAACAATTGTCTTGACACAGCCCATTATCTTGTAAACAAGGTTTTTGTAAGTTACTGCCCTTACATTACAAAATATCTCCTCCCTGACAATTTGGCAGGTCTCCACTCTTTTAACCTTTGGCATTTTACCCAGACCTGACTTTTTACCCAGGGGCTGGGATAGAATAGAATAAATGTGTTCCGTTCGGAAATAAGTTGCGTGAGACCGGGTTTCAACAACAACTCTTTTATTTCAACAAGAAATGCAATGGTAATGGAACAACAGCCCAAGCCACGGCAGCCCTTCTTATAGCGGCTTGCTCGCGGCTAGTGGCCAATGACAGGACTTCAAGTGTTCCTGCCATCCGGTGGGCCATTTGGATTGGTTCCTACATATCCGAGAATATCCTGTCCAATCCGAGAACGGCCTTCTCAGCCAATCAGTTTACCATATTTGGAGTCTACCAAGTTCTCTACACAACACCCCTCCCCCCTTGGTTTCGTCCAACGTGTGTCACATAGTCACACAGGTAGGTGGAGTTTTTTCGAGTCCTGGTTGACCTGCGCAGCTCAATCTCGGCATGGTCTTCAAGCGGTTCGGATAGGATCGCTTTCTCTCTGTGCCTTCTCCATGGAACCTCCTGGAAGGGTGAGTCAGCCTTGCTGCTCCCGCCTGAGTCTCTCTGGCCAGTTGAGATGGCTCCGCCGCTCCCTTCTGGTTCATCCGGGCTGGTCGAGCTGGCCTGGCTGTCTCCTTCCAGGAAGGCCTCACCTCGTTCTCCTGCTCCCGGACTTCTTTTCTGGGGTTCATCTAATTGTGAGTGCTCTTTTTGATTTGTTTGTGAGTCTTTGTGTAATGCTTGTTGTCGTGTTATGGGAGGTTTGTCTCTCCCTTTTTTATTCTTTTGTATTTCCCCCCCCCCTCCTTGGCTGTTTTTGGTTTGTTTATTGTCGGTGCTGGTGTGATGTTGCATTCTAGGGTGTGAGAACAAAGTTGGTCGATATGCCACTTCCATTCTCTTCCATCGTCCAACATTAGTGGGTAAGACCAGGGGCCTGTGATTTGGGTGATTGTGGCTTGAAGCCATAACAGGTTCCCGGTAAGGTTTTTCGCATAAACCAGATCACCAATCTCGAATGAGCAGCATTTGCTGGAGGAGTCAGGGGGTTTATCCCAGGTATAAGTGGGGTGCAGTCTGTTGAGGTAGGAACACAATTTCCTACCCATTACGAGTTCTGCTGGGCTCTTGTTGGTTGTGCTGCAAGGGGTAATATGTTGCATGGTTAATAATCAGTTTAGCTTTTCTTGTACGTCCCCCTTGTCCATTCTTTCTAGGCCCTCTTTAGTGTACCGAACCATGCGTTCAGCCCTGCCATTTGCAGCCAGATGAGCCGGTGCTGTCAAGGCATGTCGGATGCCTTATGCAGCTAAGTACTGCTCGAATGCCAATGCGGTAAACTGGGGCCCATTGTCTGACACTAACACATCAGGCAGTCCATGCATGGCGAAAAGTTTGTCTAACTGCTTCATCACTGCCTCGATGGTCGTGGAAGCCATAAGTATGACTTCTAACCAGTTCAAGTAGGCATCCACAACTATCAAAAAGGTGTTGCCTTTTGTTGGCCCAGCAAAATCAATATGCAGTCTCGACCATGGGCCTCGGGGAATTTCCCATTCCCTGACTGGTGCCAGTGGGGTGGTAGGCCTCGATTTTTGGCAGTCATGGCATGTTGCCATCCAACGTTCAATGTCTTTGTCCAGCCCTGGTCACCAGACGTAACTCCTGGCCAGGTCTTTCATCTTAAATATGCCCAGGTGCCCCTCGTGCAACATACACAATACATTTTCCTGTAGTTTTTCAGGGATTACCACCCTGTCACCCCACAAAATACAGCCTTTCTCGATAGACAGTTCAGTCTGTTGGGTGCGAAATGGTTTAAAGTTCTCGGTTTTGTTTTCGTCCGGCCAGCCCTTACCTACCCAATGCAGAATGCGAGCTGTCAGCAGGTCTTTCGCGGTGGCTTTAGTGATGTCCGCTGCGGTTAGTGACAGGTTCAGCCAGGCCTCGAGTTGGAGAGTTGAGACGGTGGGAGCTGGGTCGTCTTCTGTGATGGGCAGCGGGGAACGGCTCAAGGCATCTGCATGGGGAATGGTCTTCCCTGGGCGATGGATTAACGTGTAGTTGTAGGCAGCCAGGAATTCAGACCACCTTGTCATTCTAGGTGACAGAATGTTCGGGGTCGGTTTGTTTCCTGCTAGAATCCCTAGCAGGGGGTTGTGATCAGTGATGATCGAAAAAGTTCTGCCATAAAGGTACTCATGGAATCTTTTGACTCTTGCTATGATTGCATGGGCTTCTCGGTCGAGTTGGCTGTAATTTCTCTCTGATTTGGATAATGTTTTTGAATAGAAGGCGACCGGTGCCTCTCTGCCATCTGGTAGCTTGTGGCTCAGGATGGCACTGATTCCAAAAGGCGATGCATCACAGGTGACCATCAAAGGCAGGGTATTGCTATACTGGATCAAAACGGTTTTAGACGTTAATAGATCTTTGATATTTTGAAAAGCTGCTTGTTCCCAGTGGCCCCATTTCCAGATATTTTTTTTGTCTAACAACCGATGTCAAGGTTCTGATATGGTTACTTTTTGGGGCAGGAACACATTGTAGAAATTTATGAGACCTAGGAATGCTTGTAAGTCAGTTTTGTTCCTAAGTCTAGGTGCGTTTTTGATTGTCTTTATCTTTTTTTCGGTGGGGTGTATTCGTTGCTCATCTATGAGATAGCCTAGAAATTCGACCTGGTTGGTGGCTAGGTTACATTTTTCTCGCTTTACTTTAAGGCCTGCATCTCTGAATCTTCTTAATACTTCTTTTAAACTGTTTTCTAGTTGGTTAGCATTTTTTGCTGACACTAGTACATCATCAAAATAGGGGATGACTCCCTTGATTCCATTTAGAAGGCACTCCATGAGGCTTTGGAAAATGCCTGGAAAATGCTAACACTGAACTGAAGTCGGTTGCACTTGAATGCCCCTCTGTGTGTCACTATAGTCTGTGCCTCTGCGGTTGTGGGGTCAACGGGTAGCTGTTGGTATGCTTGTGCGAGATCAAGCTTCGCAAAAAAATTTCCTCCCCCTAGGGAGTGCAATAAGTGTTGCACTACCAGCACTGGGTATGCACTTTGTTGGAGCGCATGATTTAGGCTTGCCTTATAGTCTCCACAGATGCGCACTGACCCATCTGGTTTGACAGAAGTCACGATGGATGTTTCCCACCTGGCATGGTTGATTGGCTCTAATACCCCTTGTGCTGTTAGTTTGTTCAGTTGTTCGTCAATTTTTGGTTTTAAGGCAAAAGGGACGTGTCTGGCTTTGAGCTGGATGGGTGCTATTTTCGGGTCTAGGCTAAATGAAATTGGGGTCCCCTTGTATTTGCCTAGGGTCCTGTCGAATACATCTCGGAACTCTTGCAACAGGCTCTCAATGATTATAGCACCAGGGTTTTATTTTGTTTTTTGGTATGTTTTTATATATATTGGGTTTTACTGCTGTTGGGAGCTGACTGGACTTGTTTAAGAATGGCAGGCATGCAAATCTTTTAAATAAGAGCTCTCTATATGCTTCCCAGGTTGTAAATCTAAAAGTATTTCTGATATGTATAGGTTTCTACTGTAAATCAAGGGAGAAAATTTGTTAGATAGAGGATCAAAAAGTAATGTTAATGCGCAAGGAATCATGCATTGCCTATTCTGAATAAAATTTTTTCCCACAGGTGTGGGAGAATCAAATCAGATTCAGCTCTCTGGAAGAAAAAGCAAAATGTTGAGAATGATCTCTCCACCCCCAACTCAATTTTAATTCCCTTCAACCCCATAACATTTATCAACAATCTTTATCTCAGTTATTCAGAAGTTATTACTTTAATCAGGGAGAAGCAACCTGGAGTTCATGTTGGTGCTTTTCAAGACTCCTGCTATATTTGATTTTTTAAAAGAGAAATGGAGATTTATTGTTGCAGATCATCCAGCTTTTCCTAATTTGTTCATTGCAAATGTATTAGGGTATGATTCCCAATTTTTGTTGTTCTTCTGTTCATATATTTAAATTGTTTTAACATTGTTTTCACTTTCCAGAGTTGCAAGGAACACAGGTGGCCTTATATATTTAATATGTTAATAATCCCATGCTAGCAAACGAATTCTGAAGGATTCTGAATCAGGAAAGTGATTATTCTATAAGTAACTTGGCAACTGCAAGTTCCCGCAGTTTTCTTGGAAAGGTTTTCAGAAGTGGTTTTCCCTTGCCACCTTCTTCCTAGGGCTGAGTTTCTAGCCTGATATCATAGCCAGTACCCCAAGCTGGCTCTCCTGTAAGTAATGTGAACAATACACAGGAAATTCCTTTGTGGGCAAACTATGATCAATTCAGGCCTGGTCAACAAGGCAAGTGCCCCAAATTAATCACCTTCTACTCACTCTATGTAAAATCAAGTGATAGAATTTATTCCACCTTCTGATGAATTCCTCCCTCTTAATTCTGCTTCATAGATCACTGCCAATGGGATGTAACATTATCACAGATAGATTATCTGGCAACTTTAGAAAGATGCTTTCTAAAGCAATAGTTTGAAGCAGAGACTGAAATGCTTAGAAGGAGATTTTCCAGCATTTTCTTGCCATGTTTCATGTGCTGATCTCACTCCCTTTTGTGATCTGACAACTTCCATTAAGGTCTATTCCAGTATCAATATCAGCACTGCTACATCTGTTAATACTATGTTCTTGCAGCCAACACAAGCAACAAGCCAACAGGAAGAAAAAGAAATTATTGATGAATTAAAATTATTTAAATTAGAGGTTTATTAAAAAAAACATTAAAATTACATGATTTTAAAGGCTGTCTTAAAAGAAGCATTTTTCCTCCTTTCTGATATATAGGAAAGAGTACCTCTTCTTGGATGAGAAACACTTCCCTTACATCAGAGACTATGCATCTTAAGTGTGGCATTTCCACTTCCTTCTACATTCCACAGGAAGGAATGTTTTTATTAAATGGGAAAAAGACACCAGCTTTATATCACACCATCCAGATGTGTTTTATAGATTCCAACATCCTACCCTATCTACTCTATAGCTTTAGAAATTCATAAGCATTGCAGACTGACAATTGAAAACTCACCTTTTTCTGTCTTTATTTTTTTCTTTCCTTTTGCTCTTGGGACTTCTGGATCTACAAGAGAGCAGGAAACAAAATATTCAGGAGAAGGAGGAAGAAAGAAGAGAGAGCACCGGTGGGGTAAAACAAACAGAAGGAACAGCCACTTGGTTGGGCCTATTAAGTAATTTGCAGAGAGTCTCACCCCCCTGGCATCTTCTTTTTCTTCATTTAACAAATGCCCCATCCCCCCTCTCCCATCTTATTTTTATCCTAATCTCAACCCTTATGAAACCTCACTTCTCTTTGCTCTGCATATGCAGACCTTTAATGTTGCTAAAATGAATGGGGATGTGGGTAGTGTCAAGGAAGGCTGTGTGGGCACAATATGTGGCATGCAATTCTTCTATTATGGTTAGGTTGCTGTGGAATTATTACTCTGGATTTATTGGGATATCAAGATCATATTTCTTCAGGAGTTGCTATCACATCACTTGAAGAGGTATTTCTGCAAAGTGAAGCAGTTTTCTCACTGCTACCAAGCTTTTCAACTTTTCACACAATATGATAGGTGACCTACAGCCAGTGGTGTACTAGTGCTGGCTTGTACCTGTTCATGAGAGCCAATTATATATAAGAAAACAAATATATATAAGAAAACAAATATATATAAGAAAACAAATATATATAAGAAAACAAATATATATATATATATATATATATATGTGTGTGTGTGTGTGTGTGTGTGTGTGTGTGTGTGTGTGTG
>BLBF01000036.1:13863742-13884438 GCA_015471245.1 Laticauda colubrina | reverse complement strand
CAACAGATCTATGGAACAGCTGTCTTGCCCTACATAAGAGGTACCACAGATAAAATCAGTAAGGTACTACACAGGCATCACATCAAGACTGCCTTCAAAACAGACAAAAAAATAGCAGCCATCCTGAGGAACCCCAAAGACAAAATTGACCTGGAAAACCAAGGCATATACGAAATTCCCTGTACATCATGCCCGGCCACATACATTGGACAGACCAATAGAAGAATAAGTACCCGCCTAGATGAACACAAAAATGCAGTAAAAAAGCTGGAACACACCTCCTCACTAGTCCAACACATGAAAACCACAGGTCACAGCATCAACTTCAATGGCAATAAAACCCTGGCCACTATAGAAAACCCCAGCCACAGAATCATCAGAGAAGCCATAGAGATTGAAAAAAGACCTGACAGCATGAATAGAAGAGATGATTCCACCAAACTGTCAATCATTTGGAAGCCTGCACTCTCAAATAGAAAGATCTCCATGCCACAAGCCAGGCAAACACCTGGGCAAAAAGAGACTCCCTCTGATAGCTCCAACCTAACCCCCCCACCAGGCACCCAGGTGAAACCCAGCTTGCTAATGAATAGCAGCTTGCTAATGAAGAGCAGCCGTCCCTTCACACGGAGCCAAGCTGCACTAAAAGCCTCCAACACAAGAACAGACTGTTGCCAGCCAATCAAAGCCACAAAACAGACAGAAGAAACCAGGAACACCAATCAATCAAACTCCAAGTCCAATGAAACAGGTCCAGGCTCCCAACCAATCAGAACAGACCAGCCTCAAATTTAAAACCAGGAGCTGTAAGACCCATATCCATACAGAAGCCTGATGATGGCAGATGAGATTCTGCTGAAACGTTGCTACAACTTTAACAGAACTACAATGACGTGGGATAATACCCGAAGGAAGCTGAACAGCACATATATATATATGTATGTATATATATATATATGTATATATATATGTATGTATGTATATATATATGTATATATAAATTATATTCATTTATAAATGAATTTTGGGGAATTTTGCAAGGTGGTTGGCTGAAAATAGAACTGAGTATGACACCTCATGAACTGCAGCATATCCCCAGACATGGAGCTGGCAGAATTAGTTGTTATACACTTATCAGCATTGCACTGCTTTCAGCCATAAAGCTATCTTTGCTATAGTCTCTAGCCAATTTCAAAACAATCTGTATGAATATGCCAGGCTGTTTTAAGCCCATCACAGAAAAAAGGGTCAAATAATTAAGTTTAAATTAATATTTTCTTCAAACTGCAAGTCAATTTATTGTCTATCTTACTCACTATAAAGCAGACAGTAGCATATACTTGACCTTGGCTAAATTAAAAAACTAAACAGGATTAGAGCTGGTCAACACTTGAACAGGAGACCAGCAGAAAACTGAAAAAGCCTCAAAGAGGAAGGCACTGGCTAATCTTCCTGGTGTTATTGCCAAGAATATATGGTTCTTCCATATAATCACCAGGAATCAGGCTTGATAAGGGCCAGAGTTAACTTCTATGTACAAAGAAAGGAAAGGGGTGCTAGCCTTGGAATGCAAAGCAGTGAAAACCAGAAAGGGGAGAAAGCTATACCGTTTGCCCTCACCTGTGCCTCCTCTTCTTATGAGATCCAGATCCAGACCTGACAGGCAACCAACCAGAGGAAAACAAATTGGAAGGAAAGGGAGAGGGATACATTGTTTGAAACAGAGGATTAATAGCACAACCAAATATTAACTGGAATGTTCAAAGGCTTTTTTTCTTTGACTTCACCCCCTTCCTAAGAGGTCTGTAGGGGACGTGCATAAGCGCACCAATCGTGCCTACCATCCCTGTCCTATTGGGTTTTTTTTATTTTTCTTATCAGTATCTCTCATGTATTCAAAACTATATTTATTCTTATTCCTCTATCTTGTAAGCAATTGACAAATCAAATAAAATCTAAATGTAAATATGACAATATTTTATGACAAAACTGGAATCCAAGGTAGAGACGGTGTAAGTGTGGTGACATTGACTCCTTAATGACTGAAATTTTGACAGGAAACTTTAGTCTTCACTCAGAAGGGTGTACATTTAATTGTGTTATATAACTATTTCTCTGTGTTTGTGTGTATAGGGGGTGAATGTGTGGGATGAGAGAGAGAGAAAGAGAGAGGAAAGGAGGGAGGGAGGGAGGGAGGAAGGAAGGAACGAAATTGTACACACCATGGAGATTCTCAGTCATTCACATATTGTCCCACAGATGCTTTTTCAAAAGGCAACTGGACTTCACTTTTTTCCTTGAAGACACTTCATTTCTCATCCAAGAAGCTTCTGAAGAAGGTTTTGAAGAACATCTTGGATGAGAAGCAAAACATCTTCAAAAAAACAACAACCCAAAAACAAAGTCCAGTTGCCTTTTGAAAAAGCACTTTTGAGAGAGTGGTCATTTGTTTCCCTAATATTACCAGCCCTTCAACCTATTCCTGCTATAAGTTAATGCATCTTTTAAAGATACTGTCCCAAACTATTAGGGAAGGCTTCCGTCAGGAACTTTTCAGAGTTTTTGGTATCAGTGGATCCTTTAGCTGTTGGGAGGCTAAATCGATATCTTTTTCCTTTATGGATTTGCTCCAGAATTGAGTTATAGCATTTCTTCAAAACAGGGATACATCATTTTTTCCAGTAAGTCCTTCATGTATACAGTATTTTTCTATACTCAATATCGTATAAAAGTTCTTGTGTATAGTTTAGTTGTGTATAATTGTCTATGTACATGTATATATGTACACTCATATACAAGCACAGAGTCATTCTCTAAATCCCATCACATGACCAAGAAACTAAATCCCAAATGTGAATATTAAAAAGGGAATATTTTGACAATCTGCTTTGAAACCTAAACTTTATGAGTGCCATAAAAGCATTTAAAAAAACATAAAAGTATAAAACATGTAAAGGTGCTCCTTGGCTTATGAATATACATTTAGTTGTCAAGATTATGACCGCATTGAAAAAAGTGACTTATGACTTGTCCTTATACTTCTGACAGTCGCGGCATCCTCACAGTCACATGATTGTGATTTGAGCACTTGGCAACTGATATGCATTTATGACAGTTGCAGAATCCATGTGTGTTTGTGTGTGTCACATGATCTCAGTTTGTGATATTCTCAGCCAGCTTCCAACAAGCAAAGTCAACAGAGGAAGCGGGATCATGGTAAAAAAAAATTACCAGATGTGGTCACATGATGACCCAATGACTTAGTGACTGAAGTTCCAGTCCCAATTGTGGTCATAAGTCAAGGACTACCTGTACCATAATTTGAATGGGAGTGAATTTTGGTTTTTTAGTGCAGACTGTGGTAGCCAAAGATCAGAAGTCCTTTTATTTTCACATTAATAAATTTCATTAGAAGGCATACATTTTCATGATTTACAGCACAATGCATCGGATGCAGAGTGGCTAAACTGCTGTAGTTTTTACACTGGGTTAGTGGATGAAGCAGAAGAGAGGGCTG
This sequence comes from Laticauda colubrina, assembly GCA_015471245.1. Lineage (NCBI taxonomy): Eukaryota > Metazoa > Chordata > Lepidosauria > Squamata > Elapidae > Laticauda > Laticauda colubrina. Next base: position 13,880,921 of record BLBF01000036.1, on the reverse strand, counting down.
TTGTACAGATGCATGTTGCACATTAGACAGTCAGGTTACCAATATATTATATGATAAATTCAGATAGTTTTTTTAAAGTTTAAGAAGAAAGACAACAATCTTCTTTGTAAGATTTATAAAGTGCAAACAATTTTATCCATATCCAAGCCTGACAAAATTCTTTCAAACCAAGATGAATGCTTGCTAATATGGCTAAATTGGAAATCTGTTCTCAAAAACACACAGTTTAAATGAGACATTCTTATTTTGACTGCTTAATCCCGAATGGTATATCGTCTCTTGAGTAACTCAATACACTGATCCATTTAGCCCACAGTTTCTCAATATCAACAATTTTCCTATGTTTGGATTTTAATTTGCAGACTTCTTTAGCCAGCTGAGAAATTCTGGGAGTGGAAGTCCACACATAAAATAGCTGACATTAAAAATTCTAGACTAGGCCAATGTTTCCTTTGTTCTCCACAATCTCACTTGGAGAACAAACTGTACCTGTTGGCTACGTTCCTTTTCACTGGAGATACATGAAAATGCCCTTAGCTACTCAACAAAGATAGCCAAACAGATTACCTGTCCCTCCGGTGTTTTTTTCCACTTTTCTTCTTTTTCTCCTTCCGAACTGGGGAAGAACTACCCCCACTGTAAGTAATAACAAGTATCAGATGTTAGTTAGTAAAAGGTAGAAAGGAAACAAACACAGGCAGGGGTGGATTACCATATAATATGTTGGTACTGTGTATCCCCAATATTCTGAGTGGGTGGAAAAGCTGTAGTTTTGGAACATGGGAAAATGGAGGGACAGTCCTATTCTCTTTCTCAGTCTGTGTCTCATGTATGTCTTGCACTCAGTGCATCAGTATTGGATTTTTTGTTAGTTCTGAGCAGGATTTCTCAACCTTGGCAATTTTAAGATATGTGGATTTCAACTGGGAATTCTTTCCACAGCCTCTGATTATGAAGGATAAGAAATATGTTTTATAAAATGTTTCTTCTCTTTTAAGAATATATTTTGGTATTATAGTACCAGAATGCTCAGTCGTCAAGGGAGTTACAGTTCCCAAGGCAAGAAAAAGGGCACCAAATTGGAGTAGATGAATGACCACACACAAAGTGAATACACACAACCACGCAACCTCATATATGTACACCTACATAATCCCATGCAAGGGGATTTCTTAATAAATTCCAGCTATGGGTATCTGATATGAGCTACAAAATCTGGATCAGTGGAGTCTAGATTGGTGGGATATTAAAAAGGCAAGATGGCAAGTGCATCACAATGCGAGTCCTACCTCTTTTGTACATGCGGATGTGCATGGAAAACAGACAGGACTTGCATTGCAATGTACCTTCTGCCATCTTGCCTTTTTAGACATGCACATGCCACCATGGCCCTGGATATCCATTGGGTCACTGATGGCAAACTACAACATTTTGAGTCACACTTGAGTGTTCATCAATGCCCAACAAAAACTATTCTCAAAAACATACAAGATTCTTGTGTATTTTTCAGAGACTGTGAAAGCCTCATGAGAATGGGGTGTGATCTTGCATAGCCTATGGATGGTCTGCAAGTCATACAAAGGAGCTGTGCTCTTATATGGGCTCCAGAGCCTCCAGAAATCATGTGAGAATCGAACATTTTCCACAGCTGAAGGCCTCATGTGATCTGGGTATCTTGTGTAGGGCACAGGGGTCTGTTAATAGAAAGAAAACATTGCCTAAAGGTAACTGGTATATAACAGATCCTGAGATCACTGGGACCTGGGGGAAATCTCATGCATCTTGGGGAACAGCATGAAATGGCCTTTTTGAGAAGCTGCGATGGTGCTAAGACTGGGTTGAGTTCCACCATTCAAAGGATTTGGGGGAGAGGAAAGGTGGGTGGGAGAAGGTTTGTTTAGAGGCTCCAGTCCTAGTTCTCGCTGGATACCTAATCTGTAAGGGAAAATAACATATAACAATTGTTTTGTAATCATCTCATTACAGGCCATGCACTTCTAGGAAATGCTTTCCCCATTCAAGAGGAATAGGATTTTCACTTTCCTCTGAAAGTGTACTGCCTTTTGCAAAAGATAAATGACTTCACAAATGCTGAGACAGAGTTTATAGTTATATGGAGGTATGTTTTCCACAAGGACCAGAAAATTACAAGGTACAAATGAAAGGTTAGCAATTTAAACCAAAGGGCCAGATTAATCAATAATTTTGTTGAAAAACATCTGAAAGAGCCACGAACAAAGAATTTTGGACAGGATTTTCATATCCAAGTTTCAGATAGCTGGGGAAAAAATGCATGACATCATTTATGTTGCCCTCCCCCCAAAAAACCTGAGACTCACCTATGCTCTGATCCAGGTTTCCTTTTTTTGCTGAAGTTGCAAAACAGAAACAGACAAAGCAGATATTAAGGAAAATCTCTTCATAAAGAGAATTTGGGAAAGGGACCAGCTTCTAAAATTGGATTTTTTATAAGATGGGGATTTCCCTTTCGCTCACCATCCCCAAAGGTTCTATTTATTAACTTTCTGCAAGTTCTGTCATTCTGCATGAGCTCTGAATAAATCCACGAGTATCTAAAGAATCAAGATTTCCTGAACAAGGTATTAGTTCACATTGAGATGAAAAAAATAGGCTTCAGAAGCTGTGGATCCTCTTTGAAAGAGATCCTCAGAGATGCATAAGGATTTTGCAGCATTGCTTAGTGACAAAGCATAAAACATTGACATGCAAAGTAGTCAATCATATTTGACTCTAATTTTTGTATGAACCCAACCAATTATTCAGTTTTCAATGCAGCATGTTTTGTAAATGCTAGAAATAGGATTAAAATCATGGATTTTTAGTTATCCATGGGAAAGTGCAACATATAAACATAGTCAATCTAGAAGACTTTAGTTATTTAATTATTTAATATCCTACACATTTTTCCAAGAAGCTCAAGGAATTCTAACAATTAAGTGAAAACCAATTTCATGAACATTAAGAATCAGAATGTGTGTCATATCTGATATTAATGGAAGGCTTCATGCCATCTAGTGCTAGAAGTAACAAGAAGCTACCCTGCCAAAATGTAAGGGAAACATGACACTTCCTCTGGATTCATCAGAACAGACCTATATTTCATCCAATTGAAGACCAGTCAGGTACCACTATAATTTCTTTCCTTGCCCACGGTTCAGGGTAATTTCTTTTTAAGCAAAAGTTTTTTGTGGATGCACTTAATATTGCTTTTGTATGGTTAGCACTAGTAATGAGCATTTATGAGATAATTCATTAGGAAGTTGTAGTTTGAAGGATCATCATACAGCAGGTGCTATAAGTGCCTAGAAGGGATTTTAAAAATGCCTAAGAATTTAGGAACTACCGGGGAGTTACATTTTGCAAATCTTCCTGAAAAATGCTTTAATCTGCATTTACTGTGTAGATTGAGACATGCTTGTCCCATTTTACATTTCCCAACCATTGGAGGAAGAGAAGATTAAGCTGTTAAAAGGTTGTTCAAATATGGGAGGGGAAAGAATGACAAATACATCATTGCTATAAATGCTCAAGGTCTTTTTAACATCCCTGGAGAGACCTGAAGGGAGGAATTTTAATTGAAATCTGCTGATCCAGCCCTCCTCCTTCCATTTCTCCACATTTTCCTCACTTCATGCTGGGTCAGTTTTTTCTCTCCATTGTTTTTGTCCTTTTAAGCCAGTAACCCAATATAATAAAATGTGTATAGAAACCCCACTAACTCATGGTATTACATTCTTGCTTTCTTGGCCAGAATGAAAAGTGTCCATCGATTCAATCATTTCAAATTCTGAAATATTGTATTTCTGGACAGAGCCTCCCTGTGAGGATTGAGGCCAGTGGGACTAAAGGCAAAAAGTTAAGATGATGATTGCAACTATATAATCAAATCCATAAACTTTTTGACACCCTCTCCCCTGTCATATCCTGCTTGAGGCAATTGCTGTCACTGTTGCTACTAAAGGCTTTCCCAATCCCTATAAAATATCTTAGTTCACCTGCTAGGCAGCCATTTTGCCATTGTCAAAACAGACATTCCAGGGTGCTCTTGCTTTGAGTGATTATTTACTGGGCTCACCATAATGGCTAAATAGTTGGCTTGGCAGACACCAAACAAGCAAGTCATAGAAGAAGCAGAATGAATAGCAGATACAGCCAGATAGTTTTATCACCCCATAGTTCCTCCTTTTAAATGCTTCTCACTAAAAAAACTTGTTCCTCAAAACAGTTGTTCTCTGAAGAGAAGAGCACACTTAAGCAAAGAACCTGGAAGGTTGATGGGAAGAAGGAAAGGAAATGGGTGTTCCTGCTCCTTGGCCTACATTGCCTCTTACAGCTGGCTGCAGTTCAATATCAGGTTCAAGATATTATTGACAGAGCTGGGCAGCCATTCATATTTAAAAAGATCTGTGACAAAGGAGCAGGCTGGTCTTTACATTAGGTGGGAGAAACTGGAGATGTCAGCTGTGGTTGTGATATCCTCAGCATTTCATTTTAATCTATTTCATTCTGATATAGGGGGTCTCATCCTTAATTGTATCCTGAAGATCAGGAACACTGATGCCTAAAAATGTCCAAGAATTGGGGAATTTCTTCCCAAGGGCTAGCAAAACTGCTGTCTTCTAATATTTGAGGGGCTGCCACAAAGAAGAGACAGTCAACCTATTCTCCAAAACACCTGAAGGCAGGACAAGAAGCAATGGATGGAAACTAATCAAGGAGAGAACCAATCCAGAACTAAGGAAAAATTTCCTGACAATGAGAACAATTAACCAGTGTTAATTGGCTTGCCTCATAAGGTTGTGGGTGCTCCATCACTGGAGTTTTTGAAGATGAGATTGGACAACCATTTCTCTGAAACGATTTAGGGCAGGGGTGTCAAACTCATGGCCCGCGAAATGGATGCATCACACACTGGCCATGCCTACCCCCAGTTTAGCACATATAGGGTCTGCTTGGGCAGTGGGTTGGACTGGAGGACCTCCTTGGTCCCTTTCAACTTTGTTATTCTGTTATTCTTTCTGTGGTCATGTATATCAAGCCCAAAGAAAGTCCAGAATGATATAGGATGTCCTGCCATGATATGGAGTTGGACAAAAAGAGCTTTCCCACCCTTTTATTCTATTCTATGTAATTTCCTCATGTGTTTGTATCATGATCTAATGGAGTGAGATGCTTCACTGCAGCCTTGTTGCATCTGCCCCCCTCCCTTGAGGTTTTGGAACTGCCACTCCTGGAATTCTCGACACATCTGGAAGTCAATAGCTGGAGGAAGGATGGAAAGATTTTGGAAACAAAGATGATAGGCTGTTTGATTCTGTAGGTAATCTCTTAGTCTTCAAGCACAACTGCTCCTGTTGCCATGCCTTCCTTCTTTAATGGATGTGAATCATGTTTAGTGCAAAGAACATAACGCTCAATTGTATAGGGAGCCTCCTAAAGTCCAGCTTGCTTGCTCTCACACAAGGCAACAAGGCCAGGTTAACCTTTGGCAGAATCTTTACAGAGGTCTAACTATTGTCAGATGCTAATGATGCAATCAATTTTTCTCTCTAAAGCAAGGGTGAGATGGCATCCACCCTCCCCATTCCCTTTATTGAAGACCATTTGACTAAGTGAGCCCAAATGAATTTGTATAAAATGAAATTTAGATTTATACTCTGTTTATCAGGCAGAAACTCAAGGCTGGCAACTGAGTAGCATTCTTGCCTAAAGCTGATGGCAGCAAGCTAGTTTGGGAGATAAAGGCTCTGTTTTCAATAGGCAGAACAGCTTGGAAAGCTAAAGATCATCTAGACAGCTCATTCCTATTGTCCCTGAGCATTTATTCCTCAGGTGATTGTTTCCCTTTGCTTCTAGGATCGACAGCCCAGCTGAGGAGAGGGAAATCAATTGCCCTTTCATGGGGCCTTTTCCAAGTCCTTCACTACCTTCAGCCACCTACTCCAAAATATATCTAATTGAAAAACTTCATTTGGCATAGTGGGATGGGGGAGGGGATCCTTTCAGTTTTGATACAGTTTCCAAGGCAGAGGTTTCTCAAGGAGTGGAGTAGAAAAGGGAAGGATTCAAAGTCTCATTTGCTCCATCTTCTCACGTGTGTGTGTGTGTGTGTGTTGTTAATATTAATGCTATCAGTTCTGGTTGCAGAAAACCAGGTGAGCCCTTGATGTAGTAAAAAGATACAGAACATTCTAATTCTTTGTTGCCATTTGATGATTATCTTGATTTATGCAACCTAGATCTGGTAACTCTATTAATGTGCATGCTCAAATCAATGGACCATTTAATATCATATCTGGCTTGCCCACAAGATGACGACCATGAAAGTCTATTTATATTCTCTAGATATAAAGGGGTGTGTGTGTGTGTGTGTGTGTGTGTAGCCCTCTGTCTCAGCAAATTACACTGGGCAGTTCCTAATTTAAAACATATATCACAATTAAAATTAAAAAAAAAATTTTTAAAACAAAACAGTAAAAATCATTAAAACGGTAAAAAATATTAAAATGTCTAATTCAAAATACATACAAAAACAAGGTATCTAGCCTATTAACAATACACTCAGGAGGCTGGGCCCTTGGCACATGTTGCGCTCCAGACTCGCAAGCATAGCCAGGTTTTTAGTGCGTTATGAAAGGCTAACAGGGTTGGGGCCCATTCTAATCTCCAAAGGGAGGTTGTTCTACAGTGCAAGAGCCACTGCAAAAAAAGCTTGTCTTTTAGTCCTTGTCAGTCAACATTCTTTGGCTGACAGGATCATGTGATGTGAGAAAGACCTGAAGATATGCTGCTTAAGGAATGGTCAGGTAAGAGATGACAGAGCCTGGAGCTATATAATGTACTCAGAAGTGACTCTCCCTAAATTCTCAGACTGTAAAGGAGATGGCAGGAGATTTGTACTTTCAGGCATGCAAGATTTTGCTAATACAGTATAGTTTTACAATAAAGTAGAATTAGCTCATCTGGTAATCTTTCCTGCCTGGTTTACCTGGGAAGGTGGACAATAGATCAAATAATATTGAATCAGACATTAGCCAACTTTTCCAGTTAAGGAAGGAGTCTTTTTGCCAGATTCAGGCTCTAATACCTCTCTAACTTCCCTAACCCATGCTCTCAAAATGCTTTAACCTTGGCAACTATGACTTCCCAAATGTCTAGATCATCAAGAAGTTGTAGCCTATTGCATCAGGAGAGTATCAGGTCAGAAAAGGCTATCAACTCATTGATTCATCTAGCTGAGTGTTTCTCAACTTGTGGTCTTGGGTCACTGGAGGTCCTCAATGTCATCACAGGGTGTACATGAAGGCTTGAAGAAATGTTATGATCTAAATATTGAGTTAGGTCTTGGGGGTCCATGGCCATGAAATATGGCCGCATAAGAAGGAGGGGTCTGTGGTGAAGAAAAGGCGGAGAACTACTGATCAAGCCTATTATATAGCAGACTATGCTACCTGGCAGCAGTGTAAGAATATTTTTTATTCAAAATGCAAACAAGCAATAAACGGTAATACAGAGATACAGAAAACTCTCTTTCCTGCCATCCAAGGATCATTCTGATTATTTCAGCCTAGATCTGGAAGCCCTCAGTATAGACTTAATTAGAGATGTCAAGAATCAGACTCAGAATATTTTGCATAAATGTATAAATGAAGCAGCTCAATTGAATAATCCCAGATTCAAGTCATACACTTCCAGACATCAGTTCTATTGAAGAGACTCACCGGTTTCGCCGGTGACCTGATTTTTTTTTCTTTTTTTTCTTTGGTGGTGGAGAGGTGGAGCTACTAGACTGTCTCTTTAGCCTAAGGAAGAAGTAAATAGAAGACACTCAGTCATTTCTTTAATGATTTCTCACAGGAGAAGAGAAGATATATGTGAATCAGAGGTGGTATTCAGCAGGTTCTGACCAGTTCTGGAGAACCGGTAGCAGAAATTTTGAGTAGTTCAGAGAACTGGTAAATACCACCTCTGACTGGAGATTTTACAGTATCCTTCTGCTGTCATGCCCACCAAGCCATGCCCACAGAACCGGAAGTAAAAATGTTTGAATCCCACCACTGGTCTGAATCTGAACATAAGTGGTACTGATTGAATCAAGACAAAAGCGAGCTCCAGCAATCCCAGAAGAGTAAAAAGAGAGTTCTCAAAAATTTTAAGAGCAAAGACAAAAATGATAATACCTGTTTTATGATAAACCTTAGATACATAATATGAAAACAGCTGCATCAGCAGAAAAGGCATTTACTGATTTTAGAAATATATGTTTGCAATGATTGAAAATATGTTTTTATTTGTGAGCCGTGGTGGTGCAGTGGTTAGAATGCAGTATTGTAAGCTAACTCTGCCCATAGTCAAGAGTTCAATCCTGACCGGCTCAAGGTTGATTCAGCCTTCCATCCTTCCAAGGTCGGTAAAATGAGGACCTAGATTGTTGGGGGCAATATGCTGACTCTGAAAACTGTGAGAGAGTGCCATAAAGCACTAAGGCACATTATATAAGACAAGTCTATATATTGTGATTGCTATCTTTGCCACTATTATTTCAAGCCAGAGGAGATGCTTGTACATTTGAAGACCGTCACTGATGGTATTAAGCTACATATAGGAAAGGTCTTCCCTCACAGGACTCCTCAGCATTTGTCCCCCTGCCGTCACTTATGGAATAGTCTCTCAAAAGAGGTACTTATTATAGTTAGCATTAGCATTTATCGTTTCAAAATTTCATGTATATAAAAACTTAATTATTTCTACTTCTTGTTTGCTGCTGCAAATAATGCATCAGAAGGGAAGCAAAAGATAATTGTTTAACATAAACATGCCTGTAGGGTGGAGGTGGGGGGTGGGGGTGTTTGTGTATCTGTGGGTGTCAGTGACAACAGCATTTTATTTGTTTTTTATTTATTTTTGTCAATTGCTTTCAAGATAATAGGTATAAATAAAAACATAGTTATGAATACATGGATACATATAAGAAAAATAAAAAAAATAAAAGAAACAATTGGACAGGGACGGTAGGCATGTTGGTATGCACGCCCCTTACAGACCTCTTAGGAAAGGGGTGAGGTCAATAGTAGACAGTCTAAGGTTAAAGTTTTTGGGGTTTGGGAAGAAACCACAGAGTCAGGTAGAGTATTCCAGACATTGACCACTCTGTGGCTGAAGTCGTATTTCCTGCAATCAAGTTTAGTGTGATTAACCTTGAGTTTGTATCTATTGTTTGCTCTTGTATTGTTATGGTTGAAGCTGACGTATTTGTTGACAGGTAGGACATTGCAATGTATGGTTTTATATACTATACATAGATCGGACCGAAGGCGGCGTAGTTCTAGGTTTTCTAGGTCTAGAATTTCGAGTCTGGTGGCATAAGGTATTCTGCAACGAGTAGAGGAGTGGAGAACTCTTCTGGTGAAATATTTCTGGACTTTCTCAACTGTGTTAATATCAGATACGTAATGTGGGTTCCAGACTGATGAGCTGTATTCGAGTATTAGTTTAGCAAATGTTTTGTATGCTCGAGTTAGTAGTGTAATGTTACCAGAGAAAAAGCTACGTAAGATTCGGTTAACAACTCTTAACACCTTTTTGGCTATGTAGTTACAGTGGGCTCTGGTACTTAGGTCATTTGAGATGAGTACTCCAAAATCCTGGACAGAGTTTGGATCATCAATGAGGTCTTGAGGTCAGCCTGTATTTTATTTTATTTTCTGATTTTTTTTTGCCAATATGTAGGACAGAGCATTTATTTGTTGACATTTGAAGTTGTCATTTGCTTGACCATTCTGATACATAGTCAAGGTTTTTTTGAAGGGGAGCAGTATTGTCTGTTGTGTTGAATAGCATTACATCATCAGCGAAGAGAACGCAGTTGCTCTTGATATGATCACAGAGATCATTTATGTAGAGTATGAAGAGAGTTGGTCCAAGAACACTGCCTTGGGTTTGTTTTTTTTATAATATTCTCTCTGGGTGACAAAGACAGAAATTAAAACCATAAAATAGAGAAATGGAAAACTAAGGTAAGATTAAAAGCAAATTTAAAAAAGCAGTGAAACTAAGCTAGCAACAATAGAGTCAAGGTATGTACAGCACTTAATAAATAAAAGTGGGTCCCTTTACAGGGAGTACAGATATGATGACTTCATTTATTTCACAAAAAGGGCCTTGTTTGCCTCATATCACCATGAGGGATAAATCAGAAAATGACCTGAATTAAATGGAAAGCTCCGAATTGTCAGGGCCTTTTCCATACAGAATTAACTGCCGGGTAAAATTATTGGTCCTTAAAATTGCTGAATGCAGAATCCTAAATTATACATTGGATTCAGGAAACACTCTATAGTACATCCTGAATTGGAAAGGGAAACTAAACACAAATAGTCTTAACAGCAATCTTGGCTTTTTTCACCACACCCTGCAGATATCCCTCATGAATTCTCTTAAATTCATCAGTCTGCAATAATGAAAAGAAGTCCTACATAATCAATTTAGAAAGAAGATATAAACTAGGCAGTGGCTTGAAGTTATCTTTTTGGTTACATTTGTACAATTTATTCCCCATTCAAGTTCTTTGGCATTGGCAGCCTGCCCCCACAGCATAGCAGAAATGTATAAATATTATCCCTTTTAGCTGAGTACAACATGTGGACCTGACCTGATTAAAAATCTAGCAGCCACATTTGTTCTTTTGGGTCTTTGCATATTGTGCAAACCCAGCTTGTTTAGTTCATTTATGTTCAGTGTTGTATAATCAGGTTATTCATAAAGTATGGAGCCACCTGCATAGTATGTAAATTAATGTGGCCTTTGGGGGATTAATTAGCCCATTGCAATCTAGTCCCCTGAGTGCTGGCAATCTGTGTCAATCTTTGGCACAGATCTGACAATAAAAAAGATTCTTTGTTTTGGGCAGGGAGGGAGATTTTTCCATCTCAGTTTAAAATAAGCAGTGGTACTTTACCAGAGAGGTGCATAAAAAAGGCACATCTGCATATTTGGTGTATGAATAGACAGTGCAGAGAAAGAGGGTAAAATATGATTGAGAATTTGGAGGGTTTTATCTTGACACATGGGCCATCTATTGTGGGGGATAAAAAAAAAAATCAGGATGGCAGCTATAGTGTGCAGCAAGTGTCCAAATGAAGTCAGAGACACTGACAAGAACTTGTAGTTTTATATAAACAAATATATGCCACAGCAAACAAGATAATCAGGCTAAAAGGAGCATCATGAAGAAAATCACAGAGCATACAGGACACACAGAAGAAAAAGGTGGGAAAAAGGGAAACTCCCCTTTCACACCCACAGCAACCAATCAGAGTGCAGATTGCCTCATGCAAGAGCCAGCATTCTCCAATCAATCAACTATAATGGTGTCCTGGCTCCCCGCACAGCCCACTGCTCCTGCTACTAAATTTAAATATCTTAACATATAGTCATATGAAGACCATCAATGTGGCATCAATGTATATAGAAAAGGGATGGGGCATTAGCTGCCTGCTATCTTGATTTTTTTTTTTTTTTTACATTTCCCCTCTATGGGCATTCCCAGTGTTATAGCTGTCGTCTTTTGATGGATTTTACTTCAAATACATCCAACTCTTTTAACCTTTCATCCCAGGAAATAAATAGCAAGCAAAACTGGTCACATGGAATTGCATAGAAGTCTGGCCCCGAAGAAGGGCAAGGAGATAAATAAGAAATTTTATCACTTCCAAAATGATCAAAAACTGTCTCCCAAAATCAAAAATCCCAACAAACAGATGAAATCTAAGCTTTTATTTTAGCTAGAATTGTGATGTCATTGGTGGATGTGGGGGCTTATCCTAAGAACAGTAGAAGAATCTGAGATGTCTCTACCAGTATTTGCTATAATAAGATTTTCTGCATTTATCAGTAATTTAGTATTTTATTTCAAAATTTCACTGAAAAAAATCTCTTTTCCTAGGCATTAGAAAATTGGCCCAGCTGCTCCATCTGTTTCCTTGACTTGCTCATTTTAACATCTAAATAACCATTTGTTCATGGCACAGGATTTTTTTTTTGTTTTTTTTAATCTATTTGGAAGTTATTATTTAGCAGGTGAAAATCCATAGTTCCCTTTGAAATGAACCAACAGTAAAACTCTTATCTCTAAGATTAAGCTTCATGTAATAAAAGAGCTGTGATTAAACTTCATAGAATACTAAAATCTTGCTAGAAAATCAGTGCACCTAATTCCCAATAGAGATTCCCTTGCAGCCGCAGCTGATCTCTGTGACACTCACCTGTATTCTTGGTGACTGCTGTCATATTGGTAACAGTCAGCTGCACAGTCACACTGTAATGGGCAACCTTCTTCATATTCTGCATATTGTATGGCATATTCTTCTCCATCTACCATATGATGATTTTCTATCACTCTGTCCAAGAAAAAAAGAGGAAAACAATCCTTCAGAGTAGTGGTAGGATTCACATTTTTTAAACTACTGGTTCTGTGAGTGTGGCTTGGTGGGCGTGGCAGGAGAAGGAGACTGTAAAATCTCCCATTCTCTCCCCATCCCACTAACCTGCTTTCCAGCTCCATTCTCCTGAGCAGAGCAACCAAAGAAGACCCAGCCGATCAGCTGGGACTTGGGAGGCAGGGAATAGATGGGGGCGGGGCCAGTCAGAGGTGGGATTTGCTGGTTCTCCGAACTACTCAAAATTTCCGCTACTGGTTCTCCAGAACTGGTCAGAACCTGCTGAATACCACCTCTGCTTCAGAGCTTACCTTATTGTAGTATTATGGAAATAAGGGGAAAGCCCCTTTGTGAATATGATTTTATTCATGTTTGCACCAGGATTCTTTGTGTATTTGCACATTGTAAAACAACAGAGAAAACAACTCTCATTATTACTATAGGCCACAATCACATTTAAACTTCTTTTCTGTAATGTTTTGTCAGCATATGTGTATCTGTGTATAGATGAATGATATAGCTATACATACACGTATCCATTTTAATTATAAGGGGAAATGGAGTGACTGAGCAATTGCTAGTTCAGATTAATTCCACAGATACAGATAATCCTTGACTTACAATCACAATTGAGACCAAAATTTATGTTGCTAAGTGAGACAGTTGTTAGGTGAATTTTGCCCCATTTCTTGCCCATTTCAGTGAATCACTACGGTTAAGTTAGTAACATGGTTGTTAAGTGAACCTGGCTTCCTTATTGACTTTGCTTGTGAGAAGTTTGCAAAAGATGATCACATGACCCCAGGACACTGCAACTGTCATTAATATGAGTCAGTTCCCAAACACTGAATTTTGATCATGTGACTATGGGGATGCTGCAGTGGTCATAAGCATGAAAAACAATCATAAGTGATTTTTTTCAGTGCCTTTGTAACTTTGAATGGTCACTAAACAAACTGTTGTAAATCGAACACTATCTGTACTTATAAGGCTGTCCACCCCATTATTACACTTATGTGTTGAGTGGTGTTTCTAAAATGCTTTTGAAAAGTTGCTTTAAAGTAAGTTTTTGAATAAATTATATTTCAAAATCTACTTAGGTATGTGCATGTTGTCTAAAGCAGTGGTTGCTAACTGGTGGGCCGTGAGAAAATTTTGGTGGTCTGCAGAGAAATGTCACCCCTAAAGCACCCCCCAAAGCAATTAATCCAGGTTGTGCGGGAATACAAGGTTTGTGTCGCTTGCATTGTGAACAACTCAAGATAGTGAGGGAGGAGGGTGGAACTTTCCCAACTCGCCCCACACGCCTCACCTGGCCACAGGGCTGCTTCTTTCTGCTTCTTTTTTCTTCTGCTTTTGGCTCCACGCAAGGAAAGCAGCAAAATTCTTTCTTTCCCCCAAACTACAACAGAAATGAGTCTTTGGAACTCTGCTCCAAGAAAGAAAGACTTCTGCTGCTTCTGCTGCTTTCCTTGCATGAAGCCCAAAGTCCCTCTTTCTCTTCCCCTGAGAATGGAGCTGGAAATGGTATCATGCGATCCCAAATAAAGAATGATCGATCAGTAGGAAAATGGGGTGGGGGATTTTTCTGCATAATTTTGGGGATTTTCCCAGGGTCTCTGCTGCTTCTGCTTTTTCTGCAGAGACCCTGGGAAAATCCCCAAAAAAGTCTGCAGGAAAATCCCCCATCCCGTTTTCCTACCGATCAATTGTTCTTTATTTGGGATTGCAGGTAATATGTCTCTCTCTCTCTCTTTTCCCCTGAGAACGGAGCTGAAAAGCAGGTTAGGAATGTGGCTGCCATGGAGGGGGTGGAGGTATGAGGGACATGTGTATGTGTGTGTGTGTGTGAGAGATAGAGATAGAGAGAGATAAAGAGAGAGAGAGAAAGAGAGAGAGAGAGAGAACGAACATCACCGCCAGCCCTCCGAGATTAGATCGGATCCCCCCCCCTCTCTCTCTCCCTCCCTCCCTTCCTCTCTCTCTCTCCTATGTCAATAAGCCACTGTCATTCAAAATTTATATTAGTGGTTTGCGGGATTTAAAATTATGAGTTTAGTGGTCCCTGAGGTCCAAAAGGTTGGCGACCCCTGGTCTAAAGATATATTTTAAAACACAGATAGTTCTCAAGTTACAACCACAATTGAGCTCAACATTTCTGTTTTTAAATGAGATATAATAACAACATTTCTGTTGTTAAGTGAATATGGCTTCCCCATTGACTTTTTTTGTCAGAATATATGAACTCGTTGCCAAGCAATTGAATTTGAATTTTGATCACATAATCATAGGATGCTACAAAGCAGGAGTCCCTTGCTTTGGGGAGGAGTCCCTTGTAACTGAAAAATTGTTGTTAGTCACTTTTTTCACTAATGTTGTAATTTTGAATGATCACTAAACAAGAATTACCTGTATTTTAATACATCTGAGTATTATGTCATAAAATATGGGGAATGGCTTCACCCAAAGAATAATTCTAATGTCAACTCACATTGAAATTTATAAAATTTTAAAATGCACAAATATTAAATTGAGCAGTTTTATATAAAAAGTGTAGGAATATATATCTAATAATATTACCACTACTTTGGAACAATCAGCTTGAATAATCTCTTTTGTGTCCCAATTGAAGTTTGCCTTAATGAAAATGATATTTGTTGTATTTGGCATATGCAATTTCTGCAGAACTCCGCCAAATAGAATGGTCAGCAAAACTAAAATTCCCCATCAGTTTTTAATATCTGGAGAAAGACTGAGGAAGAGGCAGACAGTCCATTTGGTCTTATATTTCTTACTAGAGTGAAATATATTAAATTGCTATTTTAAGCTACTATAATTCATTCTAAATTTGCACATATAAATTAGCATCTTAATACAAATTAGCATACACTAATCTTATTCAAAGACCAGCATTGTCCAAAGACCTCCTGTGTCAGCATGCAGCTGCCTGGAGCTCTCTGCTATCATGTCACATTTACGACCAGCCTGACATATTGTTCTTTCTAGCTGACCCTGACAATACAGGCAATGTAGAAAACAGGGACAGCTATTGAGCTGGTAAGAGCAGGGTGAAAAGGCTGGGAGAAAGAGAAATGAAATCTAATGGTTAGCAGATGAATATGAATTCTAAGACAGCCTTTTCAAGTCAGCTCAGGGCAAGACACTAGATGGGATTAGAAGTGAGGAGAAATCTCAAGATCCACTGAAGGAAAGAAAGTATTGTCATAGCCAAATCTACCAAAGACAGATAACTTGGGGGAAGAAAAAAAAAACTAGAATAATAAACACCCTTGCTTATCTTTAAGAGATTGATTGATTGATTATATGCCATTTTCATTTTCTACCACATAGAATTTCCCCAGGAAGATCTATGATAACCTATAACATAATAATAAAATAACAGCATTGAAAGGGACCTTGGAGGTAACAGATAATCAGAGTTGGAAGGGACCTTGTAGGTCATCTAGTCCAACCCCCCACCCAAGTGGGAGACCCTACACCATTTCTGAGAAATGGCAGTCCATCTCCTCTTGAAAGTCTCAGGTGATGGCGCTCCCACAACTTCCGAGGGCAAACTGTTCAACTGGTTGTTCTCTCTGTTAGGAAATTTTTCTTTAATTCCAGGTTGATTCTCTCCTTGATTAGTTTCCATCCATTGTTTCTTGCCTTCTGGTAATTTGGAAAATAGGTTTACCCCCTCTTCTTTGTGGCAGCCCCACAAATATTGTAACACTGCTATCATGTCACCCTCTCGTCCTTTTTTGTTTTTTACAAGACTAGCCATATCCAATTCTTGCAACTGTATTACATATTTTAGCCTCCAGATCCCTAATCATCTTGCTTGCTCTTCTCTGCACTTTTTCAGAGTCTCAACGTATTTTTATAATATGGTGATCAAAACTGGATGCAATATTCTAAGTGTGGTCTTACTAAAGCTTTATAATTGGTACTATACTACTTATCTCTAAATAGGGAGTGGGAAAGGTATGTAAAAGTAGAAGAGTTCTCAGTTAGTGAAGAAAATTCTAAGACTGAAAACTTTACTTTACTAGTAGAAGAGTATTTTAGCCCAATAATTTTTGGCATATATCAGTCAAGCTAATTGACTTTCCTTTGCATTATGGATTTATTGACACTTCCTGGGTATTTCAGAATTTGGTTGCTGAGCTAAATTGTAACACTGCTTAAAATGAACCTTACCTTGTTTTGCTACATTAATAAGAGAATAATCATAAAAATGACTTGGGTGCTGCATCTAAAGGCCCTGTCACACTGGCCAACGGATGCAAAACGTTTGTAAAAAGGACACAGCGGACGAGAAAAATGTTCCATCCGTTGTTGTCCGCTCTCAAAAGGGGCAAAAATTTGCATAAACAGAGCGGACAACATGGAAAGGAACGGACAGGGGGAGGACGCAGGGCGGATGGAAAGCGGATGCTCCACGGACGCCTAGCGGATGGGAGTGGATGGCACATCTGCAAGGCTTCCGGGGGACCGCAGCAAAGCGGACACGCAGCGGAAAATGCGGATGCAGAGCGGACACCGAGCGGATGAAGAGGATGCACAGCGGAAGCCGAGCGAATGAAGCGGATGCACAGCGGAAGCCTAGCAGATGCCTAGCGGATGCCTAGCGGATGTCTAGCATTCACTGCGCATGCGGGGAGAATGCATTGTGTCAGCCCCGCGGATATAAAGGGAAGCAGCTCCCAAGCAGGTCAACA
>BLBF01000036.1:13823094-13841646 GCA_015471245.1 Laticauda colubrina | reverse complement strand
GATGATGATGATGATGATGATGATGATGATGATGATGATGATGATGATGATACTGGATAAATTATACAAGTAGTCCCCAAATTACAACAGTTCATTTAGTGACCGTTCAAAGTTACAACAGCACTGAAAAATATGATTTATGACTATTTTTCACATTTATGACCTTTGCAGCAACCTCATGATCATGTGATCAAAATTCAGATGCTTGCTATCTGGCTCCTATTTATGATTGTTGCTGTGCAACAAAACTAATAATGTTACCTAGTTTGGTAATTAAATGTCTGCAAAAAAACCCTCAACCAAGCTCAGTGAGAACCAAGAACCTTTCAGACTCTTCCTTATTGTCAACCCTACAAGGCAGACGAGATGAAGAAACCAGTATCAGGACCAATTTTATGGTAACTATAAAAGCAAAATAACCTCCAAAAACATTGCCAAGAAAACTTTAAAGTCTTGTTCAAGATGTCACCAGGAGTCATTACTAACGTGAAGGTAAACACATATAGAGAAACAGAACCTTGCAAATCTGAATGGGTTCCCCTTTCCTTTCCTCTATCTTCATTTGAACTAAGGAGGGGCTTACCTAAGATACTTTCTTAAATTATTTTCTTGGCCTGGTCTCAAGACTCTCTTATCTGATTGTTGACTTTGATAGTTGCTTTTCCTCCTGTCCTACAAGTCCATTCTCTATGTCCTCCACACTTTTTGAACTCATTATAAATGAGGGTGAGAAATTCTTTCTATTATTTCTAAGATTCTCTAATTATCTCAGTGTTTTTCAACCTTGGCAATTTTATAATGTATGGACTTCAACTTTTTTAATTCTCCAGGCAGCAAGCTAGTTGAGGAATTCTGGAGTTGAAGTCCACACATCTTAAAGTTGGCAAGGTTAAAAAACACTGATTTACCACTTACAGTAAAAATTTCTTCCTGATATCTATACTGTTTCTTCTTTCCTGATCTCACCCCGGGTGCATGGAGCTTGACAACCAGCTACAGAGCACATAGCAATGTGCTTAAGTTCCAAAAAGGAACAGCTTTCTCCTATTGCCTGCCTCCAAACCCCTAATACTCTACCCCTTGGTAGCTTACAATTAAAATCACAAATATTTAAAACACACACACAGTATGTGAAGACAGCAAAACTGCCATTATCATGTCTGCCAAAGGAGGACCATTTCCATCTCTGTTGTTGTTAGGCAAAATGCCAAGTCCGTTTCCTTGAAGAAAGCCATATCTATGGCAACAGTCTTACACCTTGGTCTATGGTGGTTATAATATAAAGATTACATTATAAGTGCTAAGTATGGGGACAAATCTTCCCATTGTCAAGAAGCAAGATTAAACAGAGTGATACCACTGTGCCAGCAATATGTGGCAGGAGAGGTTTGCCAGAAAACAATTAATTTTTTTTTCCTCAGGAACTAAGGAGCTGATTCAGAATTGAGTAGGATTCCTCCCTCACCACTGTTATTTGCCATTGAGATCAGCAATGTTTTCAAGTCCGGTCTTTGTCCTAATATCCTCCCCAAAACTGCCCAAATTATTATTGTTAAATTTTTAAATTTCTTTTGTTTTATTATATACAGCATACAGAGTCACTACATGAGATGGGAGGCTATACAAATGTGATAAAATATTTTGAATTTTGGTATAAGAACTGTTCTGTTCGTGGGAATGAGACTCAGAGATCAGCGCAACTTCAGCTCTTTTATTTAGTTCTTAAAGTCCGATCTAACCAGGGGCCGCGACAGCTCTTTTTATAGAGAGCTGCTCACGGCTAATGTCCAATGACGGCTACTTGTTTTTCCCGCCGCTTGTATTGGCCAATCATAGCCCTGCTATCATTGGCCAATCAGCGTCGAGAAAAGTAGCCAATCAGCTTCGGGTATTTATTGTCCAATAGGAATAGTCTATTAGAAGTATGTTAATATGGAACACCCCTCCCCTCTTGGTACAGTCCTACCGTACGTAGTCATGTAAGTAGGCAGGGCTTCTAGGTTGCCTAGTTGACCTGCGCAGTTTAGTTGTGTCATCATCTTCAATGGGTTTGGATGGGATCGCTATTTCTCCTGTCAGTCTCTGTCGAATCTCTTGGAAGGCAGAGTCAGCCATGCCGCTCCCGCTCGGCCTACTCGGGCTGGTAGAGTCGGCCCAGCTGCTCCTTTCCGACCAAGCATCCAGGTCTACTTGTGTTTCTTGTTCCTCGTCAAAGACTTCTATGGGTAGGTCACTGTTTTTTCTTGCGTTTATTGGAGAATGTTTTTTATTGTGATTATTTTGATTTTCTTTGGTTTCTTTTTCTATCGGGGAGGTTTCTTTTTCTACCGGAGGGGTTTCTTTTTCTACTGGAGGGGCTTCTTTTTCTACTGGAGGGTTTTTATCCCCCCTTATTTATTACTGAGGGGTCTCCCCCCTCTCTGGTTGATCTGTTGTGATGTTGTTGGTATGTGTGTGTGTTGTTCTTCGTGTCTGGGTATGTTGGTGGTGCGTTGTAGTGTGCATGACTGTAGTTGGTCAATATGTCTTCGCCAGGTTCGACCATCATCTGTTTCCATTCTGTAGGACTGTGGTCCGGTTATCTGTGTAATTTTTGCCGGTATCCACAACGGTTGGCCGAAGAGGTTTTTTGCGCATACTAGTTGTCCTGGTTCGAATTTGCAATACTTGCTCGAGGAGTCGATTGGTTTTTCGGTGGCATAAGTTGGGTGTAATCTGTCTAAATGTGATCTTAGTTTTCTGCCCATCAGTAATTCTGCTGGGCTTTTATTTGTGGTGGAGTTTGGTGTTATGTGTTGTATTGTGAGCATTTTTTTGATTCTTTCTTGCATGTCCCCTGTATCTAATTTGTCTAGTGTTTCCTTGATATACCGGACCATGCGTTCCACCCTACCGTTCATCGTCGGTCGGCCCGGTGCTATCAGTGCATGTTGTATGCCATTTTCTGCTAGGAATTTTTCGAAGGGTAGTGCTGTAAATTGTGGGCCATTGTCGGAGAAGAGTACATCCGGTAACCCATGTGTAGTGAATAGCTTTCATAGCTGTTTGATGACTGCTTCGGTGTTTGATGACTCTGCTTCGTAGAGTGCATGATGCTTACTTCTAACCAATTGGAGTAAGCATCTACTATGATTAGGTATGTATGCCCTTTTGTTGGCCCCGCGAAGTCTATATGTATTCGTGACCAGGGTGCCCTTGGTGTTTCCCAGTCCAGAACAGGAAGGGGGTGCAGGGAGGGAGTTTTGACATTTCCTGCAAGTTTTGACCCATTTCCCAACATCTTTGTCCATCCCTGGCCACCATACATAGCTCCTGGCCAGGGTTTTCATTCGCACAATGCCCGGGTGGCCTTCGTGCAACATACACAATACCTGGTCTTGTAGTTTTTCTGGTATTATGACCCGATCACCCCAAAGTATACACCCTTTCAGTAATGACAGTTCGGTTTGTCTATTTTTATACGGTTTGAAAATAATGTCTGTCTCGTTTTCCAGCCACCCTTTTCCTACCCAGTTCAAAACCTGTAACAATGTCTTGTCTTTTGCGGTTATTCTGGCGATGTTGGCTGCGGTTATCGGTAGGTTTGTCAAAGTCTTGATTTGAAGGGTGGAAGTGGTTGGTGCCAGATCAGTCTCTATGTCTGGTAAGAGAGTGTGGCTTAAAGTGTCGGCATGCGAAATGTTTTTTCTGGGCCAATGGATTAGGCTATAGTTGTATGCTGCCAGAAATTCGGACCACCTTGTCATTCTCAGTGACAGCATGTTAGGGGTGGCTCTGTTTCCAGTGATATACCTAAAAGGGGTTTGTGATCAGTCACAAGGGTAAAAGTCCTACCGTAAAGGTATTCGTGGAAGCGTTTTACGCCGGATATAGCCGCCAATGCCTCTCTGTCCAACTGGCTATAGTTCCTTTTAGTTTTTCAGAGGGTCTTTGAGTAGAAGGCAATGGGGGCTCCTCTTCCATCCGACAGGACATGGCTAAGCACGGCCTCGACGCCAAACGGTGATGCGTCTCATGTAACTGTAAGCGGTAATGTCTCGCTGTATTGCATCAATACTGCGTCGGAGATGATGAGGTCCTTTATCTTCTGGAACACTGTCTCTTCACGTCGTCCCCAGGTCCAGATAGCCGATTTGTCTAGGAGTCTATGTAGAGGTTCCACCGTAGTTGCCTTCTGTGGCAGAAAGACGTGGTAAAAGTTTATGAGTCCCAGAAAGGCTTGTAATTCACCCTTATTTTTTGGTCTCGGAGCCTCTTTGATTGCCTTGATATTTTTTTCTGTGGGATGGATGCCCTCTTTATCAATTTGGTACCCCAGGAATTTGACTTTTGATGTGGCCAATTTACACTTTTCTTTTTTTAGCTTGAGTCCCGCTTTTTGGAACCTTTGTAGGACTTATCTGAGGCGGGCTTCTAATTTTTTCTCATCGTTAGCTGAGACGAGCACGTCATCAAAGTATGGGACTACTCCTTTTAACCCTTGTAATAACTGCTCCATTAGGCTTTGGAATACCCCCAGGGCTACGCTGACTCCGAATTGTAATCTTGTACATTTGAATGCTCCCCTATGCGTCACGATCGTTTGGGCCTCTGCTGTTTCCGGGTCTACTGGCAATTGCTGGTAAGCTTGGGCAAGGTGGAGCTTTGCGAAAACCTTGCCCCTTCCCAGGGAGTGTAGTAGGTGTTGTATTACCGGAACAGGATATGCACTTTGCTGTAGTGTATGGTTCAGGGTAGCCTTGTAGTCCCCACAAATTCTCACGGACCCATCCAGCTTAACTGGGGTCACGATTGGGGTCTCCCATTTAGCATGGTCAATTGGTTCCAGGATGCCTTGTTTTATAAGTTTGTTTAATTCTTCATCAATTTTGGGTTTTAATCCGAAGGGGACTCGCCTTGCCTTCAGCCTAATTGGAGCTATGGTTGAATCTAAATTGAATGAGATAGGGACCCTTGGTTCTTGCCTAACTTTCTGTCGAAGACATCCTGGAACTCTCTCATCAGGTTCTCCTCCCAGTCTGCGTCGGTGATGCAGTTAATGCCGGTCACTCCGATTCCGAGGGGCTCGAACCACTCGAGTCCCAGTAGGCTTGGTGGGTTCCGGTCTACGATGGTTAGTGACAATATTTTTTGGTGTTCCTTGAAGGTTACCTGGAAGTGTCCAAGCCCGACTACTGGTATTCTGTTGCCTTGGTAGTCTTTTAAAATCAGTTCTTGTTGTTCTAATTCGGCTTTGCCGATGTGCAGTACTAGTCTTTTGATGGTGTCCCAGTATACCATCGATAGGTACGATCCGGAATCAACCTCCATTTTGCATTCTTGCCCCTCAACTCTGACCGTCACATGTACCTTTCGACCATTAGTCGCATTGGAATGGGCGATGGTGATGGTCTGATGCATTTCTTCTTTCCTGTAGCTCTTGCTTGGCCGCTTCCCTTTGCCTTCGTGCTTTTCTCGGTTCCACGTCATCCTCTCTTTCTGTTTCGGGGGTGTGTTGTCACTTCTTCTGGGGCTGTAGCTTCTGTGGTTTCTGCATACATGTGCGATGTGGCCCCTCTGTTCGCAGTACCGGCAAACAGCATTTAGGAACCGGCACTCCAAATGGGGGTGGTCTCTTCCGCAACCGGCACACTGGAACCCTGACTTACGACCATTTTTCATTCACCACTCTCACTCAGCCTGGAGCCTATGGATTTCCTCTTCCTCATCCTCGTTGACTCCGGGCGATCCGCTATCTGTGAAATGTGCAGCGGTCTTGTGTGTGCTTTCTATTTTCTTCTCTGTTCCCTAATTTGTTTCAGTTGACGTCTTTGGCGGGTTGGCGTTCATTTGCTGCATTTTTGCTGCTGATTTTTTTGTTGTTTCTGCTGCTGTGGCTTCAGCAATAGCCTCGGTAATGGTGATCTTTGGTCGGGTCAGCAGTCGGCTTTATAGGGTAAGGTCTCTCAGTCCAAGTACCACGCAATCCCTCATGGCTTTGTCCATGTTCAGGAATTCGCATGCTCCTCCGATGTCCCTGAGAGCGGCTACAAAATCTGTGATGCTCTCACCTTCCTTCTGGTCCCGTTTATAAAATTCATGTCTCCTGATGAGGCTGGAGACGGTCGGTGCGTAGTGAGCCCTCAGAAGCTTCTCCAGGTCCGGCCCGGCCATTTGCTTAACATCGTCTGGTTTTGCTAGTGCCTTGGCCATCTTAAACACTGTGGGCCCACTGTGTGTTAGGAATACAGCTCTTTTGCGATTGTCCAAGATTCCTTGCAGGTCGTTACTCTCCAAGAACATGAGGAATTTATCGATGTAGGATTCCCAGTCCTCTGCTGCTGGGTTGAAGGGTGAGGGTGGCGAGTTGGTTCCGGCCATTTCGTCTGCTCGGTTCTCGATGTCACGTGCCCAACTGATCTCTTTCTCAGAATCCCACCTGCGTCACCAGTGTTCTGTTCGCGGGAATGAGACTCAGAGATCAGCATAACTTCAGCTCTTTATTTAGTTCTTAAAGTCCAATCTAACCAGGGGCCGCAGCAGCTCTTTTTATAGAGAGCTGCTTGCAGCTAGTGTCCAATGACAGCTACTTGTTTTTCCCGCCGCTTGTATTGGCCAATCATAGCCCTACTATGATTGGCCAATCAGCATCAAGAAAAGTAGCCAATCAGCTTTGGGTATTTATTGTCCAATAGGAATAGCCTATTAGAAGTATGTTAATATGAAACAAGAACACTGACATTTTATGAAATTGTGATGTACCTCTCATGAGGTCTCAAAATGATGTGGCAGTTCTCATGAGTGACCTATACTCATTTCTCCTTTTTGTGGGAGACCACAACAATTGGACACAAATAGAAACTGGCTACAGTGGAGCTAACTCTAACATCTATTTTATTGCGTGATGTGCCTCTTCCTGAATAGAATCCAATCCATTATCTTTCCCCTGCTGATACCTGCTTCAGATCAACCTAGGGGAACTTTGCTACTGTTTAGGAGAGCTTGGCTCTCCAGAGAATCAGGCAGAAAAGGTGAAGAACCCATTTTTTTTTTTACATTGGTCAAACCATGCTTCTATTTTAATGACATTTTTCACTGCAAAAGGCTCTCATAATGACTGTTTTACAATCAAAGATGGGCAAGAGTGATGCACTCCCTGTCTAATAATTCGGGGGGGCAGGGGCGGAATCCATCTGATCACTGAAATAAAATGATTTTGATGATCAGATGGTTATTTTTTCAAATGACTAAGAGTTCCATTCAACAATGCCACCAATTCTTCTATCCCTCATTAAAGCTCCCCTCCTTGACTTTTAGCAGTAGGATCTGAATAACAAAAAATCAAAAGAGGCTTTTTTAGGCAAGGAAAACTTGCATCAGCCTGAAAGCTATAGCCAATCTAATAGACGGTGCTATTGTGATTAATCCAGCCTTAGATGGAGCTCTGCTGCCTTCCCCGTTGCCATCAGCCCCAAATCTATTTATTTTATTTATTTTGATTTGTCAATCGTTTACAAGAAAATAGGTATAAGTATATACATTGTTATGAATACATGAAATGGGTACATATAAGAAAAATAAAAGAAACAATAGGACAGGGACAGTGGGCACGTTGGTGCGCTTATGCACACCCCCAATCTACACTGGTAGATTGTGCTTAGTAAACATTGTGACTAATCCAGTCTCAGATGGAGCTCTATAAAGAGCCAGGCCTGAGAGATTAATAATAACCAACAGTTATCCACTGGATGGTGAAAGATCCAGCTGAACGAGGTAAATATTTGCCATTGCACATTATTCATACCAACAATGTTCTTGGTGACAGGATGTCAAAAGATTGTGGCATATGGGAGGCAACAGATGGCCACTCTTCTTAGCCCCTTTATATTTTATTTATTTATTTGCATATGGAGCTGCTCAGGAAAAAGAAACTGGAGAGGACAGCTTTGAATTATAAACAAGGAAGAGAATTTGTGACTCTCAATAGGAAGGAGACAAAGAGCATTACCAATTAAACAAATTATATCTGATTTTGGGATGCAAGCATATTCATTAGGGAAGTCCTTCAGAGTTCCTTCTTTAGTGCTTTGGGGTGTCATCTGATTAATTCTGAATTGTTCTGATCATGACTTCAGTATGTCCTGTTGAAAATAGGCCACTTTTTCAATAAACTCAAGATGAGTTTATAGGAGATACATAAACAGCTGTAACTTTTACATTTCCGACCCAATTACAGATAGTCCTCAACTTAAAATGAGTTGTTTAGAGACTATTTGAAGTTACAACAGACCTCAATAAAGCTACTTATAACCTGATTTGAAGTTCTGATGGTCAGGCACCCCTTGGTTAGGCATGGTCGTATGATAACTAGCTAAACAACTGCCATGATTTACAACCATCATAGTGAGTTAATTTAAGATCATAAATCAAGGACCGTCTTTAGGTCAATAGTATGATGGTATGCCAAAATACATCCCTGTATTTTGGGTGCTCTAAAATTGGATTGTATTCATGGCTGTTTCGATCATACTCCAATTTGTGTTTTTGCTGCATCTTTTGTTTTCACATGACCACAATTTACAACATTTCTGCTGAAAGCCAGCTTTTATTTCCAGTTACCAGCAAAAAAACCACACCCAAACCCATGGTGAACAATGGGTTGACTTAATACTTCATGACCACAGTGTTCACTTAACAACTGCTGCAAAAAAATGGTTATAACATTAGGCATGGTCATATGATAACTAGCTAAACAACTGCCATGTTTTACAACCATCATAGTGAGTTCATTTAGGATTGTAAATCAAGGACTGTCTTTGGGTCAATAGCATGATGGTATGCCAAACAGCCATAGAGAGGTAGGGCTTTTTAAAAAAAAATGGAGAAGAAAAGATTTTCTTGCATTCTGACTGTTTGTGAGAGATGTGTAGGACAATGATATATGCTGTCTATCCAGACAAAAAAAACTGCAGTATTTCAGGCAAACAGATGTGAGGAGCATCCTTCCCTTTTGCTAAGAGAGTATTTGCATCACTATTTCAACCCAGGGGACGCTGTAGAGATGCCACTAAATAAATAACATATGGAATGTAATACAGAACAGTGGGGAGAAGGAATTATGGAATCAGAGGTGTTTCAAAGGGTGTAAAAGAAAGTTAGATGATGGGCACAGCCATGTGAGTGAAGTCGCACAATGCGATGCATATAAAATCATGGTGCTTTGAAAGCATGGCTATGGCTGTCATGTACACTTTTCTCATCCCCCCCCCCCCCCAGACAGCCATGTATGGAATTAGACTGAATAGAAAGCAGCTAACACAAAATGTCAGGTTCCTCTTATGCTATTCTCGAAAAAAACTAGAAAAGTTGATGGGGGAAATAAAAAAGAAAGCCCCTATAAGCAATAAACTTATAAGCAGCTTGGAAATCATAGCCTATAACCTACTTCCCTGTGTTCCTTGGTGTTCTTTGCCTTCCTTTTATTCATTTGTTGGTTTATTCATAAGATGTATATGAGTGCCCAACTCGTAATAATCACGTCCAAACTCATGCAATTATATCTACTGAATAATTATAGGTAACAAATCAAACAAGAATAAAAACATAAACAGTTACTAAATGAATTGCTGCAATTGTTAAGTTAGCAGCATTGTTGTTAAGTGAATCTGTATTGGCTATGCTTGTCAGAAGGTCACAAAGTGAGATCACATGACTCCAGGAAACTACAACCATCATAAATAGCAATAAGTTGCCAAGCATCTGAATTTTGATCATGTGACCATGGGGATTCAGCAATAGTCATAAGTCTGAAAAAAAATGATCCTGTGACTTTTTTTAGTACAGCTGTAGCTTTGAATGGTCAGTAAACAGACTCTTGTAAGACTGCTTATATTTTGGATTTTCCCCATTTAAATATTTAGTGCCCAATTATATTGGTGGCCATAAAAGCATTAGGAGAAAAGAATACTTACATAGGGATAGGATGCACTGAAAAGTGGAGGTTCTGCAAATGAATGTCCTACACATAGGCTTCTCAGAGTCTTGAAAACATGCAGGAAACATTTTGTCAATGTTCCAGCAAGCCTCCATTCCAACCAGTAACTCCGAGACCAACATATCTCAAAAGTACCTTTATTAGAATAGCACCTGGCACATCTGTGGACACTTGTTTTTTCGGCTTCCCACAATTTCTCAAATCCATCCCCCCTCAGTCGTCTTCACATCGTCCAATCATGATCCGTCCAAAAGTAAGATCCTTATTTCATCCTGCGCCATGCTAAATGACCTTGAACTAACAAAGAATTTTATTTTGCCTACTTAGAGCTACTTAATTGAAATCATCCCCCTTCCACCCTCCCAGGCTATGGAATATGGCTTCCAAAGTTGACACATCTAAGCATCACATATACTAACATTATTTTATTCCAATTCTTTTGCAAATTGTATTTAGAGAAAATCTGTCGTTTTATGCACAGCTTTGCCTAACAAGCACAATCTTGCACATGGCTTATACAAGCTTTTATTTCAGTTACCATCAATATGTTTTTAGTTTCCAGTAATATACTCGGGGGGGGGGGGTTAATTTAATATATTAAATTTCTTTTAATATATTATTTCATAGAATAAAGAATGAAGGAATGAAGAATAAAGGGTGCTGGCAGATATGTGTACATTATTACCACTTGGACCATGGTGAAATTTGCATGTTGCATTGTTCACCAAGCAATTAACTTAAATGGGAGAATGCTGGACCGATATTGGCAGTGAGAATGCTATATCTACATATAAAGGATCTATTTTGCTAGGCTAATGACTTTCTGAATGTATCAGTGATCTGTTTAAACATCCTAGTCAATTAGTTAGGAGCTTCTAATCAAATATATGTCATTTTCTTACAATGCTGTCTTTCTACTGAGAGCAATAGAAAACAGGCCTTCTCCAGGGCTTCTGCCAATGCCAAGGAAGTGAATCCGACAGGCTTGACTTCTTAAGACAGTTGCTGCTGCTAGTTAAATCTGAGTCACATACCAGCTGGCTGAGTTAGAAGCAGCTGCTTCCCTTTAGAAGGACAGAAAAACTCATGTCATACCTTCCCAGTGGCCTTCTGCTCCCCTGCTCCCTGTGATGCATCAGTCCCTTGGTGCACCAGTAGTAAAAAACAGAAAAGTGATGTAGGGTTGAAATGGGAGACAGCATTGCCTGGGGAATCTCTCTTTCCAACATTAAGAGCAAAACACCTATCTTCCCCTAACTGGTTTTTCTTCTGAAAGATGCACTCAAGCAGATGATGCCCTGCAGCAAATCTGAACTATACAGATTCATGTTCAGGTTGATTTAATTTGAATAGCGGATTGGCCAGTAATTAGAGCATGCCCTTTCCCTACAGTTTTGGGGATTATGCAATCTGTGGTAGACTAGCATGTAAATCATAATGTTTGAGATTTCATGTGCTGGGAAGAACTGCATTTTTTTACTACTTTCTTGCAGAAAAAAAAAGGTGAGGTTTCAGTGTGTGGAAATCCAACACCTAACCAAAGATGCGTCCCCTTCATGTACTATTTTTTACAAGGATGGATTAGATGTGCATGGGTTCATTTGCAGTGCAGATACCTTAGATGAAAATATTGGGGTTTTTTTTAAAAAAAGCAATCTCTTACTTGCTATTAACTGTTACAATATCCACATATCTTTAAGTTCTTTAAACTTTAGGGTTTTCATATGACAATCTTTATTTTTTATTAAAATATTCTCTGCAAAACCTGTGGCTGATGTAACCTGCTAAAATAATGATTTCTTTGGTTTGGCCTTTATGACTTATGAAGTATAATTGCTGAATGTGCCAAAGGTGGTATATTCAGTGTACAATTTTTATTTATTTATTTTATGCATTTATTAGAGTGGCATGGTGGTCTAGTGATGAAAGTGCTTGCCTTCCATTTGGAAGGTTGAGAGTTCAATACTAGGTAGTGATAGATGTTTCTTTCCTGGGATGCAAAGAAAAAAAAAATCTGCTGTGAACTGCACATGGCCTCAGGAAGGGCATCTGGTCAGTAAATGCTCAGCTCTATCCAATTACCCCAACTCTACCCCGAATAAAGGAATTACATGGTTGTAAAAAAGGAGTTTTTAATGTATTAAATTTGTTTGCTGCCCATCTTTCAGTGTGATGACCCTGCTACTGAGTAGCTGTCATTATTACATTATGCTTTGATGCAGTATATAAATGTTGTGAGTATGGCAGGTGCAGAAGCAAAAAGGATCAGAATTTGAGAGGGGAACAAGACAGAATATCCAAAAGGAATTCAATAGGTAAAACTCTCCTAGATATAGTACCCCAGCATGACAGAGAGGTGGTGTTGACCATGATGCTGTTTTCCTATGTGGGTGTATGACAGTCAGTTCTAGAAGTGCCACAAGCAAACAACCAGAAACAAGATGGGACTATTACTAAATCAAGAGGTAGATGGAAACCATTACATCATATGAGCAAAAGGTGGCATGGAAATTTGATCCTTAGTTTCACTATAAATAGGGCTTCCATTTAATACACAGCAATTATTGAAATTCTTTCACAATATCAATATCAATCGCATATACTACTTCACAGTGGTTTACAGCCCTCAGTTTACAGTATCAGTCTATTGTTCCTAGGTCCTCATTTTACTCACCTCTGAAAGATGGAAGATTCAGTCAACCTTGAGCTGGTGAGAATAGAACTGCTGTCAGTCTGCAGAATTTAGCTTGCAATAACAGAATTCTAACCACAGCACCATCAGGACTCTTCACGATAATTTCATTACTTTTTCTGCAATATATCTATTTATTAGAAGTTCTTGAATCAGTTTTTCTGCTTCCGGTTTGTCATGAGAAGCCTCATAGGGTAGATCTCTCAGAAACATTGGGGTAGCTATTGTGCAAACTTGAGTACTAGGTCAAACAAGTACTCACCAAACCAATAGCACTGATGATGCTATCCAGTTTGGGTAATGATATGTCTGCAGGAAAACAACTATGCTCAGGGAGCATTAAGGACTCCTCAATCACTCAATCCTCACTTACCCTTGCTCCTCCATCATCTCCTGCAGCTCCATGCACTTCAGCTCCACCCGCCGTTTCCTCTCATGGTCCAGGATTTCTCGGTGTGCCTTCTTCACCAAGCCAGATTCTACCAGTCGTACTTCCTCTTCTGGTTTGTGCCAAGTACCTGAGGCACTGGGCTGGGGGAAGCCATTAGATGCCTCCTGTGGTGAAGGCATCTTGGTGCCGTTGTTATAGACAGACATGTAAACTGGGTGGTCTTTGGTGGTATAGGCTGAAAACTAGAAAGACAGGAAAAACACATGTTTATTTTTTCATTCGGGGGGGGGAGGGAATCCACTCATTTACAATTAAAATTAACATTGGCATATAATTTCGCTGGGATCACACTCTGGTTGTGTTCACTCAACACAATTAATTGATGAATGAATGACTTCATTTCTGAATATGAACAATGTATTGAATCTTGAACAAGTTAGTTTTATATAAAATGCAAAGCACAAACAATCCAAGCATAGTATGTAGATTCAGCAACAACTTTTAACTAACCTGGTTATGTTGAATTCACAAAGCCAAAATACTTTTCAGGTGCAAAAGAGATGCAATAATAATGATGAGTTAAAGTCCATGTATCTTAAAGCTACCCAAGTTGGGAAATACTGCCCTAGGCTGCATTTCTTATGAATAAATATCTGTTATAGGGATAAAATATGCTTCACTAATAATTATTCATTGTTCACAACAATCAATATATGAAAGCATATTCAAATGTACATGTGAGTAGATGCTAAAAAAATAACATCTGTGAATCAGTTGTTATTGAAACATGAAGTGATTCTTGAATGTCTACTTAAACAAAAGATCTGCTTAGGAAACACTTGCTATATTTTGAAGGCCACCATGGAAATGGCCCATGGAGTCTCATACATTTACCACTATGGAGATTCAAAAAAGGGCTCCCAATGCCACATTCAACCCTTGGAGAGCTTGATATCTGAATGGTTCATGTATTATTTTGCTCTCAAGCCTTTAAGACTGCTTTTCTCACTCTTATAGCCTCCAGTGTGTTACCCTTTAATCTCTGTGCTGGTTAGGAGATGATGGAATCTCAAATGTAACATATGAAAGTCACCAGTTTAAGGAAGGCTGTGTTTAGTCACTTGAAAGTGAAAGCATAGCGCTCTAATCCTGATACTGACACAACGAAACCATAGCCAACAAAAGAAACTGGCATAAATTGCATGAGTTAAATCAATGTTTAAATTTCAGAATCAGAATTTGATTTCATTGTGGAGAATAATACTGAATGGAGGAAAGCGAGCAGAGATATAATAACTCAATGTTATTATAAGTCATCAAACAGAAACTCACATCTTCAAAACTGCGACATATCAGGAACCAAAAACAGGCAATGTCAATAGCTATGTGTTGCATTTTGCCAAAATCTGATTGCCAGAATTCAGCTATTGTCAATTTGAATAGTTGCAAAAGCTTTGAATGGCAAAGAAAACTGATAAAAAGACACATCTACTTTTTAAAATTAATTTATTCTAGTTCCTACCTTCTCTTATCTTATCCAGTCAAGAAGTTTATTTTCAGCTTAATAAAAAAAAATAAGCAACAGCTGAGGAAGGGAGGAGGATGGCACCCAAGAATGACTGAGAAAGAATCTGCAATATCATGATGCACACAGTGCTGGGAATTAATTTAAACAATGTTGTTTTAAATAGGTTTAATCCATGCATTGTGTCAGGGCTCCAACAAATCCACCCTCATTCAAATCAAAAGTCTCTAACCACATCTCAGAAAAAGTAAATTGGTTTGTGAGAAGTGGCCATGTTGGTGATTAGCTGGGTGCAGCCAATACTAAATCCCATCATATATTTCCCCCTTGACCCTGGTCTTCCCCCCCCCCCAGATGTGACTTCTCCAGTGGGACACATCCATCTCCAAGAGTCATCCATCATGCTCTGCAATAACCTTCTGATGCTCTGTCAACTTTGGGCTATCGAGGTGATTATCTAGGCATTCCAAGAATGCCTTGTTTTCCCCCACTCCCTTTTTCTGGCAGCTAAAAAGACCAAAGGAGTATCTTTTTAGTTGACACACTGATGACCTCAAGAGAGATTGATGAACTGCTATTCTCACAATTTCTGAGCCAGCTGAAGATCAATAGAGTATCTAAAATCTGGAAACCACATCTCTAACCCAACAGAGATTCCAGACTGGGAAAGATGATGGATCTTTCTCCATGTAGGGGAGTGGGTTCCCAGGATACCAACAGCAAGAATCATCAGCCTTGCTGCTGGGTACAATCAGGCATGAAAAGCCATGCCCCTTTATAATATGTGTTGCATGCATTGCACAGTGTAAAGGTGGGCAGGGCTACTGTTCCCCGCTCCATTATGAAGCTTGCCCATTTCCCCATGATGCTGTGGGTGTTCTGAGGTTGCTGCTCCAAAGAAAATTCAACCTCCCTTGCAAATGAGAGGGGGAGTTCCTTGAAAAGGACCCCACCTCCCATTTCAGGTGGCAAAAATCTATTATGCTATCCTCCAGTCCTTCATGTTTGTATGGAGGTACAGTTTGCACTCTTTTCACATTGTGGCTGGTTGTTAATCCTTATCATGAAAATGAAGTGGAATGAGTTAAGAAGAAAGGCTGGGATAAAACTGTCTTGTTTTGCTCCTCCCTACTGACCAGCTGATTATTGAGCACTGTTACTTTCCCGTCAAAATGGTACCCATTATCTACTCGCAGTTGTATATGTTTGAACTACTAGATTGGCAGGAGTTGGGGCAAGGATGCAAGTAAATCCCATTGCACAGCACTCAGATGTTAAACCTAGTGTCAACCTGCAAAATACTTCAGCTGAAGCCATGCTTCCTTCTGCTTAGTTTCTTGTTGCCATTTGGGGGAAAGGGGGAAGAGAATCAGGAATACAGTGCCTAAGCCAGGTAACATCTACCATCCAGCATGAGAACCAAGGTCCTGTCAATGGACACCTGTTGAAGTTGATTGGGAACCTACATCTGGACTGATTGGCCCATGTGACTTGAGGGATAATAGGGGGTGGAGAGGTCTTATTCTTTTAACTGGAACAACTTGTCTTTGGAAGTTGTGGGAGCTTCATCACTTGAGATTTTCAAGAAGAAATTGGACTGCCATTTGTCAGAAATGGTGTAGGGGTCTCCTGCTTGGATGGGGGGAGAGAGTTGGACTCAATGACCTACAAGGTCCCTTCCAACTCTGATTATCTGAGTCCTGACTTTCCTCAGTTCATTACTTGGAACAATGACACTGGGCGACCAGATTTCCAGCCAACAAGTCCAGTGTCTTAACCACTGAACCACCATGCTACCCTAAGTAAGGTAACAAAAACTTGCAAGCCTCAAAGTACACCTCCCCCCTCCACAACCTTATAATCCAAGAAACTTGGGTTCCTTTTGCCATGCCATCCTTTTTTTCTGTAGGCTCAGCTGCCCCTTCTGTGTTCACTGCGTAAATCTGCTCTTCTTTCTCTTCTGTCTCTTAAGGATGTTCTCACAGACCTTTATATCGATTGGAATCCAAGTTTAATTTTTTTACCCAGCTTGTTGCAATTCACTACTTCAGATCTTTGTCTGCAATCCCTTTGTTGCCAAGAGCAAAGCTACGCTGATGCTAAGAAGTACTTGCCTAATGCACTTGGTGTGGGACTCAAGGATTTCCTTCTTTCATTTTTTGTTTTCCCTCTGCAACCTAGTAGACACCACAACTTTCCTACTGACTGATATTCAATGGGAACAAACAAAGAATGGGGCCCTTTCCATGATGGGCTCATCGCTGTATGGTTTCTAACATCACACAAATATCTGGCTGCTTAAAAGAAACCCAGGGAAGCCATCATGTGTTCTATGTTATCACATATTTGCAGTTAGCTTGCTTTTTGCTTTGAGCAAAAGAATGAAGGTGAGAAGATTTCAAAAGCTGAGATTCAAAGGCAGGATTTTCTCATTCAGCAGTCTTGGAGCTGTGGCTAGTGGTTGTTTTGCGCCTGTAGCAGCTGTGACAAGATTCAGAATGTTCTGTACAGAATAGAACCATGCACAAATGTACTATAATCTGCTTTAAGCCAAAGGCTAGTGCAGGCTATATTAATTAAAGAATCCGAGCGAGGAAAACAAAGGCCAAGCAGAAGGAAATTAAGCTGGGAAGGCTGCCTCTTGTCTCTGAGCTTTATCAACATTCTCCCTCCTCAGCAGTCAGAAACTGCGACTGGGATTCTACTTTGGAAACACAGATCCTTTGGGGAATTCTGCTTGGATGTTTTATGAGCTTTTTATTATGGGAGTTATAATGGCTTGCCTCATCTGCATACGTGATCTCCCCAATTCCCATTCTTTGCTTTCGACTCGTGGAAGACAAGATGCTTCCTTTTCCTTGCTTCTGCAGAACAAAAGATGCTGATTTGCCAATTCAGTCATTCACCTTGCAACGGACAAGAACAAAGATTCAGGAAGACAGGAGTGTAGGGCAAGAGAAAGGACATTGGAATATGAATGAATAAATGAATGAGTGAGGGAGGGAATGAGTGAGTGAGTGAATGAGTGAGTGAATGAGTGAGTGAATGAGTGTATCAAAAGATACACTACT
The DNA here is from genome assembly GCA_015471245.1 of Laticauda colubrina. Taxonomy (NCBI): domain Eukaryota; kingdom Metazoa; phylum Chordata; class Lepidosauria; order Squamata; family Elapidae; genus Laticauda; species Laticauda colubrina. The sequence goes on along the minus strand of BLBF01000036.1, from coordinate 13,823,994 downwards.
TGCCTTCCAAAGGAAAAATACCAATTAGAGAGAACTGAGAATAATAGAGTTGGAAGGGACCTTGGAGGTCTTCTAGTCCAACCCCCTGCTCAAGCAGGAGACTCTATGCCATTTCAGACAAATGGCTGTCCAGTTTCTTTCTTAAAATCTCCAGTGATGGAGCACCCACAAAGTCTAGAGGCAAACCTTTCCATTAATTGTTCTCACTGGCAGAAAATTTTTCCTTAATTCTAGATTGGATATCTCTTTGATATCTTCCATCCATTACCTCTTGTCCTCCCTCAAGTGCTCTAGAAAAGGGGTCTCCAACCTTGGCAACTTTAAGATTTGTGGATTTCAACTCCCAGAGTTTCTCAGCCAGCTTTGCTGGCTAAGGGACTCTGGGAGTTGAAGTCCACAAGTCTTAAAGTTGCCAAGGTTGGAGACCCCTGCTTTAGAAAATAAGTCAAGAAATAAGAGCCTCAAAAAGTATCACAATGCAGTGAAGGAGCAAGTCATCAGAAAGTGAAGATATTAAGCTATGGTAGAGAGTTGTTATTTTTAACTCTGCAGTGTTGTTTTATCAGAGTCGCATTCTTGTGCAGAAATCTTAATCTCTACCAGAGACTCGTAACTTTTGATTATTTCTTGAATATACGAGCAACGTTCATAGCTAGGAGAAAGCATAGGCAACCAGGTAAAAATAGTGGCTAGTCTGTCAGCATTCCATTGAAACACCCCATTTCATTCAGCACTCAGAAATGAAGTCCATCCAAGTGTAAACATTTGTTTAGGAAGTCATATTAGCACATCTGGGGAAACCTGAATCTGGGAATTCTGGGTTTTCCCTTCCCAATTGAAAATCAAAAGCCCATCCCCTGCACCCACCAGTCCATCACATGGTCCAATCAACCATCATCT
>BLBF01000036.1:13789640-13814007 GCA_015471245.1 Laticauda colubrina | reverse complement strand
TCTTTCTTTCTTTCTTTCTTTCTTTCTTTCTTTCTTTCTTTCTTTCTTTCTTTCTTTCTATCATTCATTCATTCATTCATTCACACTCTGGGTGGCATACAAAACTAGAAAAAATATAAAACTAAAAATGAAAACAGATGCCCAGTCTAAAAGGAACAACAAAATCAGCAAAACAAAACAGGGGTCTTAGACCAGGGCTGAAGAACCATGGCCCTTTATGACTTGTGGACTTCATTTCCCAGAATTCCTGAGCCAACCATGCTGAAGTCCACAAGTCATAAAGGGCCATGGTTCCCCACCCTTGCCTTAGACTAGGGGTGTCAAACTCATGGCCAGTAGGCCAGATGCGTCATTTGCCCCACCTGGTTTCGTGAAGAGAGGGAAAGTCCCAATACATCACATGACAACACCGTGACAATGCGGGTTTGACACCCCTGCCTTAGACAAATAACAAACATCAACCCCAGGCCTGGGACCAACACCAGCTTTTTCAAAGCTTTCTGGAAGAGTGGATGCTATCTTTATTTGTGAGGGGAATATCGTTCCAGAGGGTGGGAGCTGCCACAGAGAAGGCATGCTTCCTATAAGAGGATAATGTCTCATTGATGATAACATCACCTTCAAGTTTCTGAGTTCTATAGTATCCCAGGATTTGAAATGAACACCTAACATTAGAGCCATTGTTAAAAAGGCACCACAAAGAATGTTCCTCCTGTGTCAACTCGGAAAGCTCAGATTGCCCAGGGAGCTGATACAATTCTACAGAAGAATTACTGAATCTGTCATCTGTATAACTGTCTGGTTTGGTACAGCAACTAAACAGGACAGGTACGGACTTCAACAGATAATTAGGACTGTAGAAAAATAATAATTGCAAACAGCCTGCCTTCCATTGAGGACCTGTATACTGCACAAGCCAGAGAGAGGGCTGAGAAAATATCTACATACCCCTCATATCCTGGACATAAACAGTTTCAACTCCTCCCCTCAGGATGCCACTAAAGGGCATTGAATGCTAAAACAAAAAGGCACAGAGACAGTTTTTTCCCTTGTACTATCACTCTGCTGAACACCTAACTACCACAGCACTGTTTTATGTTTAAGGGTATTTACCCATGTAGTAGATCTGTCCTACTATTATCCTCCTCATCTTTCCTATTACCTTCTAATAGTATGATTATATTACTTTGTTGTTCGTATGTACAGAGAGTTTATGGACTCAAGACAAATTCCTTGTATGTCCAATCACACTTGGCCAATAAAGAATATTCTATGTTCTATAATATTCTATAACTGGACCATCAGTAACATATTGGGTGGAAAGAAATGACTGGAAAGTAGTAGTATCTCAGATATCCAGGCCCTATGCCATAAAGGGCAAAACAAATTGGCTTCAGATTGGCAAGTGGTGTGACGAAGCTGCTGTCCCTTTATTTATTCAACCTATATGTGGAATATTTATATTAAAGGGAACTGGATAGGAAGATGATGTATGGTTTTTAAACTAAAGAAACATCAATAACCTGTCACTTGAGGAAGGCAGGTCCAACATTGACAGTGTCGGTTCCACCCAATTCTTAATTGATGAGGTCTCATGGTTGGTTAAGGCCTTCTGTGAGGTGGCAGGAGGCTGGATTTGAGCAGAAAACAATGTGTCAGCTTTGAAAGCTTCTAGTTCTAATCAGGGGTGGGATTCTACCAGTTCGCACCTATTCGCTAGAACCGGATGTTAACATTCTAAGCAGTTCGGAGAACCGGCTGTTAGAAGAAATTACTGGCCTAATCCTGGAAGGAAGGCAGGAAGGAAACACTCTGGTGTTGCTTACAAAAACTGCCTCTCCGTTAACCTTATTACATTCTTGGCAGGACTAGACTTCCTGTCTCAGGATCATCTCTGGAGTTTTTTCCCCCTCCTTTGCTGGTACTTTGCTTGTGTAGAGTGACCATTCAAAGTTACAATGGCACTGAAAAAAGTGACATGATCATTTTTCACACTTACAACTGTTGCAGCATCCCCACAGTCATGAGAGGCCAGGTGAGGAGATGCGTGCCTTGATGTAAGTGATATTGAATTGGCCATGCCCAGCCAATAACATGACCACCAAGCCACGTCCACCCAGTCACATGACCACCAAGCCATGCCCACCACCTAAGCCACGCCCACAGAACTGGTTGTTAAAAATTTGAATCCCACCCCTGGTTCTAATATAGCTTCCAAAGCTGACAGGAACACTGACACAATACTCCTTTGTGTGAGAGGAGGTGTTTTTATCACCTTTGAAAGCAGCAGATGCCTGATCCCCCAAAAGCCTTTATTAAATAAAACTGTTTTTAATCATTATATGCTTGTCTCCATACAACTTCTAGATGAGATGGAGTAGCACGTAAATTAATAAATAAATGCCAACTTTTCTTTTAAAAGTTGGAGCAAAAGTCAGAGCCCTACATCTATAAAAGATTCTAAAAGAAGCTGATTGTTATCATGAAAATTGCATGATGGTTAAGGATGATCTTCAGAAAGTCTGGGATCAGAATCCTCTAGATTGCTCAGTAGTTTTTGTTAATAACAACCATAATTGTGGGGAATTCCTTATATAGAGGTATTCTGTATTTTATATGTTCTCCTGGAGTCACAGCTCCTGCTTAAAGCTCCGTCTTTTCCCCATCACCTTTAATAACTCCTGATAGACCTATGGGAAGAAAGACACACTGTAGATAGCAATTCCTCTCCATATATACATGGCTCCTGGCAGACCCTGCCATGCACATCAGCCTGTGCAAATGATTTTAATTAGTTGCACGCTGCATGGGTCTGAAATGCCAAGTGCTGAAATTCTCCCCATAAATTTCAATCTGAGAATGTGACATGAAATCCATTTCCCAGATACTGGCACATTTTTGTTGATCAGCTAAACCCTGCCTCCTTGTAAATGGATGTAAAAATCTATCCCTCTGAACAAGCAGAGATTGATGTCAGTGGTGGAGACAAGCCGGTTTTTGATGGCTGCCCTGAAAAACCATGTTCCAAAAATGTACAGAGATGAGGCTTCTATCAGTGGCCACAATCAAAGTCTAATACAGATTGACAGCTAGCCAATACATAGGAGGAGGATAATTCATAATCAGAAATCATACATACACTTATTTTCAGTAGTTAGTGGGACAATTTTCATTTGAATCACAACATGCAGAGAGGGGCAATTTTATTTCCTTCCAGATATGATTCTGGTGAAATTGTTCTTTTATATCCTGCTAAAGGGTTTAGGGAGAATCCCTCTCCACAGCAAAATTGAAGGCAATAAAAACCGATGATCACTTAACCATGAGCCAGCCATGTGTGGTGGCACCCAAAAAAGCTGATACAATCCTTGGTTGAAATGTCTTTAAATATTAGCAGCTCAGGTTGTTGGTTAGGTTGTTGGTTTGAGTTCAGAGCTTGGCAATTTGGTTGCAAATGTTTTTGTCACCATTTGAGGAGACATCGTCAATGTGTTTTGAACAAGAGAGTCAATTTATTTTCCAGAGCACTAGAGGGCAGGACAAGAAACAATGGATAGAAACTAATCAAGGAGAGAAGCAATCTGGAATTAAGGAGAACTTTCCTGACAGAGGGAACCAGTGGAACAGTTTGCCTTCAGATGTTGTGGGTGCAGGGGGTTGGAATAGAAGACCTCTACAATCCCTTCAAGCTCCATTCTGATTGATTGTTTGAAAAGAGAGAAATTTAGTGGGAATGTGACTGAAATGGAAAGGCTTACATTTTCCTTTCTGCCTGATGGGCTCCAGATGAAGATTGTTGCCATATGTAATGTCAATAATTAATGGAGGGAGAGAAAACCTTTGCATGGTTCTTAATGGTAGATTATGGACTAATTATTATAGAACAGAAAAGAAGACTTTTAAATAAATCAAAGACACACAAAGCTAGGCTGTATAGTCTGTTTAAATCAGGGCTACTTTGTGTTCTTTTTCTTCAATAATTTATTAAGAATTATATAAAATGATGAATTAATAGAAAAACTATATATGTGTGTATATATGTATATACACATATACATGATATAAGTACATACATATATACATACACAATATATACATACATGTATTCATACACAAACGCAAGTGCATGCAAAGAAAGACACATACATACATACATCCACACAAACACCCATACACATCATGGGGGGGTGGGGGGGGAATCCATTCTCAAAAAAGATTATAAGAAAAAGAAACTTTCTTCTTCATTCTCAGAAAGCATATTCGATATTAACAACTTTATCTCTTAAAATACAACCAGCTACATCTTCATTCCATACCTTATCTCATTTACTATAAATTTGCTCTAAATCTTCAGCTCTCCTTATTAATCAGCAAAAGTCCAGTAAAAAAATAACAATACCTAACAAAATAAGTGTATAATCCTTCTTTCCATTTAATTTAAATACCCTCTTCTCTCTCTTAACCATTAAGCATTGCAAAATAAAAAAGCTATTAAACATTACCAGAAATAATAATATCTTATTTGAACTAAATGTTACAAACTAATGCATTACACTGTTAAACATTTCCAAAAGAAAAACTATCCAATCCAACTAAGCAGGAGTGGGATTCAAATTTTTTAACAACCAGTGGGCATGGCTTAGTTGGTGGGCATGGCTTGGTGGTCATGTTATTGGCTGGGCATGGCCAACTCAATATCACTCACATTGAGGCACGCATCTCCTCACCTGGCCTCTCATGACTGTGGGGGTGCTGCAACAGTCGTAAGTGTGAAAAATAGTCATAAGTCACTTTTTTCAGTGCCATTGTAACTTTGAGTGGTCACTCCACACAAGCAAAGTACCAGCCAAGGAGGGAAAAAAAACTCCAGAGACATTCCTGAGACAGGAAGTCTAGTCCTGCCAAGAATGTAATAAGGGTTAACGGAGAGGCAGTTTCTGTAAGCAACACCAGAAGGTTTCCTTCCTGCCTTCCTGACAGGATTAGGCCAGTAATTTCTTCTAACAACCGGTTCTCCGGACTGCTTAGAATGTTAAGGCCCTGTCACACTGCCCAACAGATGCAAAACGTTTGTAAAAAGGACACAGTGGACGAGAAAAATGTTCCATCTGTTGTTATCCGCTCTCAAAAGGGGCGAAAATTTGCATAACCAGAGCGGATAACACGGAAAGGAACGGACGGGGGGAGGACGCAGAGCGGATGGAAAGCGGATGCGGAACGGAAGCCCAGCAGATGGAAGTGGATGAGAGCAGATGGCACATCTGCAAGGCTTCCGGGGGACCTCAGCAAAGCGGACGCGGAATGGATGAAGCGGATGCACAGCGGATGCACAGCGGATGAAGCGGATGCACAGCAGAAGCCTAGCGGATGCACAGCGGAAGCCTAATGGATGCCTAGTGTTAATTGCGCATGTGGGGAGGATGCATTGCGTAAGCCCCGCAGATATAAAGGGAAGCAGCTCGGAAGCAGGTCACCATTCAGAGGAAAGACCTGCTGCCGGACACATTGACTGCCTTGCCTGTCCTGCCTGCATGCCTGCCTGCAAGCCTTGCTGCAAGCCTTGCTGCCAGCCTCCCTGCCAGCCTTGCTGTCTGCCTGCCTGCCAGCCTTGCTGCCAGCCTCCCTGCAGACTTGCTGTCTGCCTGCCTGCAAGCCTTGCTGCCAGCCTGCCTGCCAGCCTTGCTGCCAGCCTGCCTTCCAGCCTCCCTGCAAGCCAGTCTGCCTGCCAGCCTTCCTGCCAGCCTTGGTGCATGTCTGCCTGCCAGCCTTGGTGCCTGCCTTCCTGCCAGCCTTCCTGCCAGCCTTGGTGCCTGCCTTCCTGCAAGCCTTCCTGCCAGCCTTGGTGCCTGCCTGCCAGCCTTCCTGCCAGCCTTGGTGCCTGACTGCCTGCCAGCCTTCCTGCCAGCCTTCCTGCCAGCCTGCCTGCCAGCCTTCCTGCCAGCCTTGGTGCCTGCCTGCCTGCCAGCCTTGGTGCCTGCCTGCCTGACAGCCTTCCCGCCAGCCTTGGTGCCTGCCTGCCTGCAAGCCTTGGTGCCTGCCTGCCTGCCAGCCTTCCTGCCAGCCTTCCTGCCAGCCTTGGTGCCTGCCTGCCTGCCAGCCTTCCTGCCAGCCTTGGTGCCTGCCTGCCTGCAAGCCTTCCTGCCAGCCTGCCTGCAAGCCTTCCTGCCAGCCTTCCTGCCAGCCTTGGTTCCTGTCAGCCTCCCTGCCAGCCAGCAACCCCACAACCATGGGGAAGAACAGAAAGCCTCAGCCATCTGCTGCCAGCCCTGGAAAGAGGGACAGGGCCACCATCCCACCCCCTGGCCCTCACTCTGCTTCTGCTGGGGCTTCTGTAGCACGGGCTCGCTCTTCTGGGGCTGGAGCTTCTGCTGCTTCTGCTTCTGGAGGAGCTAATGATGATGCTTCTGGCAGTGGTGCTTCTGCTGGGGCTTACTCTGCTGATGCTGCACCCCAATGGCGCTTCAGACAAGCACTCCAGCACCAGCCACCTCCACAGCACCTGGACCCTTCACCCCTGAGACTGAGCACACCTCCGAGTGACCAAGAGGAGTGCCAGAGACTGGCTGGCTGGCTACCTGTGGACTCTATTTGGACATTTGACTTGGGTCATTTTTCTTTTATAGCTTCTTGTTAATAAAGTCTATCTTTGATTCACACACTTGCTCCATTTCTTTTTTTAATAAAGTCTTGGTGGAAACTTTTAGAAATGGTTTAAGCCTTTGCATGCTTGTGGGATGGGTTAAGATAGCAGTGGGGTGGGCAGGGATACCTGTGGAATGAGCAGGGATACCTTTGGGATGGGTAATAGCTGTGGGATAGATAAACCTCCAGTGCAAGCATAGTGGGACTGTATGGTTCACCCTCCCAGCTGCCATACATATGGCCCTTCATTATCAATAACAATGTAAGCATTGATCCACACATTTCAGCATAAACACAACTCTTTATTAAATGCCCTGTTCATTGTAGGCCCACTCAACATACATGGCCCAATCTCATCAGTGTGATGAGACAGGCTGAAGGAAGCATCCATTAAACATCTGTCATCCTGTCTTGCCATTCCACCGCTCCAGCTGGGGAGTTGCACCAGTGTTTCAGGAGGTTGCGCTGCTTCTTCCCTTCACGTGAGGCTCTGTTGGGGCCTTGCACATCCTCAGTGTCTATCAGGTTTCGCCCTTGCCTCCATTCCCCAGGCTCCATGTCCCCATTGCCTTGTTGGAGATCCACGAGCCTGTTCTGCAAGACTGGGTAGCGGGTGCGCATGAGATTGTGCAGGATGCAGCAAGCTTCCACGATCCTCCTCACGGTCTGTGGGTGATGCTGCATGGTGGTGAGAAGTACCTGGAACCTGTTGGCCAGGATGCCAAAGGCGTTCTCCACCACCCGCCTTGCCCTGGACAGGCTGTAGTTGAAGATCCTCTCTTCACGGGTGAGGCATCTGGAGGTATAGGGCTTCATGAGGTAGGTTCTGAGGGAGAAGGCGTCATCCCCCACGATGAAGTAGGGCACATCTTGCGTGTCGTTGGGCAGTGGGTATGCATCTGGGAAGCCCATGATGAGGTTGCGTTCCAGCCCCTCCTTGAGGTCACTGGCGTTGTATACCTGGGCATCTGAAGCTGAGCCGTTGCCTGAAGCATCGATGTCCATGAACTTGTAGTCAGCATCGACCATGGCGAAGAGGATGATGCTGAAGAAGGCCTTGTAGCTGAAATAAGTGGACCCCGACTTGGCTGGAGCTTTGCAGGCCACGTGCTTGCCATCGATGGCTCCAACGATGTGGGGGAAGTTCCACCTCTGATACCACTGCTCTGCAACTTTCTTCCAGCCTTCTTCAGTGGAGGGGCACTGGAGGAGCTCCTACAGGTATTCTTCGATGATGGCCTGCACCACTTCTCTGACCACAATGCTGATGGTGCTGTGTGGCACCCTCCAGCCGTACTGCATGCTCCTGTAGGTGGTCCCTGAGGCCAGGTGGCGCAGAGTGAGTGCCACCTTGAGCCCACATTCCAGGCTGGGCCGGAAGTTGATGCTCTGCTTGGTCAACCTGGGTGTCAGCCGCTGCACAACTTTGTCAAACATGGCTGGAGGCATCCTCTTGAAGTTCTGGAATGCACGAGGGTCTTCGTTCCTGAGCTCCACCATCAGCTTGTTGTACAGTCCATACTCTGCTCTTCTCCCAATCCATCTTCGGACCCAGATGCTTCTTGACCGCCTCTTTTTCTTCCCGTAGTAGAGTTCACAGAGCCTATAGATGGCTTCGCACTGTTGCAGAACGATGGTGGCTACCAAAAGGACTGTGTTACGATCCATGGTGGACATAACTGGATGCTGTGGAAGAGCAAGAGGCAGATGAAGGCTGCAGAGGTCTGCACAGCTGGTCTGCTGGTCTGAAAGTGAGATCCAGATGAGTTGCTCCCCCTTTTTATAGGCAGTATAGGTTTTCCACTATGTGTCCCTTTGCATCCTCTAGGCATCCTCTAGACATCCTTAATATCCGAGAGAGGTCCCCTCTGTGAACATTTTTTCCATTTTAAATGCTTTCTTAGCGAGCTGCATCCGCTTTCATCCTTTCTCCATCCGTTCTGCATCCATTATGCATCCGTTCCGCGTCCGTTCCGCTTCCTCCCTCCGTCCGTTTACCGCTGGAGCGGATCAAGTTGCGCAGATGCGTAGTGGATGCCTAGCGGATATAGCGGATGTGTAACGGATGCAGAATGGATGCCTAGCAGATGCCTAGCGGATGCAGAACAGACGCATTGGATACATTTTCCGCGCAAAAGTTTTGAGCAGCTCAAAACCCTCTGAGCGGATGAAATGTCAATAGACGGATGCTGGATGGATAGAGAGGAAGCAAAATGGAGGCAGTGAGTACAGAACGGATGCATCGCGTTAACCAATGGATGGTAAGTGTTTTTCTCTGTTTTACATCCTCTTTCCATCCGTTGGTGCAGTGTGACAGGGGCTTTAACAACTGGTTCTAGCGAATAGGTGTGAACTGGTAGAATCCCACCCCTGCAAATAAGTATTAAACATTCACCAAAGATAGCAACTCATTTAACTGTAGTCAGATAAAAGAATTTTGTATTTTTTCCTTCCTCCAGGGTTGCGTTCTTAGTTAATTGGTTAGTTAATTCTCCATCAATGACTGTTCAGTTTTTATAATATTGCAATATTTTTCTTCATTATTAACTTGTTTGCTTGTTTGTTTTTTCTATTTTTTTTCCTGATCCTCTACATATAGCTTAAACTCTTTTGCCCATATTTTAGTTGAAGAAGAATTGCAAGAATTTCTAGGAAGATTCCTAAAGTTCAATTTCTGTTGGCTATGAGCTTTGTCATTTCAATTATGAAACCCTTAAAGTGCTGTCATTTGTAAAATGTTGACAACTAGAAATCATCTTTGCATGTCAACAAATTACCTATTAGCAGGTATATAAATCAATTAAAGAAATAAATAACCTGCTAACTATTACTACATTTTCATTGTCAAATGCAAATACAGTTATATGCCAGGCATTCAAGAATGAAAAGGATGTAATTTTCAAAGATACATTCTAAAAAAATGATTTTATTACCATGGCTTGCTTCAAAATATTTTTCAAAAATTATTCCGCAATCCAGAAGCCAATAGCTGCTCTCTAATATTAGAAATATCCTGCCAGTGGTGAAACCTTCAGTGATCTAGTGAATATTCAACATTTAGAAAAGATAATTTTAGGGAATAACTACTCATTTGAATGCTTGTAGGAGGGCATCCATTTCCCAGAGATTTGCAGACTTGCAGAGAAGAAAATTCTCTGTTTTCACACACATGGTATTCTACGAGTTTTCTTGTAATTCTAGAACAATCATTCTTATCTCCTGCTGAATCCACCTCGGTAAGTGGCTGATTGCTTAATTACATTCTGTCCTCCCTTCTTTTTGTGCACTGATAGCAGACTAAAAATATGCATAGTCAAAGCTGAGGCCAACAGGGTTAGACAGCTGTATTTATGTTTCTCCTTGGTATTTGAGTGCTTCTTCAGAATTGGCTGAAAATTAGAAATGCATTAGCCAGCATATGTCCCCAGCTTGTGGTATGCCACCAACATTGATGAGGTTGCCATGAATCACATGCACAGGGTGTTACTTAAATGCATAATTGGGGGTGGGGGTAGGCAAAGGACTGTATCTGAATAATAAATACTTGGGTGTGTCTTCCAGAGGTCTTTCCAAAAAAAATAATTAAATTCACCTTTGTCATATGACAGAGGCAGGAATGATTAAATCAGAAGGGACCCTCATAATAATTCCTCAGTTGATTCACTTAACTTTATTTAAAAGTAACCATATTTAGTTTGGGTTTTGTACATTCACTTTTCCCTAAAATTACATAACACATCTATAGCAGCTAATCTTGGATCAATAAAATACAACTGGTATTTGCAAAATAAGCCATTATACAGAAAAACAGAATTGGAAGGGATCTTGGAGATTTTATAGTCCAATACCTTGCTCAAGCAGGAGACCCTATAACAGGGGTTTTCAAATTTGGCAAGTTTAAGACTTGTGGATTTCAACTCCCATAATTCTCCAGCCAGCACAGCAAATTCTGGGAGTTGAAGTCACAAGTCTTAAACTTGCCAAGTTTGGAGAGCTCTGCCCTATAATCACTGTAGGGCTGTCCAATCTCTTCTTTAAAACCTCCAGTGATGCCTGAGCACACCTTAGCATGGCTCGACATGGTGCCTTACCTCACACAACGTTCTCGGGACAATAGCTGGCACAACCTAGCTATCCTCCATTTTAGATTAGACGAGTCTGATCTGTCTGCCCAGTCCCTATGTAACCTTTTTTCCTCCTCTATACTTTTATCAGGTTTATTTGTGCATGTACCACATCAGGTGCTGAGTTGCTAGGAGACATTCAAGGGAAAGGTAGCAGTTGCTAAGTGCCCAAGGAACAAACATAGTGACCAGGATGCTGAGAAATAATTCAGTCAACTACCTCAGTCGTCTCTCACGCAAACTGGTTGAAAGAGAACCACTGCTAAGGAACAGCAAGGAGGGAACCATCATTTATGGAATTTGGCTAACTCTTGGTCTCAGAACATACAGAATTGACATAGAAAGCCAAGAATTATAGGTACCTTTCTCATTAATCCTAGATTTAATTTTTCCTATTTTACAACAAACCTAGCTAAATATCACTGCTGGTGGGGATACTTTATTCCTCTCCTTCTATTACAATTTTTTAAACACCACCCTATTTAATATGTATCCCAAACATATTTGTGTTTGTCTTCCACTATTTCAGTTCTTCCTTTGATGCTCCCACACATCCTGATCTTCCTAGAGCATCTCCTGTTGCCATGGCATCCAAGAAGAGTCTCACTTTTCTCTCCCCATAGCCTGCCTGAACTAGGCCTGGTGGAATGAAAGGGTGGCCTGGTCACCTGGGCAACCAAACTGATATATCCCACCCCACTGGATGATGCATTACCTTAGCAACCTACCTGCTGTTTGCTCTCCCATCTGTTTATTCCTCACCTGGGTGTTTTCATAGCTCCTATCCCTGACCCAGGTCATGCTCTTCACATCCCATATAGCAGGTGGGCATAATTCTGGTTTTGAAAGAACTTCAAATTCCAATATTGCTTCCAGAAACAAAAGGGTGGCTTTGGGGAGCTCAGATGCTAGAAACAAATACTTAACACCACATTCAGCTTAAGAAAGTTTCTACAACCATCAACAAAATAAGATATCACTTTAGGCACATAGTTGCGCACAGAGCATCAACCTGGGTGAGAAGCTGTTTAGACCAAATGAGCCATACTGACTCCTTGAGCAATACTGTCATGGTTTAACAAAGGATGAAGAAGTTCAACATTTAAAGGAAAGCAAGAGCAAAGACCTAGCTGACAAAAACTGGAAGGGATTTTGTCATACATGAATGGGGAAGGAATTGGGGAATTGGAGAATTGGGCGCTTTGTTTTATAAATTAGCGTAAGCCTGTTTAAGATTGGACTCTTCTGGGGTGTAAGTTTCCCTTGCTGCAGAGGAAGGAAATAAGCCTCTGGTTTTCAGCAGTTGTGGATAAGGGAGATGGGTCAAAAAAGCAGCCATGACCCTGCAACTGAGCTCCGCCTCTTTTTTTGCATGCATCAAATATGTGATGCACATAAAAGGAGGTAAGGCTTTTATCACATTATCACAGTAAACAACTTGATTTTATTATTTGCACCTTGGTTGTTGGGGAGGGGGAGGGTATGGATGGTTACATAAAAGAAAATAATTGACTAAATGATGTACAAGTTGCAGGGCATCTAGAATAAGATAGACCATCTACAGTTCCCAGCACCCAGATTTTGGCTCCAGGACATCTTACATTCATACCACTGTGTGTTATTATATGGCTGGTTCTTGTTAAATCTTTTCAAAGTACATCACCATTGGAATATTTAGAAAATCCTTTCCATAAGGCAACACATGGTACCTGGCTTTATATATCTTCCCTTTAAAAGGTCTTCTTTTTCAGAGGTGATGTAAAGGATCTCCATGCAAACATATCAAAGTGATAGCATTATTTTCCCTTTCCAACCATCTCCCCTCCTGCTTTGTAAACTCAACAGCAGCACCTAACATTTTGTATCTTTAGATGGATAATGACTAATGCTACAGCCTTTCTGGGGGACAAAGAAATGCAGTTAGATGAGACTTCAAGTCAGGACTCCTCTCTGAGGCACTCCATTGGGCAGGGTAAGGTTGGATCATTTCTGACTGTTTCCATTGCATCCTTCAGGGTAAAATATTTTCAAATGCTGGCAAAAGTGGTGAGCTTCCATACCAGTCAATGTGTAGAATGTGATTTACATGCACATGTGTATCCCTTGGATATTCAATCTGTTTGCATAGCAACCAAGCTGAAGAATCCAAGCTGTTTATAGGGCTTCAGTATTGAAATATTTTACTGTCAATAATTACTGGTTATTGGTATTTGCTAGAAAGCTTTTTCTTTGAGTCTTGGATATTCTGAAGTTCTCATAAATCCAGAGGTTAGAGAAAGGAATCTTTCAAATGCATACTGAGATTTTTGGTTTTTTTAATTGCTTCACTTATTTTAAGATAAAGCAGAGTTCAGAGTCCTTCAAATTAAGACTTTTTAGAATCTAATATATCATGAAATGGCAAACATGTTATAAAATATTATCTTGATAATCTTGTCCAGCAAGATTATATTCTGTTTTAAAGAAATACTACCAGAGTGCTTGGCCCCTTCCAAAAGGAATATATTCTTATATACTTATATACTGTACTCATATTTATTTATATTCCCTCTTTATTATTTTTATAAACAATTCAAGGTGGTGAACATATTATTACTCCTTCCTCCCACAACTATTTCCCCCAGAACTTTGTGAAGTGAGTTGGGTTGAGAGGGATGCCTGGCCCAAAGTCACCCAGTCAACTTTCATGCCTAAGGCAAGACTTGAACTCACAATTTCCTGGTTTCTAGACTAGTGCCTTAATATCTGGACCAAACTGACTCAATTGTTTTGTGGTGTGTAGAAGTACAATATCATATTTTTCCTTCCTCAATCCCTTTCAATCAGTTACATCATCTCTTCTACCCCTGTAGGTATCAAGGAGTTGTACCAGGATCAACAGCTCTGTGATATCACTCTGGTGGCTGATGGAAGAAGATTTCCATGCCACAGGTAGGCAACTGTTGTCAATAAATGAATTAAAATCTTCTATACAGTTTCTGCAAAAGAGATTGCTTGCAGTTTCCATTTCTAGTTTTCTGGCTTATTCTTAAGGTGATTGAATTTTTAAAAACTTAGTTTGGCAGTCAGAGGGAATATGATGTTACTGCTGATACTGTTCATTTTTACACATCATTTTGTCATTTTGAAGCTTCTGTAATTACCCATGTCTCTGAAACTGGAAAAAAAAAAAACTTAAATAAGAGGAGTTCCTATGTAATTTTTTTCCTTTGGAATTTAATCTAAATTTAGGAAATGAAATGGAAGTGGGAAGCACTGCATTTGAAAGCACTGCACTGATTGACCATTGAAAGATAGGATATTTGGACATACTTTTTCATCATTTCCTAATGAATGAAAAAATATCACATTGCACCAGTGAGAATTTCAAAGTTCTCTTCTTTGAAAAGTTTAGTGCTCTTTAATCCACTTGAATAAAAACTAGTAAATATTGTATGGCTCTAGTAATAACTCATGATGTATTTAGGGGGAATTCATAATTGATGTTGAAATGCAATAAGTCATTCAAAAACAGTAACTGTGAGAGGGACTTTGCAATCCTAGTGGATGATCACTTAAATATGAGCCATCAGTATGCAGCAGCAACCAAAAAAGCTAATACTGTACAATTCTTCATTGTATAAACAAGCATGGAATCAAAATCACGTGAAGTATTAGTACCACTTTATAAATCCTTAGTAAGGCTATATTTGGAATAATGCATCCAGTTTTGGTCACCACACTACAAAAAAGATGTGGCAGCTGTGGAAAAAGTGCAAGAGCAACTAAGATGATTAAACACCTGAAGATTAAAAAAAATATATGAAGAATGGTTTGGGTTTGGCTAGTCTAGAGAAAAGTAGGACCGGGGTGATAGCAATATTTCATTATTTGAAGGGCTGCCACAAAGAAGAAGGGATCGACTTATTTTCCAAAGCACCAGAGGGCAGGACAAGAAACAATGGATGGAAACTAATCAAGGGGAGAAACAACCGGGAATTAAGGAGAAACTTTCTAACAGTGAGAACAATTAACCAGTGGAATAACTTGCCTTCAGAAGTTGTAGGTGTTCATCACCAGAGGTTTTTAAGAAGAGTCTGGACAGCCACTTGTCTGAAATGGTATAGGGTAGGAACTCACATTGTCAAGGCGGCATCACATGACATATCGGGACTTCCCCCCCCTTCACTAAACAGCGGGGGAGATCATGTAATGCATCCGGCCCATGGACTGCGTGTTTGACACACTTGATATAGGGTCTCGCTTGAGCAGGGGGCTGGACTAGAAGACCTCCAAGGTCCCTTCCAGCTCTATTGTATTTTATTCTATTTCCATGGCAGAAGTGAAGGTGCTGTGCTTTTCAGATTGATAGATTCTAATTCTTGTTTTATCCTAGCAGCAATATTGAGAAGAGTTGGAACTCAAACAACATCCAGATACTCACTGGCTTCTCAGATTTGTTAGAGGATCTATCCACAAAGAGCCCACCAAAGTTAAATAATTGCCCCACAGAAAATAACTCATGATCATAGAATTATATGGAGAATATAAAGTAGATTAGCCCTACACTGAATGCAATTACTCTTCCATCTAGCAGTTTATGGCAGCCTGCAATTTAGACCAATTGGAAGGTCTCTGCTGAGTCTTTTTTAATCCTGTTTTTTGAGATCTTGGAGATACTATGAATTAAACTTGAACAATTTTCTTGCAAAGAGTGTGCACTTTTCCACAATGATTACTGCTTTCTCTTTCTTCTGGTTGCTTCCCCATCAGAATACTCTTAGCTTCGGTCAGCCTCTACTTCCAGCGCATGCTCACCAGCACCTTCAAGGAATCACGGGAAGGAGAAATCGTGCTTATGGACTTATCTGCCACCTGCCTCCAAAGCCTCCTGGATTATGTCTACACTGGGGAATTGCTGCTTCTTGGAGATGAGGCAGAAGAACTGTTCACTGCAGCCAGTAGACTTCAGATTACTTCTGCACTAGATATTATCACGAGGTATAGGAAGGAATCTAAATCAGTTTATTTACATGTCTGAATCAGTAAAGATGATTATTTTTATAGGCCTTAAGATCTTGTTCCTAAGGTGTCCCAGATAAATAGTTGCCCATGGAACCCTGCTTCTGGACATTGGCCAGAAATACCAGGATACCTGGAGAACTTTTGGAAGTATTAACACATGCAATCCCTTGTGTTATTGGCCAAACTAGCTGGCACTGAGAGGAATTGAACTCCAAATTTTTGGACAGTACTAGCTTGACTACTCTAGGATGCCAGCAGATTCTGTTTAATTACTAATTTTTTTTATGTCAGGACAAAATCTGTTTGGGGGACCACACCATTTTGTAGGAATCTGTGTTTCCGTTGCTAAAGGTTTTATCAATCACATCCAATACCTCTTACAGATCTTCCTAATTTGTCTAATTCCTTTTAATTTATTGTTTTGTTTAAAAAGATATGTGCACTGCTCTGAGTACCAGAATTACTTAGAGAAGTACAATAAAATACAATAAAACTAATCTAATCAGAATATAACAAGCAATTACACAAAATGAGACTGAGTGTTCAAGGTTCATTTTTATCAAAGTCTATTATGTCATCTCTTGCTCTTTATAGATTTCTCAGAGAAAGGATTTCCATGGAGAATTGTCTGGAGCTTTATGTGCTGGCATATTCCCACAACCACCGACCTCTACTCCACTCAACGTCAAGTTACATTGCTTTTCACTTTGAACATCTCTCAGAGCTTCCTGCTTTCTTATACTTGGATGTTGGTATCCTGATTACCATTATTGCTTCAGAAATCCTGGTTGTGGACTCAGAACTGATTGTGTACAGAGCTGTGCGCCGTTGGGTCACCTATAATCTTGCTGAGCGACTCCCAAAGTTTGCAGCACTTATGGATTATGTTCGTCTTCCCCTCTTGACCCCAGAGGAACTTGCTGAGGTCCGGGCTCAAACAGAAGAATTTTATGAGTGTGTGCGTCTCCCTTGGGAGGAGCTTAGTGTGGAAGAAAGATTGTGGGCAAGTAGAGGGTTGAGACATGGCATGTATCATGAAGGAATGGTGTGTGTGGGTCTCCCAAAATGGAGTGAAGTCAATTTTGAGGATGAGAAGTTGGATTCTCATGTGCATTTCTTTGACCCTTCCATCGATCAATGGGATCAGCTCCCTGACCTGAAATCAGTGACATCTCCCAGTTGTACCTCCATGGGCCATAAACTCTACATATCAGGTGGGCAGCATTTAGATGGTTCGTATTCAGACAACCTACTTGTATATGATACTCTTGGGGGCTGCTGGTCCCAGCTCCCCTCCATGTCCACAGGTCGAGCTTGGCATGCTTTCCTCATATGCAAGAAAAAGATATACATTGCTGGTGGCTGGGATGCTACAGGGACACTGATAAGTGCAGAGACCTATGACTTGGAGCAAGAAGAATGGATGACCATCTCTAGCCTTCCCTTTGCACTGTCCTATTTTGCTTCTGTGGCACTCAGGAGCAAGCTGTATCTCATTGGTGGAGAGATGGGTGACTCTGACTTGCCAATTCCCCACAAGGGATTCCTGGTTTATGATGTCATATCAGGAGCCTGGTCCCAGATCCCCACAGCCTTGGAATTTTATGAAGCCAGTGCCGTCACATCGGGCAACAACATCTTTGTGGTTGGTGGGCTCTCTGGAGAGGATATTCAAGGAATCCGCCACTTCACCCAGCGTTGTATTTGCTTGCTCAGAGATGGTACCACCAATCCTAACATCTCTGTCCCATTGCTTCCCATAGCTATCTCTTATCCTGGCGTTGCCTGCTGGAGAAAGAGGATCTATGTCTTTGGAGGAGACAGCAACAACCGTTATTCCAGTATAATCCTGTACTGGGAGCCAGGCCAAAACTCCTGGACCCAGTGCCCAGCAAGCCTACCTGATCCTAATTATGGGGCATTTGGGTTTGGCTG
This sequence comes from Laticauda colubrina, assembly GCA_015471245.1. Classification (NCBI taxonomy): domain Eukaryota; kingdom Metazoa; phylum Chordata; class Lepidosauria; order Squamata; family Elapidae; genus Laticauda; species Laticauda colubrina. The sequence goes on along the minus strand of BLBF01000036.1, from coordinate 13,796,302 downwards.
CATACCACTTAAGGTGCCTCGAAAACATATCCTCAGCATCTTTCATAGGGGATCAGGCACAGCAGTAACAGAGCACGCAACCTGCAGTTAAGTATGCTACATGGCACCCCACCTACTTGGCAACCATTGCTGCTGTTTTTCATGAACGAGCTAATATTTCAAAGGAGAGCCCAGAGGCAAATATCTGGTGGTTATCTTAGGTCACAGAATTAATTCAGACGCCCCCTATGAGCAACCAAATCAGCTTCCACCACTTTTGACATGAAAGAGTCATTTTGACTCTCATCTCCCCTTTCTATCTCCTTGACTTCTCCAAAACTTTGCCTCTGCAACAGAGCCCAACATTTTGTACATCTTGCCTCAATTTTCTATTTGAATTTTCTTCTATCTCAGTCAAACTGACAGTCCAATTATTGCAGGATGTGGAAAATCAGGGCAGCTGCTGAAAATTGGGATGTCTTATATTCTCTGGTTTATAAATATTCTCTGAAATGCAAAATTTCAGCCAACAATTAGAAGCTCTAACTGTACTTCAATCTGTTTATTATCAGGCTCCAAAACTGTGTACAGACTGCAGTAGAATATCTGGACCAGCTTACGTTTTGCTTCTTGATGCATTGTTTTGCGTTAGGATTTTTAATGCTCCATGTGAGAGTCCTACATCACCCAGAAAAGGGTCCTTCAGAGAAGGTTCTAGGCCTCTGTAGGCCCTTCCTCCACTCCGGGAATGATCCAAAGGCAACACAAAACTGAGTCGAAGAAATAAGAGAGTTTTCAAAATAGCTGTGGAAGATTTATAGAGAATACTGGAAACAACAGGACTAAGAAAGGCCAAGGAGCAAGAAAGAAACAAGAGATGGCAGAGTATATGATTTTCATACTTTGAGCCACACACAATGAAAAGTCTGCAAATAGAGGAAGTTTATAGGAGAAGAAAAGACATGGAAAAGGATGGAGCCAGGCAAAACTCCAACTCTTAAAGCAACATAGCTTCTGAACAGAAGCAGCATTTCTGACAGCTGGTTGTCCCAATGGTGTCTGTTTCCTTTACTATAACCAGCAGCTACTGACTATCTTGGGAGGAGATGACAAGCAGCTGCAGCTGTTCCTTTATTCCATGCTGTCTGCTGCTTTCCCATAACTAGGGAAGGAGGTAGGGGGATCAAATTTAAAGTTATGCATTTAATACACAGATAGCACAGAAACAATTCTGGTCTGTGCTAATTTTTGAATCTCTTTGCCTGTTTGTGGGCTTGTAGAATATTGGCCTGAAGATCAAGCTGCATCTGCAGAGCTATTTATTTGTTTCCCTGTGGTAGTTTTGTGATAAGCAAGCTTGCCCAGAGATCCAGATTGATACTTCCTGAAGCGAGGTATTACCTACCAGCATTATAACATAACATGCTGATCTAACTTCAGTTATGTGTGGTTAGCTTAAAAAAGACTCAAGCAGCAGAACCAAATTTGATGCTAGCTATGACTGGATATTAATTGATCTAGAACTATATTAAAACTGATCTGAAATATCTTTTGGCCATGTATTTTTTTCTGGATTTGGGGTGCAAAAGTGCCTGATATTACAGTAGAATCCCTTGTTATTCCATATAACTATAACAGTGTTTTGCTCTTTTATTCTTAGAAGTTCATTTGGATTCTTTCCCATGGCCCGCCCTCACATCCCCTCAAATTGCTATTTGTGCACTGCAATAAACCAATATGCGACATAAGCACATACTTGATTCCAATACAATTGGAATCTTTGCTAATTTGCAGAGCTTGGATGCTTTGCTAATTTGCAGAGCTTGGATCCTGGTAACACATGAAACAGGACTCAAATCCATTTCATGGATTTATTTATTAGATTTTCCTCCTACCTTTGTTATTTCATAAGTAACTCAAGGCAGCAAATATACATAATAGTCCTTCCTCCTCCTCTTTTCCCAACAACTACAACCCTGTGAGATGGGTTAGGCTGAGAGACAGTAACTGGCTCAAAGGTACCCAGTCAGCTTTCATGGCTAAGGCAGAACTGGAACTCACAGTCTCCTGACAGTCTCCTGATTATTATGAACAAATAATCAAAATCACCTCTGCACTATCTCAGAATGAATTCTGTGTATTTGAAGGCCCTAATTTTATAGCCCTTGAAGAAGAGTGAATGGATTCAAAAAGTATTGGAATCATCTTAATAGCCTTTTGAGGACTATTTTGGTTATTATGGCCTCACATACAATTCTAGGTTAATAACAATATTAAGAAGATTCATTTGTACTGAATGCAAACCCACGACAATCTCACCACCATTATTTTTGTAGCACATTATCAATATTGTATTATATATCTGCATGTGAAGGGTAAAAACAAAAGAGGACTGAAGGAGTTTGAATTTGTGACAGAGATTTTCCAAGCTAATCTGGGAAAGGAGAACACTCCATCCCACAATTTTCTCCATTGTTGTCCAGTGTCAGACATAAACATGAACACCGAAAATGTTTTCTGGGTCACTTTGTAGTGAGGTTCAATCTTAAGGTTTTTCCCCTCCTTTTATTATGCATGTTCACAGGTCCTTAAGTCCAGTCATCTCCCTCTTCTGTATGTGTCAGGCATTGTTTTAGTTACATAGATGACATTCAAGCCCAAATTCTGGAAATAAAAAAGATTTAAGGCACTAGAATTCATAAGGAGTGGAATGTAGTCTGGAGTGAATCAGAGCATGGAGAAATCCACCTACCCACCCTTAATGTGAAAGTAAGTAACATTCATACAAGCTATGTTATTTCCCATGAGATGCAGGTGTATCTAGCTGAATATCCTCTCTGTATTTTGCTTAGCTAATCAACCAAATAGGATGGGATGAGAGGAGATAGCTTGGGTCTAGTTGCCTTGGAAACAGCATTTCTCTTGCCACAGCTCTGCAATTAGTTCTGTAGACTTTTTTGGGGCAGGGGGGAAAATCACCAAAAGGAAGCGTTCATGATCACACATATACAGTAGTATTCTTTCTTTTCCAGCTCAACATTGAGTCAAGCAAAGCTGTTCCCCCTCCTGTTTCGCACAAAACAAAGCGCTCACCTTTCAAAAGGTGGGATACATCCCTACTTGGATAGAAGATGTCAGTGAGTCAAGTCCTAGTTGTCCTTGCTTAAAGGAAGACTTGAGATGTTTCTGCTTGATGCTTTGAAATCTATGAAAAGGAAGAGCAGAAAATGTAACTTCTCCCAAGCTTCATATATTGCCCTAAAATTGGAAATTCAGAAAATGGGATTTATATTTCTTGGACAGGCTTTAAGTTCTGCATTTTCTTATCCAGAAAGGCTGTTGTTCCTTACAGTGATTCAGGGAAACAATATAAATGGAAGAGGGATAAATCTGCAGCATTTAGAAATGTAGAAGATGTTTCCCACTGATCCTTCTGGACAAATCTCTGGGGATGACACAGGATATACTATACTATAAAAGGTGTAAAAATCTTAAAGCTTCCCAGTCTAGACTATAGCTTAGATTTCCAAGTACCAATCAGATCTAGAACTAAAGGGCAGGACTGAAGGCTGGGAATTTGTGGAATTATAATTCAGACTTTATGTAAAGACCAAAACCCACTTCTCAACTTGATGTTTTCAAGATCTACTTCATTGGCTTGAGAGCTGTCACAATGAAACCTTTTCACACATCACTTTTAGTGAGTCCAAAAACAAAACAAAAAAAGAGGCACAGTATGCTATTAACTCTTTTAAAAAACTTTACTGTGAAATATTGCACTACTCAGAGTTTTTTCATTTTGGTCAAATAGCTGGGACATTTTTCATTAACTAATGTTTGATTTATTACTGGGTTTGATATGTAATATATTTTCAAGATCATACTTAAGAAGTTATAATCTAAGAAACCAGTCCTGCTAAAAACTACCAAGAGTCCAGATTTTCCTTTTCACTCCTTAAAGATGACCCCCTCTCCACCCACTTAATACAACTCTTGGCATACAATACAATCAACAGGAGGGGGAAAGTCTATAAAACAAAAGACCAATAAAGATTCAATAGCATTAGCTTAGAATAGATCGCTACCAGAAAGTTCTACTAACTAAAGTCTTTTTTAAAAAAAAAACTTTTAAACTTCTTTAGAATTGAAGAAGCTTCTTGGTTGAGAAGCGAAACATCTTCAAAGACAAACAAGAAAGTCCCATTGCCTCTTGAAAAAAGCCACCTTTGGGACAACTGTGACCAAGAATCTCCATAGACTTTTAAATTCCCTAAGACTTTTGGGATACTCTATAGCTGTGATAGGGAACCTATGGCACGCATGCCAGAAGTGGCACACAGAGCCATTTCTGCCAGCACACGAGCCATCGTCCCAGATCAGGTCCACTGTGCATACATGTGCACCTCCCATAAGCCAGCTGATTGTTAGATATCTGCCGTGCATGAACAGAGATGAATGACGCAAAAGAGGGGTTTCGCATGCATACGCAAAGGTGTGTGGTGCACAGGGACACACATGCATGCACAGGGGGGTGGGGAGTTGTACACTCATTGCATTTTGGGTGCAGGCATGCATGTTTACGTACACTTGCACACACCCACACTTTTGGCACACGAAGACCAAAAGATTAGCCATCACTGCTCTATAGATTACAGATCAGTTTAATCACTGCTTACTGAGGTATCTTCTAACCATCTTCCACATCCTACTGGGCATTTTATCTTTTGTGCTATTAGACTCAATCCCAGCCTGCCAGATCTTACAAAGCTTTGGCCACCGACTTTGTTCCCCAGTCTAGAAAACTTGCTTTGATGTCAGAGATGCCATTGAAGTCCCTGCCTGCTGCCATAGAATTTCACTCTGCCTCACTGGTGTTTTTTTTTACTCCTTTAAATCTCATTCCATGTCTGGATTCACAGAGGCAGCACAAGTAGAGCAGAAGCTGATGAAGACCAATCCATTTCTCAAGAGGATTTTGTTCATCTCTGAAATTATTTGATGGAGGACCAAGTATAGAGAAAGGATTGGCTGTCCCCAGGTTCTTGCATGCATTGGTCAGACCTTGGGTGTTGTGTCTAGTTTTGTGAAGGAGAATTCAGTCAGAATGGAAGAAATACAGAGAAGGGGAATGAAGATGATCAAGAGGTTTAGAAACGAAATCCTATGAAGAAAATTTAAAGAATCTAAATATATTTTCTCTTGGGAAGAGAAGCTAGGTATTGACAGTGAAGGAAGAATAGGACTGCTGTTCAGTTCCACTGTCAACTCTGAAGATGGCCTGACTGAGGGTATAATGGAGGCTTCAGTGTTGCTACAATGGTGCTGAGGAAAAAGAAGGGGGGGGGTGGTGATAGCTGGAGTTTTGTAGCCAAAGCAAAGTAGTTCCCCCTGAGAACCAAGGACATTACCACAGGGGGCTGAAAAGGGTGAAGTTTCCAAGCAACCGGACAGCATTTTGATTGGACCATGTGACTGATTGTTTGGGAAATGTGGAATAACTTTTACTTCTAATTAGGTGAAAGCCATGGGAAGCCATCAGTTTTCACCAGTCTGTGCCAATATGATATGTCCAATAAACCTGTTCTTTGAAGAAATTGCTTGCCTCGGAGTTCTGCTTGCTATGGCCCTATTACTTGGAATCCTGACGTCCTCTTTTAATTCTTCATGGTGCAATTGACTTTATTTTATCTGGACAGGCTATTACCAACTGTTTATTTAAATTTTTGTATACTCCTGCTATGGGCACTTTGTCTTTTTTCAGCCTCTTGCTATTGTATTCCAAATTTCCATTAGGATCTTCTCCAATTACTCCTGCTTTTATATTATCAGTAATGCAATGTTTTGTCTAAATTTAACATTGCCTTTTCTCAGGTAGCAGGCAATTCTTTGTTTCATGGCTACAGTCATCATCCCTGTGAATGTTTAGAAGATAAAAATCTGAGTTGTTTGATAGTATAATCTAAAACCCAGAGAAGTGGATGGGCCACCACTCACTCAACGCATTCAAGCAGAGGTTGGACAATCTTCTGCATTAATGCTATTATTGAACTAGGCAGGGAGTTGGCTTGATGGTCTAAACAGTTCCAAGTTCCAATGACTGGAACTTGTTTTCTACATATCTACAGTAATAAACTCAGGATGATGTTTGGCTCATATGGATTGCAAAATCTACCTATCAGGAAACCCTATTCCAAATATAATGTTGCCATAAAAGCAACAACAGCCTTCCTATTGACGTTTAAATTGATTTTACTAAATAATTTGACCTTTACTCTGTAGAAGTGCTATTCTGCCCTTATACAGTTATAACATCCTTAGATTGAATTCAATATAGATTTACAAGAACCATTTTCACGCCCCCAATCCATATCTAATATTTTACTGAAACTTGAATTAGGATCTCTTTCTATAATTGCTTGCATACAAATGTTCTGTCTGTTTGAAATTATATTTGGGGAGCAATTCTTTTGTTAACTTGTTCTTACTGACAAATTCCACAGTTCCTGGAAGAAAGTCATATCAAATACTCTCTTATGGGATTTCCCAATACACATTCATTTTTTTAAATCTCATCTTCCGTGATATTCCTGTTAGGGATAACATTGTTCACCCTAACTGGTTTAGGTGAAATAATAACTATGAATCATAGTTAGTGTATGTTAGAGTGTATACAGCTTTAACTG
>BLBF01000036.1:13748649-13784640 GCA_015471245.1 Laticauda colubrina | reverse complement strand
TGTTTAGCTTGTCTACCTAACCCTGGTTGGGGAACCCAGGCTTAACAATTCCCATAATTTTTAAAGAGATAGTTTCTCTACAGAGAAAGGCCCTGAATTCATTTAATCAAAGTTTGTGGAAGGACAGTTAAATAATAACCCCTGTTTAAATAATTACTACTTGTGTTTGGAAATAGTCACTGAAACAATAATTCACTTTCTCCTGAACTGCCCATGACATCTGGATTACAAATTTGTTCTGATGTACCCCTTCTTGCCATGAATGCACACTGGCCTAAAATTGAGATTGTGCACCTCTTATTAACAACATGTACCTGAATTTTCCAAGAAAGCTGCTAAATGCTGTTACCGGAAGACAATGGATTTAAACTTAATTTAGCCTGGAGTGCTTGGTTCTTTAGGGGACTATAAAGAGAACTACTCACTGCTATTATCTCTTTTATTATTGCTCTTTATATACAGATATAAAAACACTTTATCTGATTTTACTGTATTTTACCTGTGAGGTTATTCCCATTGGTTCCCATTTACTCGTCTCACAAATACATATATTGCTTTTTCCATCTAATTTGTTCATTGGCCATGAATTTATAACTAATGAAACACTTTCTGCCTCTTGTCCTTGGTTTATCTCTGTTTCCTTTCCAAGTCTGAAGATGAGTTGGAAAGTCAAAGCATTGAGACAACTCCACGGAAGAAATGCCTACCAATTAGGGCTGCACATTTGGATCTGGATATCCAGATCCAAATGACAAAATGTGGCTCTGCGTGTGTGTGAGTGTACACGAAGCACCTATTGGGGAAAACATTCTGTTTTTTAAATAATTTGAAGGTTGTTTTTCTTAGCTCGCTGTGCAGCCGCACACTCTCCAATGCCTCTTTTGTCCTATATATCCAAATAGCTGCATAGCCCTACTATTCATGATGAGTAATTGCAGTATCCATCAACTTCATCTTGATTCAGAAGCCTCTTGCTATTGCATTGTGGCTGAATGGCCCAAAGGGTATCAGTGAGAGAGTCATCTTCTCCAGGCCTGCCATTAGCTCCTATGGAAAACAGGCTGCCGGACTCCATTGATTTTGGAGCCTATTTGCTCATTTAGTGTAGATACCTGCCCATGAAAGAAAGAAAAAATATCAAAGTTGACAGTGGTGGGATTCAAACATTTTTACTACCAGTTCTGTGGGCATGGCTAGGTGGGCATGGCCAGGTGATTAGGTAGGTGTGGGGTTTTTTTGGCAGCACCATGCCGCCACCCTGCTCCATATTTTGGGCCTTCATGGCCTCAAAGAAGCTTCTGGGGGGGGCATTTTTGCTCCCAGAAGGCTCCCCTGGTGCTCAGGAAGAAAAAAACATGGGGCATAGGAGGGGCACACCGGACCCCTCCATGCTTTGTTTGGGGCCTTCTTGGCCTCAGAGAAGCCTCTGGGTAGCCATTTTTGCTCCCAGGAAGCTTCCCTGGGGCTCAGGTAAAAAATGGAGGGGCCTATGCCCCTTCCCTTCCTCCATTTTTTGCCTTCCTGGGCCTCAGGGAAGCCTCCTGGGTAAAGCAATTAAGAAGCGAGGGGAAATCTGGTTTGATTGAATACCTTAAGGAGTGACTGGGCAGGCGAGCATTGGGTGGATGCATCGGGTGGGCAGGGCAAGCGCGCAAGCAGTGACTGGGCAACAGGGTTGGGGGCATGGCCAGCCAGAAGTTACTACCGGTTCGGCGACCCACGCCAAATCCTTGCTACCGGTTCACCTGAATCAGCGTGAACTGGCTGAATACCACCACTGAAAGTTGATTTTGGGAAAACATGCAGGAAATATCCAGAGTGTGATATGGTGGCCTAGAGGTGGAGCTCTCGCCTCACAATCAGGAGGTGTCAGCTGGTGCTCCATTCAAAATCCAAGAAAGAAATACTTAGACTCCTTTAATCAGAGAAAAGATATCTTTTACTGGAAATCAAGTGGTAGCAACAAAAGAATTCCGAATCTGAGAAAATGGGCGCATAAATCACATATACAAAGTAATGGCAACATTCCCACCCTCAATAGTTCAGTTGGCTCATCCAATTAAAAGTTGTGTATATCATCATGTGGGCATCTCCAGGTGGTGATGAGGCTTCTGTTTTGTTCGGAAAACACACGAGGTAGACCGGGTTCCAACAACAAATACTTTTATTATAACTAGTCAGTAAAACGGAACGCCGGCTGAAGCCGGGGCCAGCCTTTTATACAGGCTGGCTTGCCTGCTTGCAGCCAATGGCAGTTATTTGGATTTGCCGCTTTTTTGGCAGCTCTTTGGATTGGTTCCTAGTGAACCAATCCAGTGTTCCCCTCATTAGCCAATCAGGTTTGTAGATTTGGAGTCATCCACTTTACATACAGAACACCCCTCCCCCCTTAGTTCAGTCCTACGTGGTGACGTAGTCTCGCAGGTAGGTGGGGCTTTTCCGGACTCGACTTGACCTGCGCGGTTCATTCTCAGTGAAGACTTCGACCGGTTCGGATGGGGCTGCTGTGTCGTCCGTCCTTCTCCCTGGAACCGTCTGGAAGGGTGAGTCAGCCATTTTACCGCCGCCTGAGTTTCTTAGGCCGGCGGTTTTGCCGCTCCCTCCTGTTTCCTCGGGGCAGGTCGAGCTGGCTTGGCTGGCCCCTTCCGATGGGCTCTTCACGCAAGTCTCTTCAAACGGTGAGTCTTTTGTTGGCTCTTTTTGTTCGTATTAAATGTTAGGTTTAGTTTTAAACAGTTCTTTATTTGTTTCTCGCCTTTCCCCCCCCACCGTGGTTTGCATTTCGCCGGGTTTTTTTGTGAATATTTGTAAGTCTGTGGTTCTTTCTATAATTCGAGATCGAAGCTGGTCTATGTGCCGCTTCCATTCCCTGCCATCGTCTAATTTTACTCGGTAGGATTTGGGGCCTGTAATTTGGATAATTTGCCCTGGTAGCCATACCGGGTCCCCGGTGAAGTTTTTGGCGTATACCAAATCGTCTGTTTCGAATTGTCTGAACCGTGTAGAGGAGTCAGGGGGGTTTTCTGGGGTAAAATTTGGGTGTAACCTATCCAGGTGAGATCTTAATTTTCGCCCCATGAGTAATTCTGCTGGTGATTTATTTGTAATAGTACTGGGCGTTATGTGCTGGAGTGTGAGCAAACGGTTTACTTTTTGTTGGATGTCTCCAGCGTCCATTCGTTCCAACCCTTCTTTGGTAAACCGGACCATTCTCTCAGCCCTGCCGTTTGCAGCCGGGTGAGCCGGCGCGGTTAGTGCATGTCTTATACCTAGGGAGGCTAGATATTGCTCAAATGGTATGCTGGTTAGCTGTGGCCCGTTATCTGAGACGAGAATGTCCGGTATGCCATGGGTGGCGAACAGGCTGTCTAGTTTCTTTATTACAGCTTCTGTTGTCGTTGATGGCATAATTTTTACTTCAAGCCAATTGGAATAGGCATCAACGACAATCAGAAAGGTATGCCCCTTGGTAGGCCCCGCGAAGTCAATGTGTATTCTTGACCACGGTCCTCGAGGGGTTTCCCAGTCCTTAACGGGTGCCTTTGGTGGGGATGGTCTAATTGCCTGGCATTTGTGGCATGAGCTTACCCAATACTCTATGTCCTTATCAATACCCGGCCACCACACATAACTTCTGGCAAGGCTTTTCATCTTAACCATTCCCGGGTGCCCTTCATGTAACAGCTTAAGTACCCTGGGCTGTAATTTGGCAGGGATTACTACCCGATCACCCCACAACAAACACCCCTTTTGGATAGAAAGTTCAGTCTGTCTGGACCGGAAAGGTTTAAAGTTTTCAGTTTTTTGATTCTCCGGCCAGCCTTTACCTACCCAGCTAAGAACGCGGGCAGTCAATGAGTCTTTCGCGGTGGCTCTGGCGACATCATACGCTGATATGGGTAGATCGGGGCAAGTCTCGATTTGTAGCGTTGTCATCGCTGGTGCCGGGTCTGCGTCGGTTGCTGGTAAGGGTGCTCTGCTCAAAGCGTCCGCATGGGAAATTTGTTTCCCTGGTCGGTGTGTCAGAGTGTAGGAATAAGCTGCCAGGAACTCTGACCATCTCGTCATTCTTGGGGACAGTATATTAGGTGTTGGCTTGTTTCCCGCCAAAATCCCCATTAATGGTTTGTGATCCGTTATGATTCGAAAGGTCCTCCCATATAAATATTCGTGGAATCGTTTTACTCCAGCGACAATTGCTAGAGCTTCCCTGTCCAATTGGCTATAATTCCGCTTGGTTTTTGATAGAGTCCTAGAGTAATATGCGACGGGTGCTTCTCTGCCATCAGGTAGTTGGTGGCTCAGGATGGCACCTACTCCATATGGTGAGGCGTCGCAGGTCACTGTTAATGGCAGAGTGTCGCTAAATTGGATGAGAACGTTTGTTGATGTTAGCAATCTTTTAATATTTTGGAAGGCTTTTTTTTCTTTGTAACCCCAAGTCCAAGTTGCCTTTTTGTCTAGCAGACGGTGTAACGGTTCTGCTATAGTGGCTTTGTTTGGCAGGAACACGTTATAAAAATTAATTAATCCTAAGAATGCTTGTAGTTCGGTTTTATTTCTCGGTTCAGGAGCGTCATTTATCGCCTTAACTTTTTTATCTGTGGGGTGGATACCCTCTCCGTCTATTGAGTAGCCCAGGAATTCGACGCTGTTCTTAACTAAACAGCACTTTTCTCTTTTAACCTTGAGGCCAGATTCCCTAAATTTAGTCAGAACCTTTTTCAGTCTGTTCCTTAATTGTGTTTCATCTCTGGCCGAGATTAGGACGTCGTCGAAATAGGGAACGACTCCTTGTATGCCATTTAGAAGGCGTTCCATCAGACTCTGGAAGACGCCAGGGGCTACGCTTACTCCAAATTGGAGCCGGTGGCATTTGAATGCGCCCTTATGGGTGACTATAGTCTGCGCTTCTGCTGTTTCTGGGTCCACTGGGAGTTGTTGATAGGCTTGTGCCAAGTCGAGTTTGGCGAAAACTTTGCCATTTCCCAGGGAATGAAGCAAATGCTGGACTACTGGCACCGGGTATGCGCTTGGTTGTAATGCGTGGTTCAGGGTAGCCTTATAGTCACCACAGATTCTGATGGACCCGTCAGGTTTAATGGGTGTGACGATAGGCGTTTCCCACTTGGCATGGTCCACAGGTTCTAACACCCCTTGGGCTACTAATTTGTCCAGCTGTTCCTCTATTTTTGCCTTTAGTGCAAAAGGAACTCGCCTGGCTTTTATTCTTCGTGGGGCTATTTGGGGGTTTAAATTGAAAGAAATGGGGTTTCCCCGGTACTTGCCCAGTGAGCCGTCAAAAACGTCCTGGAATTCTCGGATGAGATCGTCTTCCCAGCCGGTTGTAGTTACTCGATCGACCCCGGTCATCCCGATGCCCAATGGCGCGAACCACTCGATGCCCAGGAGGCTTGGTCTGTCTTGGTTGACTATGGTCAGTGGAAGCACCTTGATGTGATTCTTGTAGGCGACTCGGAAATGTCCCATGCCAATCACAGGGATTTGGTTTCCCTGATAGTCCTTGAGGGTTAGGTGCTGCTTCTTCAAGTCTTTGGGTTTGATACCTGGGACTAACTGTTTAATTGTGTCCCACGATACCATGGAGAGGAAGGACCCGGAGTCCACTTCCATCTTGCAGTGTTTTCCCTCGATTTCCACGATGATTTTAATTTTTCTCCCACTTTCCGTCTGGGAGCTCTGAATAATGACAGTTTGGTGTGTATTGGCTCGCTTCTCTTGTTGCCATTTTCTTTTGGCTCGTTTAGGCTCGGCTCGTGTTGGGGAATTTCTGCATCTCGTCGGGCTGTAGAATTTTTTGTTTCTGCAGACCTTCTCGATGTGCCCTCGTTTTTTGCAATGTCGGCAGATGGCATCGAGAAATCTGCATTCGGCTCGTGGATGGTTTCCTCCGCAGCCAGCGCATTCCCGCCAATTTCTCCTTTCGCGCTCTTTTTTGTTTGTGAGCAAACGGTGGACCTCGTCGTCCTCTTCGCTCGATTCATTTGTTTCGCCCGACTCTTCATAGTGGGTCGTGGTGGCAGGATGCTTTCTATCTTTGGCTGGTGTTTCATCGCTGTGTGTGTTCATCTTTTTAAGGGCCACTGCAGATTTTTTCGCGGCTTCAGCGGCTGTAGCTTCCGCGATGGCTTCGGTAACGGTGATGTTGGGCTTGTTGAGCATTTTACTCTGTGCGGTCGAGTCTCTCAGGCCCAACACCACGCGATCTCTCATTGCCTCGTCTATGTTTAAGAATTCACACTCACCCCCTATTTGTCTGAGGGCAGCGATGAAATCGGCGACGGTTTCTCCCTCTCTCTGGTCTCTTCGGTAAAATTTGTGTCGCTTTATTAAGTTAGACACCATCGGAGCGTAGTGTGCTTTGAGGAGTCTCTGCAATTCTGTCCACGTTAATTGTTTAACGTCCCGGGGCTTCGCGAGGGCTTTTGCCATTTTAAACACTGTTGGTCCGCAGTGCGTCAGGAACACGGCTCTCTTGCGTTGCTCGGAAATGCCTTCCATTTCATTGCTCTCCAAGTACATTTGGAAGCGATCAGCATAGGAATCCCAATCCTCTTCGTTGGGATTGAAGGGTGCGGGCGGTGCGTTGTTTCCAGACATCTTATCACCGCGTACAGGTCTCTCTGTTCAGGACGATCCCACCTTCATCGCCAGTGTTTTGTTCGGAAAACACACGAGGTAGACCGGGTTCCAACAACAAATACTTTTATTATAACTAGTCAGTAAAACGGAACGCCGGCTGAAGCCGGGGCCAGCCTTTTATACAGGCTGGCTTGCCTGCTTGCAGCCAATGGCAGTTATTTGGATTTGCCGCCTTTTTGGCAGCTCTTTGGATTGGTTCCTAGTGAACCAATCCAGTGTTCCCCTCATTAGCCAATCAGGTTTGTAGATTTGGAGTCATCCACTTTACATACAGAACAGCTTCTGTCTGTTGACCTTGTCATAGTTTGATAAAGAGTTGCAGCTGTGCATAGCATAGAATAAAAACCTAAGCAAGAATGTACCCCCCTCCCAGGTGAAAAAGCTCTGGTTTGTAACACCTCCAGCTCACCATAAATATTCCCCCCTCCCCCCCCTCATTACTTATGACAGCCGAAAGATGCAAAGCAAAGGAGGAAAATCTTGAAGGCTGATAGGAGGCTTTGAGTCTGATCCTAGATAAAGGCATACATTTCTCTCTCTGGGCACAGTGAGTATATATCTGCTGACAAAAACCTCAGCATTGGCAACAGGAAGGGCATCCAGCCAGTAAACACTCAGCTTCATTCAGTTACCCAGACTCCACACTGGGCAGGGGATTATGGGGTCATTAAAAGAGGTTGATGATGCAGGAAATACCCAGAGAACAAGAATATCCATAAATGGCATCTCCAGAGGGAGGAGCTGACATATAAAAAGTGGCAGAACTTGCAGTGGGATGCTTTGTCCACCAACTGGCCAATTTTGACCAACTCCCCTTTTCAATGCCAGTGACATGCATAAAACATAGCAACATACTGGGATCAAATTCATATTTATTAATTTAGACATGTAATTTTAGACAAGATTGTATCTCAAGCTACAGTTTTCGCAGTGGTCAGAAAGCAGTATTGCAGGCTAATTCAGATCACTGCGAGGAGTCTGATCCTGACTGATCCTGACTTAGCCTTCCTTCCCTCCAAGATTGGTAAAACGAGGACCTAGATAATTGGGGGCAATATGCTAACTCTATAAATTGCTTAAAGAGGGCTATAAAGCATTGTAAAGCAGTATATAAGTTTAAGTGCTATTCTATCTAAAAGGTTTGTATTTCCAAACCTGGCACAAAAGACTAGGGTCAGGTGGACACCATACCTGGCGTACAGTATCTCCAACTGCTATCCTTGTTGCCAAGACTGAAGATGTCCAGGTGTTTGTGTTCTCTTTCTTATAGTCTTTACATTTTAACCAGCCTTGGATAGAGCAGAAGGCATTCAAAGAGATGTTTGATCTTAAGAGCTCATCTTCTCTCCTCTTTAGCACCCATAACCACTCTACTCTGAATGTGTGCAGGGACCCAAATTGCTGAGTTATTAAAATGCAATTAAGCTTGTGAGCTACGAAGTACCCATCCTTGTCTATTTTGGAACTCATTGGCCTTCCTCAACCTTCAGTTGCCAGGGTTATAACATTAACTTGGACAGCTGTCGGATGGGGATGGAGAGAATCAAAGAAAATAGCAGGGTTACAATATTCAGTTTTCACTTTTCCCTATTTTTAAAACCTTTTATATTTAGAGTACAATGGAAGGAGATTGAATAACACCCATATGGTATATAATAAATGCACCAATTGTTAACTGCCCTAAACAGTAGTGGGATTCAATTTTTTTTACTACCGGTTCTGTGGGTGTGGCTTGGTGGGCATGGCAAGGGAAGGATACTGCAAAATCTCCATTCCCACCCCAATCCTGGGGGAAGGTTACTGCAAAATCCCCATTCCCTCCCCACCCCACTAACCTGCTTTCCAGCTCTGTTCTCCTGTGCAGGGCAACAAAAGAAGACCCAGCCAATCAGTTGGAACTTGGGAGGCAGAGAATAGATGGGGGTGGGGCCAGTCAGAGATGGTATTTATAGGTTCTCCGAACTACTCAAAATTTCTGCTACCGGTTCTCCAGAACTGGTCAGAACCTGCTGAATACCATCTCTGCCTATAATACAATAGATACAGATGGGATACAGGTGAGTGTGAGGGGTAAGGACCAGAGAATTGCAAAGACAATCATGTTATAGCTTGCAAACTGCTTGGTGTGCACAAATTTGCTCATCTTTTGGATCACAGAGGCCCAATAATGAATAATTTGCAAGCTCAGTGGAAGAGCTTGTTAAGGAAAGCAGAGCAGGTTAAGGAAGAGCTCTTCCTTCCTTCCCAACTAATGTCAGCACAAAGGGAAAACGTTCACCTACCACTTCTTTTATCCAAGGGTGATGGTGGGGAAGAGGCAAATTTGGGTGAATGGCTAGACCAGCAGGTTTAGCAATCTGTTAGAACTCATTCCACATTTTGTCTAACTGGTGACAGTCAGTGCCAAGGGAAACTTTGGTGAAGCTGGAAGGTTGGTTTATGCTGCCTGCCTGCACCTGTCAGCTATTATTCAGGCTGCTTTTGAATATTGATTGAGTGTGCTTCTGAAAGACTGGAATACCCATGTTTAAAAATAGTCTGTCAAACAGGAGATGATGAACAACCAGGTGCTGTCAATGGCTCTCCAGCTGCCCTGTGATATCTCTACTACAGAGAGTGCCACCTCTTAGTTAAGCAGTTTCTTCTTTCAAAACCAGAGCCTCCAAACTGGGAGGAACTCAGAAACCTGGCAAAAGTTGGGAGAAATCCTGGTTAAAAAGACCCATAATTTTCCACTGCCCAAACCAGAAGAGCCCTTGAGGAATGGGGACAAGCCCACTCCAACCTAAAGAGGCTAGTAGAGTCAAAGGAGCAAGCCCCAGAAAGTGGGAAATGAAAACATAATAGGAATAAAATGAACAAACTGGGGTCATCAGTCAAAAAAAAACAACCACAACCCTAACTGATTTGGGTACAAAAAAAAAAATTCCTGCTCTTTTTTTTCTACCAGTCCAATTTGACGAAAGAAATTCTGCTCTCAATTTTCTTTTCAAAAGAGAAGTAAGATTTAGATCCTGGAGTGTGGGAGAGGATGTGGGATATTCTCACTCTTGCAACAAACCTCAATTTGGTGGGAAGAGGCTATCCTTTCCCTTCTAAAGCCTGTTATGTCACAACCGTTTGTAATCTATGGCAATTTAAATTATGCAAATGATGTAAATTGTGAACAATGGCACAAAATCAGTGTGGATTCCAGTGCGTTGTTCAGACCAGGGGTCTCCAACCTTGGCCAGTTTACGGCTTGTGGACTTCAACTCCCAGAATTCCTCAACCAGCATGACAGGGGAATTCTGGGAGTTGAAGTCCACCAGTCGTAAAGTTGCCAAGTTTGGAGACCTCTAATCCAGGGGTCTCCTACTTGGCAACTTTAAGCCTTTAAGAAAGTTACTGCAAAGCTGGCTGAGGGATTCTGGGAGTTGAAGTCCACAAGCCGTAAAGTGGCCAAGGTTGGAGACCTCTAGTTCAGACTATCTTGGATGCAAATCACTATTATTTTGGGGAGATGTGCGAATAGAAATTTGATCTGTTGTGTATGAATTCTGCTGAATGGGAGCTCATTAAATTAAGATTTAACTATACTTAGTTATGAATTGACCAAGGAAAGATGAAAGAGCAGTCATATTTTATCTTTCCAGTCCAGAGGTGAGATGCATATATATCTTACTCATGATTTGCAGCTTTCTTAGCTTTCTGTTCCTCAATTTTCTTCCTCCAAGAAAAGTCAGCATTTGAGGAAACTCTTAAATGTGGCAGGTTAGGAATTTATGCTATTGTTGCTGCTTATAACTACCTGTAAATGTTCCTGGAGAAATGAAGGAAGGAGCAGGAGCATTATTGAAAAAAATCCTGGGTTCAGGAAAATGGACAAAAGGTGAGTAACTCTTTACCTTTATTATGCTAGGTATAAATTGATCTGAAGAATTAATTTGCCAGGCTTTTGAGATTCTCTTATCCTGTTAACAATAAAGACAATCCAAGAGGGTCTTGCTTCTTCATCACATTTGCCAGGCTTGAAGGCTTTGACGCTTCCCGGAGCATGGTATGGAGCTAATAAGAGAGATGACAATGCATGCCACACCCTTTTTGTATAAATATTGACAACAAGCGCATGTACAAGAAGGATGGAGTGCATGTCTTGATGCTGCTGAGAATTCTTCATCTTGAGAACTTGTGGGAGAAACTATGACAAATTTGAAGAATTGTTTTGAAAGCCCATTTATGCCTGGTCCTAATCCTCAAGCACCACTGAAAAGGAGAAACACAGAACACCAGAATGCATTTGCCAACTATCAAACTGATCAAGGAGAGATTCAACCTAGAAATAAGGAGAAATTTTTTTCCAGAACAATCAACCAATGGAACAGCTTGCCTTCAGAAGTTGTGGGTCCCTGATCACTGGAAGCTTTCAAGAAGAGACTGGACAGCCATCTATCAGAAATGGTATAGGGTCTCCTGCTTGGGCGGGGGTTGGACTAGATGACCTACAACAGGGGTGTCAAACTGGATTTCTTTGTAGTTCTCCGCTGCTGGCCAGCCATAGGAGCAGAGAGGTGGATGCCTCCTACAGCACCCTGCTGGCTAAACTGGGGCATGGGGGGCTGTGTGCGCTCCCCCCATGCCCTGTTTCAACTTGGATGGCCTCCTGCAACATGTTGTTGGCCAAAATGGGGCATCGGGGGACTGCACAAGCCCCCACACACCAGGGGTGGGATTCTACCAGTTTGCACCTATTCTCTAGAACCGGTTGTTAACATTCTAAGCAGTTTGGAGAACCGACTGTTAGAAGAAATTACTGGCCTAATCCTGTAAGGAAGGCAGGAAGGAAACATTCTGGTGTTGCTTACAGAAACTGCCTCTTCATTAACCTTTATTACATTCTTGGAAGGACTAGACTTCCTGTCTCAGCAATGTCTCTGGAGTTTTTTCCCCTCCTTTGCTGGTACTTTGCTTGTGTGGAGTGACCATTCAAAGTTACAATGGCATTGAAAAAAGTGACTTATAACTATTTTTCACACTTACAACTGTTGCAGCATCCCCACAGTCTTTGAGAGGCCAGGCGAGGAGATGCGTGTCTCGTTGTGAGTGATATTGAATTGGCCATGCCCAGCCAATAAAATGACCACCAAGCCACGACCACCCAGTCACACGACCACCAAGCCATGCCCACAGAACCAGTTGTTAAAAAAAATTGAATCCCACCCCTGCCCCACACCCCATTTTGGCTGCCAGAGGCACCACGGGGCGCCACCTCTACTATTTCCAGGCCAGCCCCACGAGCCAGATTTAAGCACCCCTCAGGCTAGATCTGGCCTGCGGGCCTTGAGTTTGATACTCCTGATCTACAAATTCCCTTCCAACTCTGTTATTCTATTCTATTCTAAACCATCAATATGAAAACAGCCAGAGGGTAACATACTCAAGCAGGTCGTGTCTCTCTGATCGGGTTGGCCCAAAGATAACCAAAGCAGATTAGCAACATATGTAGGAAGCAGGATGAAGAGGTGGTCCTTTAAGTGTTGTCATCCAAAGCGGCTAAGGCAGCAAATCCCAGCCTTGATGCCTCTGCAGTCCAACCTTTCCACAGGGCTTTATTTGAGCATTTGGACTTTCAACCAGGATTCTCAGTTGTGATCAGAAATGCACAGGAAGCCAGTGAAGTTCTAATTAAATCTCATTAACCCAATGAAAATGCATGAAAGACGAATAAATATAAATCTCAGTAAATGATCTTTTGGAGACACTGTATGTGCATTCTCTAAAGCTTAGCAGAGATTTCAGGAGATTAAATGGTTCTGAAAAGAGATTAGATGAATCTGTGGAGGAGAAAAGGTCATTTGGTGGCTATTAGTCATCATAAAACTGCATAAAGATGTTACAGGCTGCAGGATTTTCATTCATGGTTCCAGCCACACACTTTCCCCATCATTCCCCAACTTAGCCAGCACATTTTGATTATTGAATATAATCAACTGGCATTGGATTCTTTGGCATCTTTTTTTTTTCTTTTCCTTTAAAAAAAGCTCAGTTTTAAAAATCTTGTTTTTCCCCCAAACCAAACCTTATACATGGACAGTGCTGTATTAAAAGGTAAGGACACCCACCTGCACTGTACAATACTGTGGTTCAGATAACAGATAATCAGAGTTGGAAAGAAGATCCTACATCATTTCTCGCAAATGGCAGTCCAATCTCTTCTTGAAAGCCTCAAGTGATGGCGCTCCCACAACTTCCGAGGGCAACTTTTGTTCCGTTGGTTGATTGTTCTCATTGTAAGAAAGTTTCTTCTTATTTCCAGGTTGAATCTCTCCTTGTTCAGTTTCCATCCATTATTTCTTGTCTGGCCTTCGGGTGCCTTGGAAAATAGCTTGACCCCTTCCTCTCTGTGGCAGCCCCTCAAATATTGGAAGACTGCTATCATGTCTCCCCTGTTCAAACTTACAGGGAGGTTTCCACCTGGATACCCAAAATGGAGAGTCCCTTGTGCTTCCCCTTTCTCCCACTTTGCCCAAGCCTTGCCAGAGCTAGGCAGAAGGATGGAGGGGCTAAGTAGAGAAGAAATTGACTCCTGAGTCAACAGTCACTATATCACTGCTGCAGAGGTGGTATTCAGCAGGTTCTGACCAGTTATGGAGAAATGGGAGCGGAAATTTTGAATAGTTCAGAGAACCGGCAAATTCTACCTCTGACTGCCCTTGTCCCCATCTATTCTCTGCCTCCCGAGTCCCAGCTGATCAGCTGGGTCTTCTTTTGTTGCCCTGCACAGGAGAATGGAGCTGGAAAGCAGGTTAGTGGGGTGGAGAGGGAATGGAAGATTTTACAGTTATCTTCCCCTACCACGCCCACCAAGCAATGCCCACCAAGCAACACCACGCCCACCAAGTCACACCCATGGAACCGGTAATTAAAAAAATTAAATCCCACCACTCCACTGCTCCCATGACCGTAATCATGTCCTCCACTGGATTGTCTGCAAATGGAGCCAGGAAGGCCTGGGCTGCACAATTTAAGTCCATGGAGGCCTTGGTAGCTCCCAACAGGCCTTTCTTCACTCTGCTCCTTTCTGTTTGTGAAGAAAGTGGAGAGAGGAATACAGGTAGTTCTCGACTTAATGGCCACAATACAGTCCCAAAATTTTTGTTGTGGTTAAGTGAGTTCTGCCCCATTTTATAACATTTCTTGCCATAGTTATTAAGTCAGTCACTGAAGTTGTTAAATTAGTAACCCGGTTGTCAAATGAATCTGGCTTCCCCATTGACTTTGTTTAACAGAAGGTCGCAAAAGGGGATCATATGACCCAGGGACACTGCAACTGTCATAAATGTGAACCAGTGGCCAAATGTCTGAATTCTGTTCACGTGACCATGGGGATGCCACAAAGGTTGTAACTATGAAAAATGGTCACAAGTCATTTTATTCGGTGCCATTGTAGCTTTGAATGGTCGCTAAATGAATTGTTGTATATTGAGGACTATCTGTAGACTATTAGGTGACCAAGGGACTCCTTCTAAGGCAGGGGTGTCAAATTAAAGGCGTGCAGGATGGATCTGGCCTATGGGCTGTTTAAATCCAACCTGCAGGGCTGGCCTGGAAATAGCAAAGGACCGGCCCATGATGTCTTTGCTAGCAAAAGCCTGGACAGCTTCCTACAGCGTCCTGCTGGCCAAAATGGGCTTGGGGGGGGGGGGGAGCATGGAAGCCATCCAGGCCGAAAATGAGGCATGCGGGAGCTGCCCACGGGCCTCACAGGCCCCATTTTGGCCGGCAGGGTTTTGCAGGACACTGCAACATCTTGTCCAACATCTTGTCCATCTTGTCTCCTTACCCCCATTCAGCCAGCCCGCAAAGGACAACTTGAATGCTGATCCAGCCCTCCAAGAAATCCAGTTTGACCTCCCTGTTCTAAGGTGATGGGGAGCAACTGTGTTCTGCAAGGTCTAGTAAGAATCTTTATTGCATGCTCAGAAGAGGCCTCTAAAAGAGCAGAGTGCCTTCTGCAAATATCAAAATGCACCCTTCTTTTTATACCTACCATTTGGCACTTCTTTCTCTCACCTTTCAATTGTGCAATAGACTTCTTAGCCAATTCTTGGCTTGAGCAACCGGCTTTCCATGTCATCCAGAGAAGGAGATAACAAACACCAAAACAAAGGGCGACAGATAAACCAAAAAAAAAACAAAACCCAGGCTGTTGTTTTTCCTAGTCTTGTGAACAGAGGCAGTCTATGGACATAATAAATGTCATATTTAGTGCACACAGTGTTAATATCCAAAGCAAGAATAGAGTCCTGTTAATTTAGAGTGGCTCGGGATCCCTTTCCATTCTTAAAAATGGTTGAGGACTCCAAAAAGCTTTGGGTTTTTTTTTTTTTTTGTGGGTTATATCTATCAATATTTCCTGTATTAGAAATTAAAACTGAGAAATTGTAAAATATTTATTTGAATTTGCAGGCCCCTGAATGGATCCCCTGGGGTCCCACACTTTGACAATTGCTGATTTAGAGGAATGTAGAGACACTGTTGTAAAGTTATCCCCTAAGTATTTTCTAAAATGTTCCAGTTACAGAGGTTGTAGTATGACTGACAAGATTTTCTTTCTCATTGCCATGCAACAAGCCAAAGATGACCAAACCTATAACTTTGCTTTGTTCATGGTTCTTCTGCAATGGTTTTGGCAAGAAACCCAATGATCATTGCAGTTGAGCATGCGAATAAATGATACTTTGGTTCCAATTGCTTTAGTTCCTTATTAACCTAAATTAAAGGCATTTGTCTCAGAACAGTTTGTTGACATTATTAATATCTCAACTAGTACATTTGCTTCCCATCTATCTACTCTTTTACAATTAAGATTTTTTTTTTTTACAAAAGAGAGGCATGTCACACAGAAACCATAAGATGCCAAGGAAAGAGGCTATGAACATATTACTGTTCATCAATAATCAATTGCCTATTTTGCCCTGTTGCTAACTGTGCCTGCTTATATCAAATAGGATATTAAAAAGAAAGTGATTATTTACAGTATGTATATTTACTTCCTAACAAAAAACACCTGCTAAGCTCTGTTTACAAAACAAATGAATTCTCAGTCTGCTAATGCTCCAGCTAAAGACAACAATAAAGCAATTGTCTCATTTTCATTGTGGGCTGCAATGTTGTATTAGAGTTCCTCCCAACATTTTAACCTATACCGTATATTCAGCTGTTGAGCAGCGTGGTGGCCTAATGGGGAAGACACTCACCTCCCACTTGGAAGGTTGAGAGTTCAATTCTAGGTATCATCAGAAGTTTTTATCCTAGGGTGCAAAATAAAAAATATCTGCTGCTAACTCTGTGGCACAGGAAGAGCATTCGGCCAGTAGAAACTCAGCTTCACCCAGTCAGCCTGACTCTACCCCAAATTAAAGGATTACAGAGTCATAAAAAGAGAGTTATTCAACGACTGAATATTAGACAAAAATGCTCTGAAACATTGCCTTCAAACCTCTATGATTTCTGAATTTCAAAATTAAAGCAAATAAGATGAGAAAGCTGGTTTTCACATAGTCAGTGATGAAGATCTGATTGTTGCAAAGACAAACGACCAATGGAAACCATCTCTCTTGTGCAAAACAAGGGATCATCCACCTTTTAAGATGGTACAGGAGATGAAAATAGATTTAAAATTGTTTCTCTATTTACAGCTTACTCTGAAAACACAACAGCCACTAGAAATCTTTCATTATGGTTCTTCAAATTTTCTTGAATAAAGAAAAAAAACATTAGTAGTTTTGGGATTCCTGTTGAGGTTGCTTATTTGATTCTACTTCTCCCTATGAAATGAAGCCAGAGTCAGTATGATTGTGGCAGTTTATAAATATTGTAAGTACTGTAAATAAATGAAATTTACTGCAACCCAATAACATTCAGGAGTGGGGGACAATAAATCACATTTTAAAGAAAGAATATGTTTCGCATGTAAGAAAAACAAATCTCAAATTGCCTTAGTTCAAACAACACGATAAACCACAAAAATTTGACCTGAACTAAATTTAGCACGATGGGCAAATACAGCTGCTAAGTCTTTTGCTGACCAATATAAGCAATCTGTGTAAATATATATTTATTCTTTGCCATGGTTCGACAAGCAATTTATATAAAAAGCTTTACTTCTAAAATAAAAACATATACTTCCTGTATTCATACCATATCTGGCTCAACTCTCAAAAGAGATGGAGAGAGGGAGGAAGGGAGGGAGAGGGGGAGAGAGAGACAAAATTAAAAAAAATATTTTTAATTTAAGTACTGTAATTAATATTAAATTAATTTAATTACATGCAGCTGATAGGATTATACCTCATCTGTTTATCCTTTAGGCATATTACACATTATTCTTTGGTGGCAACTTTTAGTTGCAGCTTTAGAGCTACATTTGAGGTTTTCAATGAATCTCAGATTCTATTCTCTTACCATAAAATTGCAATTTACTAATCACAATGACTTGGAGCATAACTATTAAAATTAATCAGATCAAACCCAATCCTGTGATGATCACAGATCCAGCAATATTTTTTCAGTGCATGAAGGCCTTTAACTAGATGTTTCATTTATTTGTTCACAATATTTGTAAACCAGCAGTAAATTTATTGTTTGGAATTACATTTATACTGTCTCAGTACCAACACGCACAATGTGGATATGCTTGATAAAGACTATTATTTATTTAAATTTATTGGGCACCCAACTCCAGCAGTCTCTGGACGATGTAGAAAAAAATTTAAAAAGACATAAAAACAGCTAAAAGCACAAAATCAGATAGCTCAGGCTAAAATGATCAAATAACAATGTCAACAAATAAAAAACAAACAGGAGCCATTAGATAAATAATATATATCAAATCCAGATCTGGGATCAAAGCTATGTTTTAATTTTTTTTCCTAGGAGGGAGAGAACACTGTTCTTAATAACTGAGGGAAGCTCTTCCATACATTGAACTATTCATTAATCAAAATATTATTTGCACAACATATTAAGCCACAAAAACTAATCCATGTTAAGAATAATCAATTTTAACATATTGTGTAAAAACACCTCATTTTTAAAGGGACTAGTTTAATCAGGGGTGGGATTCAAATTTTTTAACAACCGGTTCTGTGGGCATGGCTTAGTTGGTAGGTGTGGTTTGGTGGTCATGTTATTGGCTGGCCGTGGCCAACTCAACATCACTCACATTGAGGCACACATCTCCTTGCCTGGCCTCTCAAGACTGTGGGGATGCTGCAACAGTTGTAAGTGTGAAAGACAGTCATAAGTCACTTTTTTCAGTACCATTGTAACTTTAAATGGTCACTCCACAGAAGCAAAGTACCAGCAAAGGAGGGGGGTAAAAACTCCAGAGAGGTTCCTGAGACAGGAAGTCTAATCCTGCCAAGAATGTAATAAGGGTAAACGGAGAGGCAGTTTCTGTCAGCAACACCAGAACGTTTCCTTCTTGATTTCCTTACAGGATTAGGCCAGTAATTTCTTCTAACAACCTGCTTAGAATGTTAATAAGTGGTTCTAGCGAATAGGTGTGAACTGGTAGCATCCCACCCCTAGGTTTAACCATGTTCAGCAAATAGAGTCTTGGAAAAGGCCCAAATCAGAACACACACACCCAAGAAAGTTGAAGAAAGCTAAAAGAATATTCTAGAAGGATTAACAATTATTCATCTGTCTTAATGATGGCTAGAAAGGTGTAGGGTGTAATCTCTGCTGGCCTTGTGGCACTAATATATTGTGGGAAACTACCCTACTCCTAGAAGAATGAAATATTTTGAGAAATATTTTAAAAAGGCAGGATAAAATATTTCCCTTAAAAGAGAAATAAAAATCTTAAGGGAGACAGAAATTCAGAGCCCCAGCTCCCAAGCAGATACGAAGCTGAGGCCAGTTGTAGAAATGCAGATTTGGTAATCCATTATTCCCTGCAGCAAGGTCTGGGTCTGAACGAAGGTAGGGTTAGCCTTCAGCCACAATAGGAATTGCCAACAAACCCCTTCATTGCATCAGCCAAACTTCAACCAAACATAAGTTCAGACAAACTCCTAAGACTTGTACATGGCTGTCTGACAATAGCCAATAGAATACATGTTCTTGCACAGGAACAGAAAGCTCAAGTTCAAAGCCCAAGAGAAGGTATACAGTAAATATCCCCCACTCTCAATTTCATGTGGTCAGCTACCCCAAACCATGTGCTTGGTGGTTCTGCTTTACCATTAAACCTTCTTTCCAACCAGCTTCCATATTGTCTCCAGTGTCTTGGAACTGAACCAGATGGATATTTCTTCCAACAATATGTTTGATGATGGTGCAGTCCTGCAACAGTCCTGCAACCAAACCCCACTGTTTCGATGCACGAGCGATAAATCATATTTTACAGTTTGCTTAATGTGAAACTTCTGAGGGTGTCATCTCAATCAACTGCAGTTTGTTCAATAAAGTATAGATAAGCATATTATAGTTTAATGTAGTGTGTGAGTCCAGGCACTGCATAAATTTGCATAAGATTACCATATCTGAGGAATGGTATGTGGTCCTTCCCCATATCCTGGATGCTTAGCTCCAGTGCATTCCACTAATAAGTGTGAGATGATCACCTCAGCTGCTACACTTCACTCCAAGGCTTGGTGGAAAATCAAAGCTCTCCAAATGCTTGATTTATATGTAGAACTTGACTAGACTTGGAAGATTTTCAGACACATTCGTCTAGAATAGAGTTTATTGCAGGCAAGTACAAACTCTCTAATGCAAGAGTTGATTGCCCACTGCAGGACAATTTCAGAATCTTCATGCTCCAGATTTTAAACTCTCAGCATCTCCTCCTGCCCTTTTGTGTTAACAGATACAAGGCCATTTGGATGGCTGAAATATATTTACATAACTTTCCTCTCTAACTGGAAACTAACTGCTCGTTTCTGCCTTGTCAGCTTCAGTTCTTACATTAGCTGTCAAACATAATTTACATTTAGGTCCTACTAATTTTCCTCCCATGACGGTTAACGGGGCCAACTGAAAATCTTTTTTATGGTAATTTTGACTTTTTGCAAACTGCCCTGGGAAGCTGTTCAGGGGGTCAGATGTAAATCAAATAAATCAGAGTTGGCATTTTTGGGCCAAAGGCCATACTTAGACTTTTACTGGTGTCCTAAGGGCTGCATTACAAAGACGAGAGGAGGCCAAGATGAAGTCTAAATTTAATTTATATCATTTAATTAAATACAGTGGATGTGAATAATCCCTATGCATTTAATACTTTCCCCTTTCCATCACATTAAAAGTATTATTTAGCAGCAACTCTGGAAGGATCTGTAAGTCATACACAAGGCTTTGGGGAACCATATACAAGTTCCGGGGCCTCAGGCTGTGACCCCTAAAGTAAATAATAGAAAGATGTGCATTTTTTATAAGATAATGAAACAGATGCCCTTGAATGACTCAGCAAAGATTTCTGATATTACAGAAATCCCATTCTTAACAAAATAAGCAACGTGGTCCTCCTTAGACCAGTGTTCCTCAACTTCAGAAACTTAAAATGTGTGAACTCCCACAATTCCCCGGGATTCTCATATTGAGGGGGGCATGATAGCAGCATTCCAATATTTGAGAGGCTGCCACAAAGCAGGGGAATAGAGTGTCAATTTATTTTCCAAAGCAAGAAGCCATGGATGGAAACTAATCAAGGAGAGAAGCAACTTGGAATTAAGGGAAAACTTCCTAACAGTGAGGACAATTAACCAGTGGCAGTTTACCTTCAGACATGGTGGGTGCTTCATCACCAGAGGTTTTTAAGAGACTGGACAGTCACTTGTCTGAAACGATATAGGGTCTCGCTTGAGCAGGGGGCTGGACTAGAAGACCTCCAAGGTCCCTTCCAGCTCTATCCTGATTGATTGACTCTGATTGATCAATCGATCGATAGATTGACATCTTAATTGTGGAGGTCGAGAAATAGTGCCTTAGACCATGAGCCCTCATCTTGAGAGGTTAATGTCAGAGGATTTATCACTGAGTAAATGGGCATGGGCACGGGGACAAAGCTTCACAGATGCTAGTCAGCTATCTGAGTTTGGCTTTACAGCAGCTTTGGATTCTTTCTCCTGAATACAAGGTGGAACTACATGGCAAAAGACCTGCTCTGACTCACTTGTGGCAGGTTTTTCTTATGCTTTATTTGGTAGCTACCCAAAGTTGGGATGGAGTTGGATAGCCCATAAATGAAACAAACACACAAATACCAAGAAAGGAGAATATTTGTGTCTCAGGGTTGAAATGAGGGGTCCTTGGTGGTCTCTGAGATTAATCGTTTTCTTGCAGAGAAATATGCTTTCAGAGGACTGATGATGTTACCTAGAGGGGTAATGAAACATCTGCAAGAAAACAACCAGCCTCAGAGACCACCAAGAATCCCTCAAATACACAAATAGCTTTTAAAAAGAGGGAAAGTACAATGAAAAGATATAGGCCAGAACACTTAAAAGTTTATCTACTTTACACATTAAAACAAACCATTAGTCAAATCAAAATGTCATTCTTTTTTATGCTTTCCTGAATTTCATAATGCAGTTGGCATGTAAATACACAGGCAGACACATTCAAACAAAATTATGTAGTTCCCAATATAAGCTAGTACAAGTTTTAATCTTATTTTTTTTAATTTGATTTAAAAACAGAATGGAACAAACTTATGAATGAACACCAGCAACCTTGATAAAGATCAGACTGCAACATTTTTCCTGGATGGAAATTTTCAAGTTACAATGTTCTTTGACTCTTTCGTCTTCTATTACTTCATTTTGGAGTCTTGCCCAATGAAGCAGTTCTCTCAGTAAACAGAAGAAAGTAATTTTTCAGGGGCAACACTACAGTTATGAAACTATTTCATAAGGAAAGGATTGCTCTGTCTTGCTTTCTGTGATGGCTGAAATATATGTTTCACCCAGGCCAATGCAGGGTAACCAATGCCTTAGGACTGGATAGTTTTCTCTAGAGCAGGGGTCACCAGCAGTGGTGGGATTCAAAAATTTTTACTACTGATTCTGTGAGTGTGACTTGGTGGGCATAGCTTGGTGGGCATGGCAGGGAAAGGATACTGTAAAATCCCCATTCCCTCCCCACCCCACTAACCTGATTTCCAGCTCTGTTCTCCTGTGCAGGGCAACAAAAGAAGACCCAGCCAGTCAGCTGGGACTCAGGAGGCAGAGAATAGGTGGGGACGGGGCCAGTTCTCCAAACTACTCAAAATTTCTGCTGCCGGCTCTCCACAACTGGTCAGAACCTGGTGAATATTGGACTCACCAGCCTCTGGGCTGTGTCCTACTACCTGACCAGGGCCTATTCAGAATTGGGCCACGCAAGTCACTGGCTGGTGCGCGTGCATGTATGCTTGTGCAGTTTAATTTGCACAAGGAGCAGGTTAGTGGGCAATTACATGCGTGCTGGCCCGCCACTCATGCAAGTCAGCTGCATGTGGGCAAGCTGGCCTGCCACCCTCGCTGCATGCATGTGTATGCCAGCCTGCCACTTGTACAGCCTAGTTCCCCTCCCCGCTCCCCGCCGGGGCTGGGCCAAGCCGCAAAGGTTGAGGGCCGCTACTCAAGGCCAATATTTCTCAACCTCAGCAATTTTAAGCTGTGTGTGGACTTCAACTCTCAGAATTCCCCAGCCAGCATCATTAAAGTTGCTGAGGTTGACACATGCTACTCTAGACCATCCTTTTCAAGATGAATTTTTCAAGATGATTTTTGTATGTTATGATCTTGTTTAAGGAGGAGTGGTGGCTTTATTGTTGTGGCTTTCTAATTTAATTATTTCAATTGAAGATTGATTTTGGCATTTATTTGTACACTGCACTGGGTGCCTTTGGGAGGAAGGGCAGCATAAGATAAAAACAAATAAATAAAATAAAATAAAACAAATAGCAGTCTTATTTGAGATAAGAATCCTGACTACAGTGGCTTACACCCTTATCACCACTCAGCTAGACGACTGCAGCATCCTCTACATAGGACCACTCAAAAACTTTAGCGTTGGAAAAATACAAGGTCCTAGGTTCTCAAAGGGATTTACTGGTAGACCTTGCACTGGATTTCGATTAGCTTCCAGGTGCAATTTAAAGTGTTGGATTTAACCTATGAAAACTTGCTTATTGGACTACCTGCAAGATGCAACTTCCTACTACATTGGCCCACCATACAATTGCGCTGGAGAAGCAATAGGTTGTGTCCCCCCCCTCCCCCCGTTTCTAGAAAGTCAAGGGGGAGATCCTCCCAAATGGATGACATCTTGTTGGATGTCAGGTTGCCTTCATTTTTTTTTTTTTTGATCTTTCAGGAAAAAACTGAAGACTGGCCTTTGGAGCCATACACAATATATTGTGTTTGGGTTTTAATTATTTTATGTTCTCATGTTTTCATATTGCTATTGTATAATCCTTATTTCATGAGCCATCAAGATTCCTACAACCTGCAACATGATATCAGCTTAATAAAATCATAGCAAAATGATAGCATTGTGAACAGCAACAATATAACAGAATAACAAAAGTTGGGAGGGACCTTGGAGGTCTTCTCATCCAACCCTGCCTCTGATAGGAAATCTTATAGTATTTCAGTCAAATTGTGTCCAATCTCTTCTTTAAAATCTCCAGTGTTGGAGCACCTGATATACGCCTGAACAGCCAAAAAAAAAAAAAAAAGGATATAAGGAGATGTAGGAAACTTATGTAAATTTTGCAACATCAAATGAGATACAATATATTCACTTTTTCAAAATAAGTGGAAGAAAGGGTTCAAGATATATCACTCTTCAGCAGGAATCAAAATTACCCATACTAATCCAACCAATTAACTGCAGTCAAGAACAAATGTAGGGGGCATGCATAAGCACACCAATGTGCCTACTATCCCTGTCCTATTGTTTCTGTGGGCAAAGGAGGGTGTTTGAAGTTTCCTTTGGCTGTTAGCTCAGCCTTGCCATCTGCCATCCACTGTGTCCACAGGTTTCGCATGTGTGTCTTGAAGGGTCTGTTCAGGCTGACATCTAGGGGTTGTAGCATTCCAGTCAACCCTCCTGGTATGACTGCCTGAATAGGGTTTGACTCCTTTAAACTCCTTTTTACCTTTTCGGTTAGGTGAGCTCTGAATTGGTCCCAGACTAGCATGGAGTGTTTCTTGAGAAGACCTCCATTTCTGCGCACCCACACTTGATTTATCCATTTGATTACGCCTTCTTCATCCATCCATCCTTTGGGATGCTGATGGATGAGCACACCACTGGGAAATTTGTCTTTTGGAGGGGTTTGAAGATTACCATCGGGGGTAGCTTCACCCCATCTGCAGTGCAACTCAGCACCACTGTAAAATGGGTTTTTTGGTGCCCTGTTGTCTTAATAAGAACTGTTTTTTCACCCTTTTGGTTCAATGTTTTAGTGCTTGGCATGTCAAAGCACATAGGGGTCTCGTCCATATTGCCAATCCTGCTGAGAGGAAAATCACCAGTCTTTCGTTTATTATCACGAAACGTTGGAAGTTCATCACCTTTTCCTCAAATTCTGATGGCAGCTTTTGGGCTATTTTTGTTCTTTGTCTTAGTGATATCCCATTTCTCTTCAAAAACCTTGTACACCAGCCCGGGGAAGCAGTGAAGGTTGAGGTACCTTGGTATTTTCCAGATTTGGCCATCTGCAATGCTTGTAAGCGCATGGCCAATCTAGACACACTGTAGCCATTCTGCCTTTGAGCCACTCAAGAATGTGCTTTTCCATTTCAGGGAATTGCCCAGCTTTGGGCCCTCTTTTTGTACGTTTTGAACTGGGGGTGCAATCCAATGTACTATCCTTTCTCCATCTTCTAATATTGCTCTCATCCACTCCAAAGGTTCTTGCTGCTTCAAGGTTGCTTGTTTCCTCTGCAGCCTTCACTACTTTTAGTTTCAAAGAAGCAGCATAAGACATTCTTTTTCTTTTAACATCAGACATGGCTATATTTTAATGAATTTTACTGCGGAACTTTACTAAATGCAGAGAAACTGGACACAAAGTTGCGTGTGATGATCGCAAACACTACAGCGGTCACGTGAATGACTAACCAATCAGAGCGTGTTATATCCGGTGGGAGAAAAAGCAAAATGGAGGCACCCAGAGTAAAAAGAAATGTGCTGTATGTATATATCGCTGTATGGTAATATCGATATTGCGTGATCTGAGAAGTGGTGTCATATCGTCCTGTCATTTGTGTCAGAAATCAGATTTATGCGCGTATAAGCCGACCCCCAAATTTGAAAAAAAAAAAAAAAGCGTTCTAAAGTCGGCTTATATGCGAGTATATACGGTATTTTCAAAGGGGGAGAAATCATATAGAATGGACAGACTCATGCCTACATACTTTTTTTTGTTCTTTCAACAATTGTTTTTCTTTCACTGCTTTAAACACCCACATAACCAGCACAAACTGTGACAGACACTGATAGTAAAGAAATTAGCATGTACACTAATGATTCCAGCATTTCCACCATCACTCTTAAATACTGTTTATCTCTAGTTCCACAATGAGACACTAAAATGTATGCATGTAAGCATTCCAGGAACAACATTTGGCAATTGGAGATGGCATTTTTTCCAAATTCCTTTCATCTGTTTCAAGGTCTGCTGGAATCAAATGGCGAGATGAGCAGTGACATTTGGAAGAAAGAGTGATCTCTTGAGAGAATTGAAGAGCCGCATGTTGCTTGATCTCGCAATCTGGCAAGTCTTTCCTTTCCTTCAATTATTTTTATGTCACCGGGCCCCTTTCTTGTTAATGTTGCGGATTGTGCACAGACAAGCTGTCTGATACATTGATAGATGGGAAGTTCAACAGACCACAAGCCAAAATCTTCTCAATCTACAGCAGATCCTTTCTAATCTGGATTTAGGTCTAGAGTATATTAGAAAATCACAATTCCAGCTACTGGCCCTGACTAACTCCAGATTTTCAGACTTTTATAACAGCAGGGATGTCATGTGGGATGGATCAAGTTTGATCTGGTGTTCTCTGCTTTCATCTTCCATCATGACTCTAAACTGTTGAGGGTCATCATCTGAAGATTGGGCAATGATATGACCAGTAGGCTGAAGAAATCCAAGTTTTGTTCTCCCCTGATAGTGGAGGACAAGGGATGTCTCACCCTGGAGGATTGTGTGTTGATAGCTAAGATTTGCTTTAAAGTTGAAAAATAAAACTGTGTCAAATTAAGGTCAACTCCAGGTGACAATGGGCACCTGTGTACTTTTCTAGTCAATAAGCATAAGTGATTTGTCAATGCTGTCTTGTCCTCTGAATGCATCCAAAACTCATTGAGCTGTTTGAAGTGGTTTTTTATGTATTGCTTCTTAGAGTTAATTGTTTAAGATGGGGAGGGTGGGATATTTTCCATTTTTTAAAAAATGAAACAGTCACTTTTTCTAGTCCCAACAACACAATGCCGCATAACCAACAGTCATAACCAATTCTAGGACCATTGAATTCCAGTTTGTCCTTAGGGAAGAACCAACAATGCACCAGTTCCTGTACCGGTTGTGCTTTCCCTCCATATATTTTGTCTAAAAAAGACAATAGGATTTTTATCCCAACAACAGAATGAACTCCATTTGGACTTACCATGACTTCCTCTTTTCCCTGGAAAATCACTGCTACAGCCAGCCCACAGATGGCTCTCTAGGATGATAAGCCAGAAGCAGAAAAAGGAGGATAAGGGCATATCACACAAAGCCTTCACTTTGAACAAGGAGCAACTGGAATACAAAGCTCCCTTATACTCCTTCCTGTCCATGAGGACCCCATAATCAGGAAGGATGGGCAGAGTCAATCCAGGGTCTATAGCAGGGGGTCTTCAAACTTGACAGCTTTAAGACTGTGGACTTCAACTCCCAGAATTCCTCCTCCAGTCTTGTTAGCTCAGGAATTCTAGGAGTTGCTTAAACTTGCAAAGTTTTAAGACTCTTGGTCTATGGGTACAGTGGCTGAAAGCAAGGGAGAACTCCTTGTTAATCACAAATCACTTGACCAATGGGCTAGGATTGCCCAACATAGTGAAGTGCTAACTAGTCGAGATTGGAATTTATCAACCAGTGCAGATTTACCCTCTGTGATTAATCAGTGTTGTATAAACCCAGGTTATCCTGTTGAATTAATTTGAGTGTGACATCTTATCTTTTGTCTCTTTATCATTTTTGTTGGAGAGTTGATAGCACGAAACAAACAAAAAATGCAAGTGCTATCATTTCTCATGTCCCAATCCTGTCTTGAAAATGCACCTCCTGGTAGGACATGGGAATATCACATTTCTAGTTCTCCTGTACACATACATACATGTACACTGAGACAACTTATTCTTTGTGCCATTTCTTAACCTTTAGCTGCTGTGGGAAATTATTTTGAAGCGAAAACCTTATATTAAAAGACTCATCAGCTCCCCGGAGAACAGAATATGACAGACTAAATCAGTCTCTTCAAATCTGGTGTCTCTCCAAATGCAGCTCCCATAATTCCCAGATGTGTGGGTTAATAACTGGCTGACAAATCTGAAAGCTGTCATTTCAAATCAAATCGAATCAAACCAAATTAAATCTTTATTACTGTCATAGACCAGCATAAAGCTGTCATCTGATAGAATTAGTAAAGGCTCCTGGATTAAATGAACACACAGCAGGTAATAACAAATCTTCAGCTATGAGAAGGCAGCTTGTATCATGATCTTTTATACAATACAATTGTACATCTGAATGCCGATTGAGGTAAACTCTAAAATGCCAAGCCTGTAGCCACACCAGTGTGATCTGCCTGTTTTTCATATACACCATATGGACACCTAGAAACTTAAGTAGAGTTTGATCACACCATCTTAGCTGCCCACTTGACTTTTTTTAAACCATGCTCTATGGACACCTTTGCTCCTGTCCCCAGTTTGGTTAGTAAAATGTTAAAAAGTGTGCAGATCTCATCTTCTGAGATCCTTTACAGTTGCTGTCCATTCTTGTGCCCAATCATTGTGATCAACAATGAGAATCGTTCTCATTCAAAACTGTTTCTGAGAGGCAGGATAGCTCAAAACATATTGTGCTCGATTGCCACCCCTTTTAATAGAAATAATCCACAGTTCTCAAATTCTTTTGCAGCCTAAAACAGAAAAATCTCACATATATATCTCGGTCAATTCTTGGAAGTAAGACAGCAACAATAAATATGAAATAACTGCTAATTGCATCCATACAGTTTTGGAAGTGCTAATTCAATAGCATAGGTGGTAGCTGGGGGTTCTTAATGCTCTCTGAGCTTGGTGGGTTTCTTGGGTTTCATTACCAAACTAGGTAACATCAGAAACAGAGATTTATAAGGAATGATTCTGTATCTCCTCTTTGCCTATTACTCTGCCAGCTTTTTGTCCCATCTTTCTGCCTTTGTGTCCAGGCACACATGTGCAGAGCACAGGCTCTTAGGCATTCCTCCTGTAGGTTGTAGCTAGGCTTTGCTAACCCATATAATGTATTTCTTGTAAATAAATCTCCCTTCTGTTAATAAATATGAGAAGTGCTTCTCTAACCATTGCTCCCAATCAGATTCCTGCTCTGGGGAATACTCAGATGCTCATACAGAATGTTTCAACCTCCTAAGACTTGGCACTCAAAAGACATCAGCTGCTTAAGATAACCACCTCTTTGATCTAATGCTAGGGTCAATTCTTGCTAGGCAGGACTGCTCATTTCCTCCTGGGGAGTGATAAACCATCTGCCAGCTCCACATCCTTCATACTGGTAATTGTTTTTGCAAAGAGTCATTTAGCTCAGGGGTCTCCAATCTTGGCAACTTTAAGACTTGTGGTCTTCAACTCCCAGAATGTGGACTTCAATTCCTCAGCAAAGCTGACTGAGAAATTCTGGGAGTTGAAATCCACAAGTCTTAAAAGTTGCCAAGATTGATCTAGTTTACCAGCTGCAAATTTCTTTTAACTTTCAAAATAGGAGGATGACACGAACAAGCTGAAAAGCAAGGGGCTCCTGCAGCAATGGGCTGAAGTGGAATCTGAGAGACTTGATGATAACCCACCACTTGCTTTCATTAACATCCCTGTGCTCACCAATCTCATTTTATTCTCTTTCTTTGTTGTTAATTAACAAAGCAGGCATTGGGAGCACTGGCATGGCACTAGCAGGCTGGCACGGCACTACCATTCATGGAATGGGAAACACAGTTAATAGGCAATGAATGCAAATTTCAAAGATCAAAGCAGACAATTCTGGATTCTTTCAGTATTGGGCTAAAGAGCAATGGAGGAGGAAAAAGAGTATGTATTTTCCTGAATAGATTCGTTTGAAAGGAAACTGAAATATTTTCCTTGGATGGAATAAAGACTTGGAATTAGGAATATCAACCTAAACATGAACAAATACAAATTAATGTGCACTTCCATAGTTCCTGCTTCGGTCCCTTTCTGAGACATCAAAGGACAGGCAGATAACCATTTTGATTTAATACATTAAAAAGTGTCATGCATTGACCTGGATTCAGTCGAGCAATTGGGGCTCTTCAGCAAAGAACTTTATTGGAAATAAATGTACTGATCAGCCTTTCATAAAGTTATGTAATAAATTTAGCCAGAAAGTGGTAGCATGTTACGAATATAGGATATGGAGAAGAGATTAAGCATCCCGCTCTGAACATTTGAAAGGAAGGTGAGGATAATCAATCCATGCTGAAGATGAGGTGGCAGTGGTTGGGGCATCACTGTCCATATGAAACCTATATGAACCTATAGAAAGCCAAATGTCTACAGAGATTCTCAGTCATCCAGGTCATGGTTGTCCCAAAGATGCTTTTTTTTTTTTCCAAAAGGCAACTGAACTTTGTTTTTCCTTGAAGGTGTTTCTCTTCTCATCCAAGAAGCCTTCTTGGATGAGAAGCAAAACATCTTCAAAGAAAAACAAAGTCTGCTTGCCTACAGAAAGCCACTTTCCATCATGTGGACTAGTGCAGTGGTCACCAAACAGTGGGCCGGGGACCACTGGTGGTCCATCAGAAAATTTTGGTGGTCCACAGAGAAATGTCACCCACAAAGCACCTCCCCCCCCAAAGTAATTAATCCACGCTGTGCAGGAACACAAGGCTGTGCCACCCACATGGTCTGTTGTTACACAAGGCTTGCGTCACTTACATTGTGAACAGCATGAAGTAGTGAGGGGAGGGAGCAAAGGGTGGAGATGGAGAACTTGCCCCACTCGCCCCACGTGCCTAGCCTGGCCACTGGGCTGCTTCTTTCCGCTTTTTTCTTCTTCTGCTTTTGGCTGCATGCAAGGAAAGCAGAAAAAGTCTTTCTTTCTCTCCCCCCAATTTCGCCAGAAATGAGTCTTTGGGACCCTGCAAGGCATCCTGCTCCAAGAGGCTGTGCCAGCAAAGACTCATTTCTGGTGGAATTTGAGGTAGAGAAAGAAAGACTTCTGCTGCTTCTGCTGCTTTCCTTGCATGAAGCCAGAAGTCTCTCTCTCTTTCCCCCTGAGAATGGAGCTGGAGACGGTATCCTGCGATCCCAAATAAAGAATGATTGATCAGTAGGAAAACGGGGTGGGGAATTTTCCTGCAGGCTTTTGGGGGGATTTTCCCAGGGTCTCTGGTCTGTGGGATTTAAAATTATGAGTTTGGTGGTCCCTGAAGTCCAAAAGGTTGACGACCCCTGGACTAGTGAGAGAATGATAAATAAAAATGTGCCTTTAAATCAGAAGTAGAGAAATGTGGCGCCTAATCAGCATATGCTATTTGGAGCTTTCTGAATTCATAAAGACACTGACACAAAAGTTCTCTAGAGAGAAAAAGTCTTGCCCTAAAGATAAAATACAGGGAGTCATCAACTTACAACTAGATTAGGAGTTACAACAGACCTCCCCAAGAGCTATTTATGACCCAGTTCTGAAGCTTTGACAGCTGTTCTCCCACCACCAATGGTCATGTAGTTGCATATTGAGGACTTGCCCACATTTATGGCCATTTGCAATGTCCTGCAGTCATAAGACCACTGTTTTCAGCATATTTTGATGGAAACCAGTGTTTACTTCCAGTTTCCAGTCAGATAAGACTTCATGGATTTGGGGGGAAGTTATGTTTATACAATTTGTGACTGTGCAACAACTCCAAGCTAAACTCCTGCTTGACCCCCTCCTTCTAGGCTAGCAGGCAATTCCCTAAAATGTATAAAGTCTAAATAGAGCTAGGACATACCTGAGCAAACACCGATGATGCCAGAGTCTGGCACTCTACAACATGACAGCTTCCAGTTTAATTTTGCTTTATATTTTGAAAAAATATTAAAAATAAAATGTAGATGCAGAAGAGAGTTGGGCAAGTTGCAAAAAAGAAGGCTACAGCCACAAAAATGTCTAATTGCATGTCATTTGTCTACCCTTGCTTTATATTATAACCTGCCTACTAACAGGTTTCCTGTACCAATTACACTACAATTAATCTTAGTTAATATTCCCAGAATTCATGTTCCCAGAATTTTGTGCTCCAAAAGATTCTGAGAAAAATGGAGAGAGGGGTTAAAATCACCTCTCCAAAAAGTGGCCAGAAGGCCAAACATCCCAAGAATATTGGGCAATGGATTGGTAAATTCATTTCTGCAAGTCTTCTGATAAGGAGGAAGAGGGGAAACTGGCATCCTAAGAGCAAATTATTGACCTCTCATTGTTTGCAGTATCTTGGGAACTGAGCTTTGCTGCACGGTGGAAAAAGAAAGAAATGGATTGGTGGTTTAAAGTGAAGAAGCACAGCTTTTAACATTTCTACCATTCTGTGTCATTCCATGAACTCTTTTCAACCCAGGTAGAACAGCTTCTGAATTTCATCTTTAGTTTGATACCAGATCTCTTTAAAACCCTGCATCTCTGAAAACACTTCCAGAGACTTTGAAAATGGTTAATGTAGGCTGCAAATACCAAGACTGTGCAAATCCCTTAAGATCCAATTTCAGTGGTAAAGTCCAGTCAATCCTATTCTATCATCAACATGACTCTTAGAGGTTGTCTTAATCTACTGATTTGAATGGTTACCATACCAATGAAATGTGTGTAAGTGTCCATCCAAACTAAAATCATTTCATCAAATCACCAAATCATTTTAAATGCACTTGATTCATATCGATACTTTCAACTGATTCAGCAATTTTATTTCAAAGTTTCATTCAAATTAAATCACCTTCTAACCTTACAACAAATTAAGTTAGAAGCAAAACTGCAGCCTTTAGCACCATTTCTATTTCCAGGTATGTCACCAGACTTCACAAAAGCCCATGTAAAAGTCAGAGACATTTTTAGAAAATAAAACTGGTAAGTAGGAACTGTAGAAGCTGGGGGCTATGGTGGCACAGTAGTTAGAATCAGGGGTGGGATTCAAATTGTTTAACAACCAGTTCTGTAGGTGTGGCTTAGGTGGTGGGTGTGGCTTGGTGGTCATGTGACTGGGTGGACATGGCTTGGTGATCATGTTATTGACTGGGTGTGGCCAACTCAATATCACTCACTTCGAGGCACGCATCTCCTCGCCTGGCCTCTCATGACTGTGGGAATGCTGCAACAGTCATAAGTGTGAAAAATGGTCATAAGTCACTTTTTTCAGTGCCATTGTAATTCTGAATGGTCACTCCACACAAGCAAAGTACCAGCAAAGGAGGGGAGAAAAACTCCAGAGAAGTTCCTGAGACAGGAAGTCTAGTCCTGACAAGAATGTAATAAGGGTTAATGGAGAGGTAGTTTCTGTAAGCAACACCAGAATGTTTCCTTCCTGCCTTCCTTACAGGATTAGCCCAGTAATTTCTTCTAACAACCGGTTCTCTGAATTGCTTAGAATGTTAACAACCGGTTCTAGCAAATAGATGCAAACTGGTAGAATCCCACCCCTGGTTAGAATGCAGTATTGCAGTCAAATTCTGCCCATAGCCAGAAGTTTGATGCTGACAGGATAAGGATAGACTCAACCTTCCATGCTTCCAAAGTCAGTAAAATGAGGACCCAGATTGCTGGGAGCAATATATTGCCGTTTGTAAATCACTCAGGGAGTGCTGTAAAGTATGTACTATGAAGCACTATGTAAGTTTAGATTCTATTACTATTGCTAGATGGAACCAAATTTTTGTTCGGAATCAGATTCATGTGTACTCCCAAATATATAATTGGGGAAAGAGGGTATGGGGGCTAGACTCTTTACCACAGATATCCTCAGCATTTTTATTTTTCTGATCTCTAGCCAAAATCATTACATATAGATCCACTGGGTTGAAAAAAGGCTTAATTTTGCCATGTGCCATCTTTGACTCAATGATAAACAAATCCATTCTGAAAAAACTTTTTGTAGCTGATTCTCATTATGCATTCGCCCTGGACTCATTCCCATTTTGATACTTAACTACGTCAGGAGAACCTGTCATACCAAGACATCAGAGGAAGCTGAAACTCAACTAGTGCAAAATGTTGTACATGGAGCTGCCCTTGAAGATTACTCAGAAGCTTCAACTAGTCCAGAATACAGTAGCACCCACAGAAATGTATATGCCTCATGTGACACCTCTGCTCTATGAGCTGCTCCGATTGCCAGTTTGTTTCCAGGGAGGATTCAAAGGACTGATTACCACCTACAAAGCCCTATATGGCAAAGGGCCTGGTCCTTTGAGAAACTACTGGTTTCCTATGATGTCTGCACAACCAGTTTGAGGTGACAGGATTGGTGTGTTGCGGGTTCCTTCAATCAAACAATGTCAGGAGCCAGAAACATCCGTCTCTACCACAATGCCTACTTCCCAGAATTAGTTCCTCCTGAGATCCAGACAGCTCCCATCCTGGTATTCCAGACGGCCATAAAAACCTGGCTGTTCATCCAGGCCTTGGACTAGGGTGGCTGGATATCATAGTATGTTTGGGTTGTGATTGGGTTTGTCATCTCGATACTTTTCTTATTTTCTAGGTTGTTTATATTTTATAGCAATAGAAACAGCACTAACTTTTATACCGCTCCATAGTGCTTTATACCACTCTCTGAGCAGTTTACAGACTCAGCATATCACGCCCAACAATCTGGGTCCTCATTTTATCAACCTTGGAAGGATGGAAGGCTGAATTAATCTTGAGCCCGGTCAGGATCAAACTCCAGATTATAGGCAGAATTAGACTGCAATACTGCATGCTAACCACTGCACCACCAGGGCCCTTATGTCTATTTTTATTGTGTTGTTTTTAGTGTGTTTTCATGAGTCACCCAGAGCCCACTTTGGAGCAGAAAATAATAAAATAAAATAATTTGAATGTGTAGTTTATCCAGACAATTTAATCAAAATGTCTCATGATTTTTATAGTTCATTCACAGGTCCTTGTTCCAAGATTAGAATATGATCTCTAATCAGTAGACAGAGAATTGTGTACAGCAGAGAAGGTGGAAAAGAATTCTTTGTAAAGCACCTTGAGGACACGGATTATTGAACAGGTTAAATAAAATAAAATAAAATAAACCATTAACTAATTTTACAGTGGACGATTGTAAAATGTTCTTATCTTTTCAACTGCAATCATAAAAGGGAATAATTAATGATGACAAATTAAAAATGCTGAATAATAGGCAAACATTAAACAGGAACAGCTTTATGCATCTCCTTCGTAGGCAGAAACTGCACCATCTGGATGTCTTTCTTTTAGGAGAGTCATAAGTGAAAGATAAAATTTCAGCCCGAAGTGAACTCCTAGTGGTTTCATAAACAGTGTCTTTTTAAAAAGATTTTTATCCCACTTTTTCGTATTTATTATTTACAGTTAATAAATGTTACAATTTATACATAATAAATATCCATTGCAAATGACAGCTTTGCTTGGAACAGCTTACATGCAGTAATGATACCACTGTAGAAAGTTAGCACCCACCCCTCTCCTAGAAGAATGAAATATTTTAGGAAAGATTTAAAAAGGCAAAATATTATATTTCCCCTAAAAGAGATACAGAAATCTTAAGGGAGACAGAAACTCAGAGCTTCAGCAGATATTTGGTGCCTATTGAGAAGGACTGGGTCAGCCTATCTAGAAGACAAAAAACCTTCAGCTCCAGGGTGCTGGGATTAAGGCATGAGCCTCCAGGACATAATAGGACTATGTAGCAGCAGGGCTCACTGCTTTACAAAATCACCTGGGGACATTGCATCAGACAGCAAGCTTCAATCAAGCTTGATTCAGAAAACCTACAAGGTTAGCTATGACCCCTACAGCAGCCAATAGCTTGAACAGGAACAGGATGCTCAAGTTCAAATCCCAAGAAAGGGTATAAATAACTCTCTCTCCCAACTCCATGTGTTCAGCTGCCCAGGACCTCAAACCCATGTGGTCCTTTTCCAGTCAGCCTCCATGTTTCCAGTGTCTTTCTTCCCACTCGGAACTGAACCACATCAATATTTCTTCTAACACCACTAAACCCATAAAACATCCACATTTGTCTGTCCCAGATCCTTGGGAAAGACTGGATAGGTGGATAAAACAGTCTGAACATCTGACTGACTGTGCAATGAATCATAATAAATAATTCCTTATTTATCCCTTGTTGCAGCAACAGGAAACCAGATCACCATATCTTTTTCTGAGATGTTTCCTTGACTTCCC
Source organism: Laticauda colubrina (assembly GCA_015471245.1). Taxonomy (NCBI): domain Eukaryota; kingdom Metazoa; phylum Chordata; class Lepidosauria; order Squamata; family Elapidae; genus Laticauda; species Laticauda colubrina. The sequence continues at coordinate 13,749,308 of BLBF01000036.1, read as the reverse complement.
AATTTAGCCTACTGTCTGAAATTTCTTAGTGGTCTTCCATCAAGCAGTAATCAAGCACAACCATGCCTAGATCAACCAAGGTCAGCTAGCTATTTAAAGCCAAGACACAGAAAAAGGTGTGCATGGAGGGAGACATCCTACCCATAGAAATTTTCCAAGAAAGAAGCTTCCAGTGGCATTATTTCACTAAGGGTCATGGAGTGGAATTGTTGCACATAATTCAGTTATTCAACACTCAATTATTTATTGCTGAGATTTTTGGAAAAGAATCCAAGCTTTAGGTGACTATTAGATTCCATCTTAGGGACATGGTGGCTCAGTGGCTAAGACGCTGAGCTTGTCGATCAGAAAGGTTGCCAGTTCAGTGGTTTGAATCCATAGTTCCATGTAACAGAGCGAGCTCCCATTACTTGTCCCAGCTTCTGCCAACCTAGCAATTTGAAAGCATGTAAAAATGCAAGTAGAAAAATAAGGACCACTTTGGTTGGAAGATAACAGCGTTCCGTGTGCCTTTGGTGTTTAGTCATGGCTGGCCACATGACCATGGAGACGTCTTTGGACAGTGCTGGCTAATAATGATATAATTTCATTAGCTTCATTATTAGTCTTAGTTATTAAAGCAATATCATCTGTAAATAATAATAATAATGACACCGTTC
>BLBF01000036.1:13723474-13733708 GCA_015471245.1 Laticauda colubrina | reverse complement strand
TATCTATCTATCTATCTATCTATCTATCTATCTATCTATCTATCTATCATCTATCGATCGATCTATCGATCGATCTATAGATCTGTCTATTTCTATCCATCTATCATCTATAGCTTTGCAGTGCTTCAGAGCACATAGAACAAAGGCATTACAGAACACATGGAGATACTCACATAGCCTCAGTCAGCAACTCTTTAAAGCAGCTGCATCTTCTCTTAGATGCCTCTATAGCTGAAGAATGGCTTTGGGAAATGACCATTTGGATTAATAAGCTGCAGATAGATGCTATGTGAATTCCATGTGCATCATGGGTGATACCCAAAAGAATTATTTTGAGAGGGCTAAATTACCTATTTCTCAGAAAAGAGCCATCACAGGGAGGCCTTGAAGAGATAAGCAACAGATGAACAGTCCATTCTCCCTTCTCATACTCAAAGCACGTTGGCCAGCACAGATCACAAGCAACAACAAAATGAGGGAAATTGTATTATCCTTTGTTTATTAGCCTAAATTGAGTTTGTCCCTTCCCTTATTTTCCAGCAAAGACAGAGGGAGAGAGAGAAAGGAAGGAGACCATCATACAGGTAGTCCTTACTTACAGCCATTTATTTAGTGACCATTTGAAGTTACAATGACACTGAAAAAAGTAACTTGCAACTTATCCTCACACTTATAACTGTGACCTCTTCACGGTCGCATGTACAGAATTTGAGTGCTTGGCAATAAGCATATATTTACGAAGGTTGCAGCATCCTATGGTCATGTGAACAACATTTGGAAACTTCCTAGCTAACTTTCAACAAACTTGAGGAGCCCAGATTCATTTAATGGCCATTGGATTGATTTTGCAACTGCAATGATTCACTTAACAATCATGGCAAGGTCGTAAAAGATCGTAAAATTAGGCACAATTCACTTAACAACTACCTTGCTTAGCAATGGAAATTCTGGTCTCAATGTGGTTGAAATTAAGGATTTTCTGTATAGCCTCAGTGAAGAGTTGATCTCCAGACTATTGTGCTTCTGCTGAGCTTGTCAGCTGGAAAACCTGGGTTCAACAGCCGAGCATCTTGCAACGGGGTGAGCTCCCATTATTCACCTCAGCTCCTGCCTATCTAGCAGTTCTAAAGCATGAAAAAGTGAGTGGATAAATAGGTACCACTTCAGTGGGAAGGTAACAGTGTTCCATGCACCTCAGTGTATAGTCATGCTGGCCACATGAACAGGGAAATATATTTGGGCAATGCCTGCTCCCTCAGCTAAGAAATGAATAGAATAGAATAGAATAGAATAGAATAGAATGGAATGGAATGGAATGGAATGGAAGGGAAGGGAAGGGAAGGGAAGGGAAGGGAAGGGAAGGGAATAGGAGGGGAGGGGACGGGAGTGGAATGGAAAGGAATGGAATAGGAGTTGGAAGGGACCTTGGCCAGGGATGGGATTCAAATTTTTTAATAACCGGTTCTATGGACATGGCTTGGTGGTTATGTGACGGGGTGGACATGGCTTGGTGGTCATGTTACTGGCTGGGCATGGCCAACTCAACATCACTCACATTCAGGCATGCATCTCCTGACCTGGCCTCTCGTGACTGTGGGGATGCTGCAACAGTCGTAAGTGTGAAAAAGGGTCATAAGTCACTTTTTTCAATGGTCACTCCACACAAGCAAAGTACCAGCAAAGAGGGGAAAAAAACTCCAGAGAAGTTCCTGCCAAGGATGTAATAAGGGTTAACGGAGAGGCAGTTTCTGTAAGCAACACCAGAATGTTTCCTTCCTGCCTTCCTTACAGGATTAGGCCAGTAATTTCTTCTAACACCTGGTTCTCCAAACTGCTTAGAATATTAAGCCCATGTCTCACTGCACCAATGGATGAAAAGAGGATGTAAAACATTAAAAAAAGCTTGCCATCTGTTGGAAAACGCGATGCATTCATTGTGTACTCACTGCATACGTGTTTCATACGTTCTATCCCTCCAGCATCCGTCCACTGAGATTTCATCCGCGCAAGAAGTTTTGAGCTGCACAAAACTTTCTGAACGGATGAAATTTCCGCCGCATACGATATACATCCACGACATATACAGGCAACAAATGTTCGATGTCCATTATCATCCGTTAAACGTCCGCTGTATCCTCTCAGCATCCTCTGGACATCCTTGCAACTCACATCCACTGCAGCTGAAAATGGAAAGAGGGAGGAAACGAAAGGTACATGGAACGTCCACACAGCGTTAGTAGCACAGAAATAGAAAGGATGTAAGCATATGCATCTCGTATATAAAGGATTAAAACGGACAAAACGTTTGTATCTGGGATGTATCTCGGATATTTAGGATGTCTGCAGTATGTCTAGAGTATGTAGAAGGACACCTAGCGGAAAACTGATATTTCCTATAAAAAGGGGGAGAAAATCACCTGGATCTCAGTTTGAGTCCAGCAGCCGTGGTGGTCTTCACCCTTGCTCTTGCTCTTCCACGTTATCCATTGTTCTCCACCATGGATCATGACACAATCCATATGGTAGCTGTGATCATTCATCACCAGAACCAAACCCTGTTCAGACTGTTTCACCTTTTATACACAAGGAGAAGAAGGAGACGTCCAAGAGCTGTGTGGGTCCGAGGATGGATTGGGAGAAGAATGGAGTTTGGACTGCATGACCAGTTGATGGTGGAGCTGAGGAATGAAGACCCTCCTGCATTCCATCACTTCATGAGGATGCCACCAGCCATGTTTGATGAACTTGTAGAGCGTCTGAGACACAGGTTGACCAAGCCTAGCACCAACTTCCATCCCAGCCTGGACCCTGGACTGAAGGTGGCACTGACTCTGCGCCACCTGGCCTCTGGAACCACATACAAAAACATGCAGTATGCGTGGAGGGTGCCACACAACACCATCAGCAAAGTGGTCAGAGAAGTGGTGCAGGTCATCATCGAAGGATATGTGGAGGAGCTCCTCAAGTGTCCCACCACTGAACAAGGCTGGAGGAAAGTTGCAGAAGAGTGGTATCAGATGTGGAACTTTCCCCACATCGTTGGAGCCATAGATGGGAAGCACGTGGCCTGCAAAGCTCCAGCCAACTCAGGGTCCTCTTATCACAACTACAAGGGCTTCTTCAGTATCATCCTCTTTGCCATGATTGATGCTGACTACAAGTTCATGTACATCGATGATTCAGGCAACGGGTCAGCTTCATATAGCCATGTATACAACACCAGTGACCTCAAGGATGGGCTGGAACGCAACCTCATCATGGGTTTTCCAGATCCAGACCCCCTACCCAATGACACACAAGATGTGCCCTACTTCATCGTGGGTGATGATGCCTTCTCCCTCAGAACCTACCTCATGAAGCCCTACAGTTCAAGATTCCTCACCCATGAAGGCTGTCCAGGGCAAGACGGGTGGTGGAGAACGCCTTTGGCATCCTGGCCAACAGGTTCCAGATACTTCTCACCACCATGCATCATCACCCACAGACTGTGAGGAGCATTGTGGAAGCTTGCTGCATCCTGTACAATCTCATGCGCACCCACTACCCAGTGTTGCAGAACAGACTTGTGGACCATCAACAAGGGAATGGGGACATGGAGCCTGGTGAATGGAGGCAAGGACGAAACCTGATAGACACTGTGGATGGACAAGGCCCCAACAGAGCTTCACATGAAGGGAAGAAGCAGCACAACCTCCTGAGACACTGGTGCAACTCCCCAGTTGGAGCAGTGGAGTGGCAAGACAGGATGATAGAAGATTAATGGATGCTTCCTTGAGCCTGTCTCATAACATTGATGAGATTGTGCCATGTATGTTGAGTGGTCCTACAATGAATAGGGCATTAATAAAAAGCTTTGTTTATTTTGAAATGTGTTGATCAATAAATAAATTGTTATTGATAATAAAGGTCCATATGTGTGGCAGCTGGGAGGGTGGACCATACAGTCCAACTATGCTTGCACTGGAGGTTTATCTATCCCACAACTATCCTTATCTATCCCACAACTATCCTTATCTATCCCAAAAGCATGCAAAGGCTTAACCATTTGTACAAGGTTTTCACCAACACTTTATTAAGTAAAAAAAATGAACCAAGTGTGTTAAGCAAAGATAACCTTTATTAATAACTGTCTTAAGTAAACTGTATGACTTCATTAAAAAAGCAAAATGAACCAAGTAAAGTGTCTTAAGCAAAGATAAAGTGAACTGGTAACAACTCAGTCTCTGGCACTATTCTCAGTCACTCTGAGTCATGTCCATGGTCTCAGCTGTTAAGTGGCCAGGGACTGTGTAGGTGGCTGTGGCTTGAGTGCTGGTCTGAGGCGCCATTGGGGTGCTTGGCCCCGAGAGTACAACAGGGGATGGTGTGTTCAGGAAGCTCTCAGAGAGCTGACTCAGTCCCGTGAGATTGAGAGGCCCTTCATCAAGTACCTGGGATGTCAGGCACAAGACTGATGACAGATTGTCCATTGAGGGGCTTGGCTGTGGGGTGGAGGAAGGAGGAGTGTAATGGGGCTGCCTGGTCTGCATCTGGGTGAGGTGTGGCATCTGTGGCGTGCGATGAACCTGGGCCTGGACTGGGAAGGTCTGTTTGTGCTGTGGGAAGTCCTGGTACTCGTAGCCTTGGTAGGTGAGGGGCTGTTGAAAGCCGTGAAAGGGCTGTGACGTCACCTGGGGTGGAGGAGCAGACCTGACTGGGTCGGAGCAGCTTCAGCTGGGCCTTGAGGGTTGTGCAGAAGTGCTGTGATCTTTTCCTTCATCACCTGGTACTGGGCCTCGGGCATATCCTTCAAGGTGTGGCTCACGTAGGTGATGAAAGTGTGGCGGCTGGAGGATCCTCTGTCCAAGTGGACCAGCTGAGAGAGCAGTTCTGTGCTGGTCCTCATTGTATCCCTGATCTCCAACAGGACAGTGTGGCTCTGGCCCTCCAGTCTGCCTCTCTGCCTGCATCCTATGGAGCTGGGGGTGCGGGTGGGGGTGTGTTGGTCTCTGGTGGCTGCCGCTTCTTCCTCCATTTGTGATAGGGGATCCTCCAAGTCCTCCGGCATAGGGTGTGCAGCTGTCAGGGGGGTCTCTGCCGTGGCGCCCTCTGAAGACAGCTGCCTGGACAGGGCAGCTGGCTCCTGGCTGGAAGAGGACTGGCTGTCTGTGGGCTGTCTGAGGGAGAGGGGTGTCAGAGGGGCTGCTCCTTGGTAGCGGACCTCACCCTCCAGGAAGCTTCACTTGGCCATGATGTACATCTCCCGGTCAGTGAGCTTGACAGCGGCCTGCCCAGATTTTTTGAGGTGTAGCTTGCCATACCAGGTGTGCATATGCTTCCACCATCCCAGGAGTACATCTGTAGTGTAGCCCAGGCTCTCTGCCTTGTCTCTCCAAGCTCCTTGTTTTTTATTGGTGTCACGATAGAGTCTGTGGCCCTTTCTCCAGAGGTACTCGTTCTCCCTCAGCCATTCCAGCACCTCCTCCTCATGCTCCTTGGAAACAGTGTACTGTTTCCTCTCTCCCTTCTCCTTCCCTTGCCTCTTCTTCCCTCTGGCAGGGCCTTCAGAGGCTTGAGCAGCAGGGCCTTCAGCAGCAGGACTTTGAGGGCCTTGGGGCTGGTCCACCACAGCAGTAGCAGTAGCAGCAGCAGCAGCAGCAGCAGCAGCAGCGGTAGCAGTAGCAGTAGCAGTAGCAGTAGCAGTAGCAGTAGCAGCACCAGCACCAGTACCACCACCACCACCACCAGCAGCAGCAGCAGCACCAGCAGCACCAGCAGCACCAGCAGCACCAGCAGCACCAGCAGCAGGAGAAGCACCCGCAGCAGCAGCAGGAGAAGCACCAGCATCTTCAGAGTCAGTGCCAGGGGGTGGGATGCTGGTTCTGTCCTTCTTGCCAGGGCTGGCACGAGTAGGCACAGGCTTTCTCTTCTTCCCTAACTGACGAACCATGGTGTTATTCGAAGCACATCCTTCCTCTGAATGCTGACTGCGTGCGAGTTGCATCCTTTTATATCTGCGGAGCTGATGCAATTCATACTCCCCGCATGCGCAGTGAACGCTTTGCATCCGATATACATCCGCTCACCATCCGCTTTGCTTCCTATAGGTGTCCGTGATGCATCCGCATCATCCGCTACGCATCTGCCCCTTCTGCTATGCGCCCACTTTGCTATTCTCCCCCGGAACCCCTGCAGATATGTCATCCGCTTCCATCCGCTTTCATCCGCTAGGCTTCCTACGAACATCCGTTTAACATCCCCGCTACATCCTACCTCTGTCCGTTCTTTTCCGTTCTTTTCCGTTCTATTTATGCAAATTTTCACCACTTTTGGGAACGGATGATAATGGATGGAGCCACCCCCGAAATTTTGCTCATCCGCTGTGTCCTTTATGCATACGTTTTGCATCTGTCAGCCAGTGGGACAGGGCCTTTAGCAACCGGATCTAGCGAATAGGTGTGAATTGGTAGAATCCCACCCCTGACCTTTGCAGTCTTCTAGTCCAACCCCCTGCTTAGGCAGAAAACTCTATACCATTTCAGACAAATGGTTATCCAAATGGAGATGAGCATTGTCCTCTGGAGTTGGACATGACTGGACAGAGGAAACCTTTACTGCAAAAGTATTCTGAAGGAATGGGGGGTTATTTTTTTTCATTGTTGTGCATTCTGGGGCCTTCCTGTTTCAGGCACTTGCAAAGAAAATCGTCCCTCTGGTTCTAAAAAAAAAATAAAAAATAGTCTTGTTGCACTATGCTGTCCTTGCACTTCACCAGTGCTAAAAATAACCCCTCTTTCAGTATGTTATAACCCTGCAATCTGTTCTCTTGTGTGTTTGCCATATTTGCATTGCTGTCTGATCAGAGGTTTCCCGAAGCAGCATGGAGGCATCAAAACTTTAAAATACCAAATAATAAAAATACAAATATCACACTCCAAAAAGAAATTAACAACAGAGAGTAAGCCAAATGAATGCCATCTGGACTACAAAAGCTTCATAGAATGCAGGCAGACAATGTTTAAGTTCTAGAATCTTTAAAACAGGGATCTCCAACCTTGGCAGCTTTAAGCTTGGAGGACTTCAACTCCCAGAATTCCCCAGCCAGCTTTAAAACTCTCTGAAATCCCTGTAAAAAATGCATAGTGTGAATAAGCTGGCAACGGGTAAAGTTCTGTCCCTCTCATAAAAATAAAATGGCAGGATTCACTCATTTAACCTGGTTAGTGAACTAATCCATTTACAACTGCATTCACACAGCATATTTAATCTGGTTAGTGATTAACTCATTAAATTACATTATATTATATAATATAAATTCAGACTATAATCCCCTGAGCTCTAAACTAACCAAACAACCCACACTACTATCAGCATCTCTTTCCCCCATCCCATCTCCCAAGGTCATTCTCACATACCATTACACCAGCACCCTGCCTTGTTGAAAGTCCGCCTTCCCTTTACACAACCACATACCCAAAACACAGGTTGAAATATTTTGAACATGCCCAGGGCCATCCATGGGGGAGAGGAGGTGTCAGTAAAGTCAAGTTAGTGTCATGTTATTAATATTCACTGTTATTTACATGCATTGTGCACGTAATGTACACTAAAAAGGAGTAGGGCTTTAACTATGCACCTGAAGGTGCCATCTTGACTTTATTGTCTCTCCAGCCTAATGGATGACCTGGTTAAAGAAATGAGCTGAAAATCAATCAAACCAGAACCTCCGACCAAACTAAAATGCCAAAGAAACAGTAATGTAGTTCATTCGGTAACAGTACTTTAGAAAAAGATCTGAAATATTTTATTATAAACTCAATAGTCATTGGCAGCATGTTATGTATAGGATATGACCAGGCTGAGCCTGCGGGGGTCAAGCACATCATTGGTCACAATGGTCCCTTCACACCCATAAGAGATCTAAGTCCAGCCCACTTTGAATTCTGTTGACTCATTTACTGCCAATTTGCTTTGACCATTGGTAGTTCAGATTCTTCTAGAGAATGTTAGCATGCAATAAACCTGTATTCATTTGAACCGCCTTGATTCCTGATTTCCTATGCTTGACAATGTGCCTGCAAAGAGCTGCAATAATGTTAGATGGAATCCCTAGCTATGTTGTTTCCAAATCACAGGCAGAAAATAATAGTTCCACTTAATTCTCTGTTGGTTCGATTCGACTACAAATACATAGATTGGATTTTCGAACACAGTTTGAGGGAAATTCAGACTCAGAAAATGGCAGTAAGGATGATCAAGAACTAGAAATTAATTCCTATGAGCAAAGAATGAAGGAACCAGATATATTTAATCTTGAGAAAAGAGACGTGGGACTTCCAGTGAGACTGCTGTGGTAAACATGTCCCTCACAGCAGAACTGTGCCAAAATCTCCCCAGAGAAAGAGGAGATTTTGATATAGTCCATGTATCTCCAGACAGCTGTTCCTTGTGCATAGACTGCAGGAATCAGTGTTTTGCAGTTGCCTTCTGAGTTGAGTGAATGGGAGTCAAGGGAGGAATGTTCACTCATGAATAAGACCTTTTTAAGGATATAAAACTTGATTAGGTCTCATTTCTTAACCACCTTGGATATATTTCATTGCCTTTGAAATATTAAAATCCTTCAAAACTACAAATTATACTGAACTCGATGAGTGAGTCCCCAACCATCAGAAAGAATTTTTAAATACAATTTTAAAGTTTTGAGAAAATATAACTTTTTGGATTACACAGAAAAATGGTATCTGCAGTGTTGATTTTGGAACATTATCAACAGATTAAGGATCTAGATGGACTTGGAATTATGATTTTGAATTAAGTGGAAGATCCCTTCCTGTGAATTTTAAATTAATTAGAAGAATCCTTCCTGTGGGAAATGGTGATAGTTTGGAGTTCTTTAAGCAGAAACATGAAAATGGGACCTTGGAGATTTTACACCAGAGAGTACTAGAGGATAAAAAATTGTCTTGTTAATAAAGAATGGAGCAAAAAACTTTGATGGATATTTTTGAATATTGGCCTTTGAAATTATTTGATATGATAGATGATGTGTTCATGAAGTTACAGAAGAACAAGCTACAATGGATAAGTTTGCAATTAATATGAATGTGGATTTAAATATGACAAGCAATGAGAAGGATATGGAGAAAAATGTACTGGATATACAAATGAAACCATTTGTTTATTTCTTAAAGAAGATGTACAATTACTGACCAGAAAAATGATTTGGATAATTCCTTTTCCTGGATGTTCAAGACAGATCTATTAAAGCCATGAAGGGGTTTTTGAGAAGTGACCAAAAAGAAAAAGACAAACTTTGCAAGGGTATACAAAAGAGGCCCACTAAAGTTTTGAAAGTTTTATCTTGAGACAACAAAAAAAAAAAGATGAACAGAAACCAAACTTTAGAACTGTATTTGAAGGGATTAAAATTAAAATTGTTAAAAGTACAGGGAAGGAATATAGGCTTATTCAAGATTAATACATCAAGACTAATACATCAAGATTTTGGATTCTGCTTTTAGTTAAGAGAGTGATTACGAAGGGAAGAGAGCATATATTGCATGAAATGATGGCGATGAACTTGTAAAATTGTTTATATTTGTTGGGATAAAGGGAGGTGTTGCTTCTTTCTAACCTTTGTTTTTTTTTACACATTTTTTCTTTTTTTGTGTGTATATATATATATATATATATATTTGTTTTTTTAAGCTTTCGCGGGTACTTACATGTGTGCTGTTTAGCTTCCTTCGGGTATTATCCCACGTCATTGTAGTGCTGTTAAAGTTGTAGCAATGTTTCAGCAGACTCTCATCTGCCATCATCAGGCTTCTGTGTGGATGTGGGTCTCACAGCTCCTGGTTTCAAATTCGAGGCTGGTCCTAGCCAATCAGAATGGACCAGCCTCGAATTTGAAACCAGGAGCTGTGAGATGTTCTTGTTCTTCTTCCAACACAAGAACAGACTGTTGCCAGCCAATCAAAGCCACAAAACAGACAGAAGAAACCAGGAACACCAATCAATCAAACTCCAAGTCCAATGAAACAGGTCCAGGCTCCCAGCCAATCAGAATGAACCAGCCTCAAATTTAAAACCAGGAGCTGTAAGACCCATATCCATACAGAAGCCTGATGATGGCAGATGAGATTCTGCTGAAACGTTGCTACAACTTTAACAGAACTACAATGACGTGGGATAATACCCGAAGGAAGCTGAACAGCACACATGTAAGTACCCGCGAAAACCTAAGAAAACA
>BLBF01000036.1:13700728-13718429 GCA_015471245.1 Laticauda colubrina | reverse complement strand
GAATAGAATAGAATAGAATAGAATAGAATAGAATAGAATAGAATAGAATAGAATAGAATAGAATAGAGAATAGAGAACTAAATAACTTTATTGTCACTTGAATGTACACTAATCAGCATATATTAAAATGAAATTTCATTGCATACAGCTCTCAAAGGGTCACCACCTCCAATATACACTACTTAAATATAACAAAATAAATAAATACAGAATTATGCATATACTCACATATATTATATGACACGGAGAAACAACACATTCTAATTCGGATATGTACCTCTACATGGCGAAAAAATCGAATCTTGCGAGTTTACCAGATGGATGGCACAGGGAACAAAGCCATTACATAATCTGGTAGTCCTGCTAGAAATGCTTTGAAACCTCCTCTCAGAGGGAAGCAACAGAAACAAGCCATAAAGTGGGTGTGTGGGATCTCTATCAATAAAACATAGCACTTAGAAGCAATATTCCAAATACCAGGAAGTGAGCTTCCTATAATTTTCTCTGTTGTCCTTACCACATTCTGTATGGAATTTCAATCTGAGGCACTGCAGCCACCAATCCAAACACTGATGCAGTTTGTTAAGAGGCTCTCAATCATGGCTCTTTAAAAAGTAGCCAGGACAGAAGAAGAAAGATATGCTGTCCTCATCCGATGCAGGAAATGCAGACGCTGGTTTGCACGCTTCACTAAGGATGATGTGTGAAGAGATCAATTCAGATTGCTAGTTATCTGCATCCCCAGATACCTAATACTGTTGACCACCTCTACGGCTACATCCTTGATACTGAGTGGAGTATGACTATGTAGGCTCTTCCTAAATCTACGATGATCTCCTTCGTTAAAGGAGAAGGTGACCTTTCGTTTAGTGAGAAAAACAAACTGCTGATTTATATCTTCCCCTTACATTTAGGAGGAAAACTGAACTCCAATGGTGCCAGAACAACACACTTATGACACCAGACCCAGTCTATCAGGTTATAAAAGCTGTTCCTTGGCCTGGCAGGATAGTGTTTGCCAACTAGTACAATTTCAATTGGGGTGTGTGTGTGTGTGTGTGTGTGTGTGTGTATTCCTCTTGAAAGATGGGTACAGCTCTTCATCCTCCAAACTAGAGCAAAATTTTATTCTTTGGCAGCTGGTGCAAAAACTATAGAAAAATGAGTTCTAATCTAGGATCTGGTTGACAAGAGTGGAAAGAGTTTCTAGGGCAGTTGGAAAATGTTGGAAGGTCTAAAAGTAGGAGAAAATAAAATTTTCATGAGTAGTTACCAGAAAAGTAACAAACAGGAATAGTTGGCACGCTCATCTCAACAGACATCATGTCCCATTCAAAGATAATAATCTCAGGTAGGAAAAGGATAGAAGAGAGGTCTATTCTTTCTTTTCTCTTTTTCCTTGTGCTTCTTCTCACTTTAATTTCAGACACTGCTTGTCAAGGGAAATATAATTAAACTCAATGCCTTTCAGATTAGCAGCTGAGCTTGTGCAAACAAAAAAAAGGATAAGAGCCTCATGTTTCTTTTTCTTTTTTTCTTTTCAAAAGACAGACAGCCTTAGAGAGATGGGATTGTTAAAAACCAGCATGTTCCTCCCTATGTTTTATGTTGCCACCGAAAGACAACCTCCAAAATGAAGTTAGCCTTGAAATTAATTAGCTCCACAAAATATACTGCCAAGAGGGCAATTCTGCTCCTTAAAATTCTCCAAGTAGGGTATTTTCAGGGATTTCCTCATAATTAGAAATTGCTAGATGACACTGCTAAATGTGTGAGCAGTGGTTACTGGTTTGCACATAGATCTAAGCCATGGCTTGTTCAAATATTTTTTAATAAGCAACAATTGGCCAGGTTCTCAAAATGTGCCTTACAAACTCTATTGTCTGGATCTGAACCACCCACTAAGCCAGATGTCTATGTGAGCTAAGGAATTCTGGGAGTTGAAGTCCACAAGTCTTAAAATTGCCAAGTTTGGAGATCCCTGCCTAAGCCAATGCCAGACCCAGCCCAGGAAGATTCAATGTGATGAATGATTCCAACCAGAGGTGGAATTCAGAAGGTTCTGACCAGTTCTGGAGAACCGGTAGCAGAAATTTTGAGTAGTTCGGAGAACCAGCAAATACCACCTCTGACTGGAGATTTTATAGTATCCTTCCCCTGCCCTGCCCACCAAGCCATGCCCAAAGAACCGGTAGTAAAACAATTTGAATCCCACCACTGATTCCAACCATCATGGTGAATATGTTAATGCTTCCTTTTAAAGTTAGGTTAGAAGGGATTGAAGAATATAGCTGTATCCCTGCAATACATTTAATGTAGTTATTGCACTAACCCAATTTTATTGGGTGAGTTCAGAAAAATGAGATAAATCTGTAATCAGGTGAAGTATATTGTGCCAATGCAGTTAAAAGCTGCCACAAAGTTCCTTTAAAACCTTACAGAATGTTTTGCTTTCCTCACCTCAGTGATCCCCAAACTTCCTCTGCTTCAAAATAAGATGTAGCCCCAGAAATATTTCTATACTTAGGTTTTGCAGAGAATAAGTGCCAAAATTGATCTTGATGGGAGGTGTGCAATTAGAAAAGGACCCCACATATTTCCATATCAATTCTTGATCAAGGGCAATTCTTGATCAATTCTTGATCAAGATGCAATTCTCTGTATCTCAGCTGAAAACCATGACTTTATCGGGAAGTTATTAATCATTCATACTACACTATAATAAGCACTGCCTTTGCTATCTTGAGCTTCGTTCTGAGAAGAAAGTTGCTTAAAAATACAATTCTGATAATTTTAGAGGCGAGGAGGCTGAGAATCAAGTTACATCAGGAGAGAATGAATCTGCTGAAAACCTGAAGCCTTTTGGATGAGAAGTGAAACGTTTCCAAGGCAAAAACCAAGAAAGTCCAGTTATCTTTTGAAAAGCACTCTTGGGACAAATATTACTTGGATGATTGAGAATCTCCACAGACAAATCGTCTGGAGTGTCTTCTTCCTCCTCTTCCTCTTACACCTCCTCCCCCCATAGTCAGCTGTCTGGGGCTTAGCAATAGCGATAGCACTTAGACTTATATACCACTTTATAGTGCTTTACAGCCCTCTCTAAGCAGTTTACAGAGTCAGCCTATAACAATCTGTGTCCTCACTTTACTGACCTCAGAAGGATGGAAGGCTGAGTCAACCTTGCACCTGGTGAGATTTGATCTGCCAAATTGCAGACAGCTGGCTGCAATAGAAGTAGCTTGCAGTACTGCACTCTAACCACTGCATCACCGAGATTCAACTGTACAATTACTGTAAAATTCACTAAAACAGGGGTCTCCAACCTTGGCCACTTTAAGACTTGTGGACTTCAATTCCCAGAATTCCTCAGCCAGCAAAGCCAGTAAAGCCAGCTGAGGAATTCTGGGAGTTGAAGTCCACAAGTCTTAAAGTGGCCAAGGTTGGAGACTCCTGCACTAAAACACAATTAAAATTAAAACCTATACAGCGAAATCAAATCAATACAAAATAAACACCATGCAAACTTGGCCGCAGTAACATAGTCAACCAAAATCTAAATTATTATGAATTAAAATACAATTTAAAATTAACCTTTTAAAATGATAATGCCTGGAGTTATTACAATTTAAAACTCTCAAAGGTTTTATTCATACTTAACATGTCATATGGCAAATCTGAAATTTGTTTGCACGAATAATGTCATCATCATCATCCAAAGCATAGAAAATACAGTGGTAGGCATTCGTGTGTCACCTTTTCTCTTTCTGCCTTCCACCTCTGACAAAACTCTTCCTGATCTTTCCCATTGGATCTGCCGTGTCTTCTGTCCTGGTGCAGACATAACACCGATACAAGTTTTTCTAAATCTGGAAAGTACAGATGAATTCTTATACATGGTGACACATGAATAAGCTGTTGGCTGCCTCCCTCTCCCTTCCTGAAAATTTGCTTCTTAGATAGAGTGGATCCAATCTGTCCAGCCAAAGAAGCACAGGGAAAATTCTCTAAGGCACTGGAACGTATTTGCATCATCAGTTTAAAAGCCATTCTCTTCAACCAAAGCACCTTCGGTTTTCTGTTCTGATGCTCCAGGGATTATATGAGGCTTTAATCCAGGTAAGTACACAGCAGCTATTCCCGCACCCACAACTTCTATCATACTCAACTATACTGTACTGTTTGAAGGCAATAGGCACTGTATTCTACAATATCTGAAGGGGTTGGGAAAGACTGTGTGATAGAACTGCAGGCTCTGACTGACTAAAACATTGTTTTGCTACAGGCTTTGCAATGTTGACTGATATCTTTTGACCCATTAGCAGAGACAGCCAGAGGCTAAAGTACAGCATCTTCTAAATAAATCTGTGGGAAGGCTGGGAATAGCTTGATTGGGAGTTTATTCTCTGATTTGCTTTGAAAATACAGCAAACAAGTTAAGCTATTTCAATTAAATTTATATACCACCCATCTTGTGGTTCAAGGCAACTCTGGGCAGCTATCCTTTATTTATAGCCTTGTTTCTCAACCTTGACAACTCTAAGAGGTGTGGACCTCAACTCCTAGAATTCCCCATTCACTGTAAATAAAGGATAGTCCATTTATAGAGTAGCCTGGTTCAAGCCCATCCAGTTTGAGGGTGAGGAATTGTAGGGAGGGGGAGAAACTAAATTGAACCACTGCTTTAGTGGTTCAAGGTTGACTCAACCTTCCATCCTTCCAAGGTTGGTAAAATGAGGATCCAGATTGTTGGGGAGGGGCAATATATTGACATTTGCAAACTACTCAGAGCATACTGTGAGGCTTTATGAAATGGTATACAAATCTAAGTACTATTGCTATTTCTATTAGAAATGTACCTTTCATTTTGGGGGTTTTAAAAGAAAGTTGGGGGAGGAAGGTTCAACATCTCAACTCTATATCCAATCTCCCCTTATATAGTTTGCATTCTGCATAATTAAGACACAATCATAGATGATGATGATGATTCATTGGGCAGTCAGCCAGATGTTCAGACTGGGTTTGGTATTTTTGTCTACTTATTGAGTCCTTACTAAGGACCTGGAATAGCAGATCTGGATGTTTGGTGGTGTTACAGATATCGCCGCAGGATGGAAGCAGTTCCAAGTAAAGCTGCCTTCTGCAATTGACTGATATCAAATTTGTCAATGCCGATAGTGTTCAAGTGCTGCTCCAGTTGTTTTGGGATTGCACCCAAGGCACCTATTACTATTGGTACTACCCTTGCTTGCCTTTGCCATAGTCATTCTATTTCTATTTGCAGGTCTTTGTATTTTGTTATCTTCTCCAGGTCTTCTCTTCTGCTGTCTCCAGGCACTGCCACATCCACCATTCAGACTTTTTTGTCTTTCTTATCAACAACTGTTAAGTGCGGGGTGTTATGTGGCAGGTGCCGCATTATTATTGTTGTTATTATTATTATTATTATTATTATTATTATTATTATTATTGTTGTTGTTGTTGTTGTTGTTGTTAATAATAATAATACTAATACTACTACTACTAATAATAATAATAATAATAATTATAATAATTATAATTATAATTATAATAATAATATTTTCCTGAGGTTTTTAGCCATTCTTAGTCTTCCTCTTTCAGGGATGGGCAGATTTATGTTCATTGGGGATCATGGCTGGAACAAGACAAAAGAGAGTAAAATAACTTCACAGGTTTTAGATATGTGCAAAAGTCACCATGAATTTTTATTGCTCTAGTTTGAGAGGAAGAAAAACAGAGATTGTACAATGGTAAATAAAACTAAGGAGGATGAGTGCTAAACAAGTGAGGAGGCATTGAGAGATATAATAGGGATTTGTGTTGTTTTAACAGCTCCAGCTCACCTTCTGCTACCCCAAACTCTGGCTAATAGGTTGTTAGCAAGGGAGAGAAATAACTATGTCTCCTATCGGACTGATTAGCCCCCCAATGCTGGTTGCTAAGCAACGTGTTTGAAGGTTCATCTAGTTATCTCCATATGGGCTTAGGAACCCAAATGATGGGCAAGGAAAGAAATGGAAGAAGAAATAGAAATGCTTGTTTGAGTATGTGTGTGGATGTGTGCACATACACAAAGTTGCTTAGCAACAAGACTCCTTCTTGACTTTCCTGCTGAAGAATCAACAGCAATGTGTTTCAGAAAAAGGAAGGAGGGGTAAATATAGGAAGATGTTAATTTATAAAGGATCTGCCACCTGTATATTGTGGGGAAGTGATGGAATCACAGAATCCTAGAGCTAGGTGGGATCACTTCAACCATGTTCAGAACAGGATTCCGGATCAAAGCATCTCTGACAGATAGCTGTCCATCATTTGCTTGACTGCATCTAGCAAAGGGAAGCCCAGTACTTCACTGGCTAATTGATTCCCTTGTTGAACTGCACTTTCTAATCAATCACATTCTCCTCTTTGCAATGCATATTGGGAGGCTGGTTCATAAGAAGGTAGAACTTTCCTCACTTTAAAAAAAGAATGGGATCATCAGAAAGTACTCCAGCTATGCCTATTTATGAAAGACAACTCTTACTATTAATTTTGATTTCTGATAAAGTGTCCTTACAACTGAGCCTTTTTCCTTGGCTTTCAGTGAGACATGTCAGGCACAAGCAACATGGATAGGCCCAAATAGATATTTTATAGCAGTGTTCTAATATCTCAGAGGCTGCCACAAAGAAGAGGGAGTAAAGCTATTCTCCAAAGCACCTGAGTGCAGGACAAGAAGGAATGGGTGGAAACTAATCAAGGAGAGAAGCAACTTGGAACTAAGGAGAAATTTCCTGACAGTTAGAACAATTAATCAATGGGACAACTTGCCTCCAGAAGTTGTGAATGCTCAAACCTTGGGGTTTTTTCAGAAGATATTGGATAACCATTATTCTATTCCATTGTTGATCACTCAAATTACAAGTATCTCACCAAACCCTCTGGCTCCCCTCAGGAAACAGCAGATATAGACCTGGTGGGGTTTGATCTCAAATGTTTCCTCCCCCAAACATACTCTAAGATGGAACGTCTTCCTGGCAGGATCTCCTCCCCTTCAGCCAGTCATTCCACCACAGGCCTGGCATAAAAAAAATCATTAGTATGCTGGATGGGAATAAGAAGAGTTGTAGAGAATTAACTGAAGAGGTGAGATTATTCTTATCCTTAGAGGACTGTACTAGCTTCAAGCAGGCTTTCAGGCAAAACCAAAAATAATGAGCAAGACCAAAACAACTTAGGTCCAGGTTCTTTGAAATAATAGCAATAGCACTTAGACTTATATACTGCTTTAGAGTGCTTTACACCCTCTCTAAGCGGTTTACAGAGTCAGCCTGTTGCCCCCAACAATCTGAGTCCTCATTTTACCCACCTCAGAAGGATGGAAGGCTGAATCAACTTTCAGCCTGGTGAGATTTGAACTGCCAAATTGCAGGCAGCAGCCAATCAGCAGAAGTAACCTGTAATACTGCACTCTAACCACTCTGCCACTGTGGGTCATGATGTCCTATGCTGCATGATTCCTATCTATGGAGATTCTCAGTCATCCAGGTCATGGTTGTCCCAAAAGTGCTTTTTCAAAAGGCAGCTGGACTCAGAGGTGGGATTCAAATAATTTAACAACCGGTTCTCTGCCCTGATGATTTCTTCCAACAACCAGTTCACCAAACTGCTCAGAAAGTTAACAACCGGTTTTCCTGAACTAGTGTGAACTGGCTGAATCCCACCATTGGCTGGACTTCCTTTGTTTTTGCTTGAAAACATTCCAATTCTCATCAAAGAAGCTTCTTCAGTTCTGAAAGGACTGAACTGAAGATGCTGAATCTCATCTTCTTGGATGAGAAGCAAAACGTCCACAAGCAAGAACAAAGAAAGTCCAGTTGCTGTTTGAAAAAGCACCATTGGAACTGCATGATCCATATATTTCTCAGCAGAAGTCCATCTTCAAGTACCTGGTCAACTGAGATACCAATTTGGGATTGGGTCTTCTCACTTGTGGACCCTGGTTGTGAGACATATTCCTAGGAGATAATAATCACCTACCTTCTTTAGAGGTCTTTAAGAGATCTGTCAAGACCAGCTTTATAGCCTGCCTTTTTAAAAATTATCTTTAGTTTTAAATGTTTTTTAAAAGAGTTCTTTATTTTAAGCTATCTCTCTTTAATGTAATCTAATGGTTTACATTTTATTGTAAACCATGCTGGGCCATTTAAAAAAGCAACAGAGAAACAGCCTAAGAAACAAATTATAAAAAGCAATAGCTCTTAAGGAACAATATTGTTGCCCTTGCTAATGGCATTTTCCACCCCTAAGGAAGCTCATATATCTCCTCCTCATTTCTCTGCCCACAAAAAAGATGAAAGAGGTCATTTCACAAAGATCTCCGGAGAGATATGGTTTGCCTCACCTTCACCCATAAAAATGTTAGAGTAGGGAATATAATCCACAAGTGTGTAGAGATGCAGACATTTTTCCACAGAATCCTTTTGTTTTCCTCCATACAGGTAAAGTATCTGTGTTATGCAATTTCCATGCTAGGGGGTGACATATCTCAAAATTATGGAATCCAAGACAGAAGTGAAAGATTTTGCCCAGCTTATGAACATTTTGGACAGCTGATGAAAGCAGAAATTCAGATCACCTAGAGCAGGGGGTCAAACTTGATTTTATTGAGGGCCACATCAGAGTTGTGTTTGATCTCGGGGGGGTTGGGGGGACAAGGCTGGGGTGTGTGGCCAGCTTGACATCATTCATGTTGGGGGCACCTGGGGGAATCTCCTGTCTTCAGTGGAGGAAAGGCAAGACATGGGAGAACTCCAAACCCTTATCCTCCCTTATCCTCTGCTGATGGCCAAGTGCTAAGGCAAGACTTTCTTTCCCTCCCTCCCTCCCTCCTTCCTTCCTTTTCTTCCTTTTCCTTCCCTCTTCATTCTCCTTTCTTCTTCCTTCCCCTCTTTCCTTCTTTTTCCTTTCCTGCTCTCTTCCCATCTTCCCTTCTTTGTCTTTCCTCTTTCCCTTTCTCCTTTCCTGTCCCTTCTTGGATGCTCAGATGCAAAAGGGGAAACATTTCTCTGTTTGTTTTGTTTTGCCAGCAAGGGGCCTGGGCTCCATTTTTGCTGGCAGAGGCACCGCGGGCCAGTCCATCACCATTTCCACGGCTGCCCTGTGGGCCAGATCTAAGCACCCCATACTATATGACGCCCCTGACCTACAGCACAAAACATCATTGCTGGGTTGGGTCATGTGTCTTATAGTAGCCAACCATACACATTAATAAACAGGGAGAGGAAGACAATAATCCTTCTATACTATGACTCCCTAGGCATAGAGGTCTTAATTCCGGTGTTAAGGTACATTTATCAAGACTAGTGGTCATTGATAGATTTATTGCCTGTGAATTTCTTTCATTTTGGCCTTATTTATTTAGGATAGCTCTATTAGTGCCATTCTGCCCTACAGACCTCTGGCCTCATTACAATATCTGGGCAGGAAATGTGATGATTCTTTCTTTCAAGCAACCTAAGTGATCTCTAAATTTGGAATAATAGTAAACTTCACAGCTCTTTGCAGTGCTGTAAGGCTTCATTTTAAAGTTGTACATATATTCTCTTAAAACCCATTTTTATATAATAGACTAATCATTTATACTTCAGGCTGAATTCTTGCCTCTGTTATTTTGAGTGATGCATTAAATCTAAACTTATGGCATCTTTTTTTTTAAAGCCTATTTTATGCCTCCTCCTCCCATCCCTCCAGGGGCACTTACAAAAATTCACTGAGTGGCTGAATATAGTGTCTGCTACTCAGCTCCTCATCCACATACCATTAAGCTTCTTATCAGGATAGAAGTCAGACTTTCATTGTTAGGATTACTTAAAAACAACAAAATAACCAACTTTGCATCTTTAAAAGCAGTGCTCAAAGTGATACATTTTGTTTTTTTTTTCCCCATTGGAATTTTCCAGGTTTTTCGAGTTTTATTTCTATTATTGCTTTGGAAAAGCTTAAAAAACAAGTAAACATGAATAACCTATGCCTTCTTCACAGTGGTTCAGAACTGTCTTCCATAATTTTGCACTCTCCTGATGTTTTGGACTATAACTGATATTACCAACTGACCGTCAAAGAAAATGTAAAGTAGTAAACTTCTGAGGAAAATTGTTCATTTTAGTTTTCTGGAAATCAAGTCCCCATTTGGCCTTTAAATATATGCTAGGCCAAATTCCAACTAGAAGCTGGAAGTTGGACAAAAATAAAAAATAAGATGTAATTATAATTTAATTGAATAATAATGTGATTATTCACAACCTTGGAAAGATTCTGGAGATTCACACCAGAGGAAGATTAAATTACTTTTGGTGACATTGGGATCTATCAGAGTATCATTATGGCTTATAGAAGATCTTCTTCCAGCTCGGGCAGTAGAAAGGTGATCTGAGAGGGAAATGAAGGCTGATCCCAGTCCTAAGAAGCAGTGGAAACTCAGTTGATTTCCAAGTACAATAGATTTGTCTAAAGAGCTCAGAGAAGGATTCTCTTTGAATAATGACCTACATATGAGTTAAAGCTCACCTTGTGAACAAGAGTTTTACAAAAGCTGGTCTGATGATCGAACTTAGATTGAGCTAGACAAGTTTAAAAGCTTTCAGTTCCATCCTGTAATTGAAAATATCTGTTTACAAACTTTCTACTGACATTTAACAATCCATTGCCATGTATCTTGTAGAATTTGTTATTCTTAACCCTTCAATTCTTTTGATGGTAAGTTGCAGCTTTATCTCAGGCTGAGCAAAAACATCCATACCAGGAGAAATCTAGGAGTCAGCCCTATAGCCATTTAAGTAGCCCGACAATATCTGTCTTCCAGCAAGGAATCTGTTTCTAAAACCTTGGTCTTACTGAAAAGCTCCAGCTCCATCCATCCTTCCCTTCCTCTAGGAGAGGTGATGCCTTAGGAATTGAGTGACGTTTCTTAAATCAGAGCTAAGAGTCCTGCCAACAGCTCACATTATGCATTGTTGAATTGCAACTGGCTGACTGACGCTGTTGCCCAAGCATTGCTTTGGAACTGTCCATGGTCTTGGCTCTTTGCCTGAAAGTTCCCCTGTGATTCTAGCCAGGAGAGGAGAAAAGACTAAAACAATACATAACCCAGCCAACATTCCCTCCCTTTGCAGGAATTCAGTTCTGTTACTTGGTGACAGTGGTCATGTGACCAGCATGACTATGTGCCAAAATGTACAGCTGTTACCTTCCGACTGAAATGATACCTATTTATTACTTATATTTACATGCATATTTTTGGTCTTGATGGGTATCTGTGTCAAAATCAGACATTTGGATGATGGGGTGAATTAAAAGTAAATTGAATTGTCACTCAGATCATAAAAGAAATTCCCCCCCCCCACAAGAATGTATAGAGTCTGGCCTTTTAGTAAAATAAAGCTTTTTTCCCCTAGTGTGATCACAAGGTAGAAAAGGTTGCATCCATCTTACTGATATTTCCTAAAACAAGACTGACTTCTTTGTTTGATGCCTGATTGCAAAAGACAATTTTATAATTATGTGTGCCTCATAGAAAGGTACAAAACATTTATCCATGGAACTATGTTCATAGACACAAACTATCAGAAATTTTGTCTGTCTCCCTACAGTAATTTTTTCCCTCCACCAATATAATAAATCATCTCCCTGAAGATTCTTCTCTTTTAGCACAGTTGGCTGGTAGCCCAACAGCGAAATCTTTTCTCAACATTTCTCACATTGCTAGTTCAAGATTTGCTAGAGGCTGACAATGAAAACATTTTCTCTTTTTCATCCATTCTGTATCCTCTGACCTGAGTTCCTCTCCTTAAAACTTTCTAGATTAACTGGATAATATCTCAAATATATTTCACAAGTGAAACAGGAGCGATGGAGTGAAATTGGTATTTTTGTTTCATAGCTCTATTTTCAGGGACCTAAAGAAGAGAAGGAACATTCTAAGATGGAAGAAAATTCATGAAAAGTGACAAGAGTAAAATAAATAAAATAAAACCTAATCACGCATTGTCTCACATGAAACTTCTAATGCACAAGTTATAAAGTATTTTCAAATACGAAACATGATTGCATTTACCAATCAAATTTTACTAGGGAGGTTATACCATTATGCAGCAACGATTTCAAAAATACTTTCTCAGTTGCATGCCCATATCCAAACATCTACCAATTACTAATGAGAATCATGTATGACTTTTAAAATAAAAAAAATATTAAATACTATTACATAGCAATGTTGGAAAAAGTCAACATTTTAAATACTCTTCCAAACAGTACACAAAAAAACAACAGATATAACTACTGTCCAATACTGTCTCCAATATGGAAGCATTTAATGTAAATGTAATTTCTTAGGAATAAGGGTTTTTAAAAGACATTTTCTGAAAGGTAAAAGGAACAGCATATAGACAACATGAATAGGTTGCCATCTATTATTGTCAACCAATTGCTGGAACAGTTTTGCAAATGTTATTAAAATGTTTCCCTTTTAATTGTAAAGATATTATAGTGATGGTGGGAGGGAGAGAAGACATTAAAGCATGCAAACAGTGGAAGCATGGAACTCAGCAAATTTACCGATAATTGATTCGGTACTAAACCACTTTAGAATGCACATGTCCATCTTGGAAATGACAAGGCCACATTTAAATTGTAAGTGAAGAATCTGTATGGCTGTAACACTCATAGAAAAAGAAAGATGATTCTTATGCATAATTGGCTGTCAGTGTTAATGAGGGGCATTGCAGAGCAGGCCCAAACCCTCCCCACCACTCTTATTCATTCTTGGAAAACTGATCAGAGGCCAGCAAAATCTGACTCTCCACTGAATCTGAACAAAATGGTTCAGATTCAAACTGGTTTAGGAAAGGGCTGTCTCTGGGTGGTGGGATTCAAAAAAAATTACTACTGGTTCTGTGGACATGGCTTGGTGGGCATGGTGTGGCTTAGTGCATGTGGCAGGGGAAGGATACTGCAAAATCCTTATTCCCTCCCCACCCCACTAACCTGCTTTCCAGCTCCGTTCTCCTGTGGAGGGCAACCAAAGAAGACCCAGCCGACCAGCTGGGACTCAGGAGGCAGAGAATAGATGGGAGCAGGGGCAGTCAGAGGTGGTATTTGCTGGTTCTCTGAACTACTCAAAATTTCTGCTACCTGTTCTCCAGAACTGGTCAGAACCTTCTGAATGCCACCTCTGTTGCCATGGGACTGGGACATGCACTCCACTACATTTCCATATATTTGCCTCCTTGTAGGGCAGATTCAAAGCTGCAAAACAAGCTTTGTCATTGCTGAACAAGAAAGACAATTCTCTAAGAATGCTACAAGGGCAGGCAAGGGGCAGCAATCCTATTTTTCATTATGCAACCCTCTCTCCACCAATCTGCAGTTGTCTGGCTTGTCACACATCAATTTAATCCCTTCAGGAAGGAATTACCCCCATGGAGCTTTTCTAGTAATGAAGTTACTATCACAATAAACAGGAATCCTGCCCTTGAGAAGCTGTTAGAGACTCCCACCCCCTTATTCCCCTGGGAATTGCATGGAGCATGTTAAGAAATCATTTGGTTCCAGCTGTAGTGCATAGTGACTGAGTGATGAATTGTTTTCTCCGATCAATTTTTTAAATGTATAGAATAAAGCTCTAATCTCAGGTTTACACACTGAACTCTATTATAAGATGCTTCTGAATTTTTATGAAGGCCAACAATAATAGTACCGTAATGGGAATCTAGAGGGTAGGGGGAGAAGGGGAGTAATGAGACTTGCATGACAACATTGTGCTGTGTGACTTACCTACTTGCATTAACATTGATGAATGCGATGCAGAAAGAAAATGGTGAAATTAATGTGATTATATCTTTGCTTGAAGGAACCAAACAATTTAGGCATTGTTGCTGTAGATGCCACTAGCTACCACTCCAGAAAGATTGATTTTGTCAAATAAGAGCTACTAAGCCAAAACCGCAGTGCTTGGTTTGCAGATGTCCCTGAGGAAAACACTACAGACACAGCAGATGCTTCTTTCTACGGGCAACAGGGATTGGAGGACCATATAATCTAATGTGTTGTCTCCCAAAGATGGCCAACACATCACTGAATGACTCCGTGAAGTTTGAAAGCAGGACCCAATGGGGCTCAGTCAATTTCTTATCCCCAGGAAGTGAGGTTCAGTTTCATTCTGAGCAAGTAAGCCTATGAATTCCAGTAACCCAACATCTTTCTAATATGATGCCTACATCTCCTTCGTAACCCCAATCAGTGTTGCTGTTGTTGTGCTACCTAGAAATTATGGGAAATGAAGTCTTCAATTCCCCATGTTGAAGACAAGGCTGCCCTTTTTTCATCCTGCGAGAGTCTTCTTAATCCAGTTTTAAAACTACTAGTTTCATGAATGTCACAACTTTCCATAGCAAAATACATTTTTTAAAGTATTTGTGATACAGAATGCACATTTGTGGGATGAGACTATAGCTTTTATGCTAAACATTTTGTCCATCACTTTGACTGAATGTTCCTGAGGTTCTTTCCAGGGATTGTGAAACAATTAGAATAGCTTCACTAGAACAGACCACACAGCTCATCTAAGTAGTGAAGCAATTTGATGGCTATCCCATTTATCCTGCGTGAAAAACATGTCAATTCCTGCTTGACCCAGTTCAACAGATACCAACTGTTCACATTACAAAGATGAGCTCCTCCCTCAGTCAATTCAGGTCCCTTCATGTGTCAATGAAATCACTAGGTCAATTGATCAGTAGCTAGCACCATTGCTAGGGGATGAGGGTGTCAGGCATCAACATAACACACACATACAAAAGGCTTGCATTGTGACATTATGCCTATCATCTTGTCTGCTTCCACTCTCTCATAGATACTGCTACCAGCAACCCTATTTTCATCCTTTCTTGTGACCTTACAGTGATTAAAATGACCATAAAGATGTAATGTCTTGAGAGGCCCATTTGTGCAGGGACGCTGTAGGATTTAATCATTATTCTTGGAATGCTTAATTCAAATTTAGGTCAGGAATTTGCATTTACCACAGATATCACTACCACCTTCTAGATCAGTTCTTCCCAAACATTTTCCTTCATTACCTCAAAAGTCAAGGATTGGTCATATCTCTCTTCCTTTTGCATCATTATAACTTTGGTTATAACCCAAGGACTATTATAAAAACAATATCATTGCATTATATTTGTCATTTCAGCCAATTTCAATTGATAATTTCACTGATTTTTGTTTTAATAGGAATACTATGGAAGATTTCTGAATATATTTCAGTACATATGGCAATCTTTAAATTAATTCAAATGTCCCTATTGTAAAAAAAAAAAGTATCATTACCACTTTTATCCAATTGTAGGTAATTTACTCAGATTTGGGAAGCATTGCTGTAGATGAATTAGCTAGATCAATGAACTGGTCCCAGGACATGTAACCCCCTTATCATCTAGTTAAGCATGTTGTGCAAATAAGACCATTGATGATGGCCATTTAACTGATGAGATTTGAGTCTCACAGCATTTGGAAGACCAAAGATACAGGTACCAATTGGATGGTACTCACACAACATGCTTAACCAGTTAAAGAATTATCCATTTTCTGGATTCATACAACCCAATAAAGAAAACCAATAGTTAGCTTAATATAACTTGTTAAATTACCAAATATGATTAACAGTAATCAAGCTTTGCATGTTATGTCAATTTTGCCTCTGCTACTGTCCTACATTGAACTCCATGGTTTTCCCATAACAGCAGCTACCATTATGTGCAGCAAACATTCTCCTTGTGCAAAATTAGTAGGCAAGGAGATTCCATTGAGGGCGACATATAAAACAATAGCATGCATAATAGCAGTGGGTGGATTATGACACAGGTAACTTAAATTCTAGTCCAAATTCTAGCACTATCTACCTTAAGAAAAGTGGACCTATATATGAGCATGTTGCCTCAATCTCATTCCTGGTAGAAAGACAAACTATGAATCTAATTAACCAGTATAGGTGGAACCTTAAGATACTACCTATGAAGATCTCAATGTTTTTTTAATGAGTTTGTATTCCATGTGTTTGCTTAGCATCCTCTAAATGGAATCAAAGAGATAAGAGTATATTCAGAGGAATGTACTAGCAAAAAAGCTTCTAAAAGATTCATACTACCCTTCAGAATTGTCTCTGCTGTGCTCCTGAAGTAAAAATCCAGACGAGTGTTTCTCAATTTTGGCAGCTTTAAGATGTCTGGACTTCAACTCCACAACTAGCTAGAGTTGAAAACACTGTGCAGACAATGCAGGACAGCAACAAGATTTATTCTTTATAATATTTAATCAGACCCAAATTAATCTCTAATCAGGGGATCAGGATCAATTATAAAAACTGCATGTTATAACCCTAAAGTCTAACTTGTGAATTCCTTGCCCCATATTCAAAATTATATTCAGGAATTTAGACGGGAAATTAGCTGGGGATGACATTTTCAAGCCTTTGCATAACAGATATAATCAGAGTGACTGCCTTTGCATAACAGATATAATCAGGTGATACAAAGTCTAGCAGTAGCTGCATTTGCACAGTGCAGTACATAAAATCTAGTTTGTTTTAACTTTTGTGAGGATGTATAAGTATGTGAGAAAGAACAAGATATTGAATGAGGGTTTTTCTACATATGGCAATCTTTTATATGTAAAATTGTAATTTTCCTCAACCAGCCAAAACTGTGGTAATTTTCATGTAATTACCATCTGCCTCTACATCCCCTTCCTACTAATATACTTTTTCCTTCATTTTTCTGAACCTTTTTTAATGAATCTGTGACAGATTGATATGATCGTATACGATGGCATGAATTTGTGCCTCAAGTGAGAACTTAGTGTTGTTTTATTTGTTTTTCTAACCAACCATGGTATTCTTGAGGGTCTTTTCCAACAGCAAAAGTTTAAAAGTATTTGTATTTTTTTAACTTCTATCTTCTTCGAAGTCTGACTTTTGCAACCTCAGAGTTAAAGGAAAAAGCATGGCTTGAACAATTCTAATTATTGAAGATAATTAACGGCATCAGAATTTTTTTTTCCTACTCTGAATAGCTTTGCTACTTAACCAGTTGCTAATCTGTGATGTATTTCTTGGCTGCTGGTTCCTTCACTTTTGATAGTTGATCCTAAAAGACAGACACTATCTTTTAATGTCTTCATTTTTAATTGTGAGTGCAATAGTTTGATTTTCTGTACATTTAATAATAGTTTCATTATTCTTATCGCTGTGCCCTTTATATTTCCATTCCTTGAATTTGAAGATCATTTGCAATTTCAGGCATCAGAGTAGAGTTACTAGCACAAGGATAGGTTCCTAAGATTCTGTTCCTCCCATTTTAAAACCCATGCCCATTTTCTTTGAATGCATCTTCTTTCAATCTATATTCACATATGAGTAAAATAAATAAGGAAAGACCATATAGCTTTGACTCATATACTTGCCAACCTGGAGTTCATCAGTTTTACCATGTTCTTGAAACTATGGTTTTCTGACTCATGTATTGGTTTTGCATAAGGACAATGAGAGAGTCCCATTCAGCTAAGGACATTCCATAGTTTGACACGGTTGATCTAATCTTCCTTCCTTCCTTCCTTCCTTCCTTCCTTCCTTCCTTCCTTCCTT
>BLBF01000036.1:13682435-13700718 GCA_015471245.1 Laticauda colubrina | reverse complement strand
CTTCCTTCCTTCCTTCCTTCCTTCCTTCCTTCCTTCCTTCCTTCCTTCCTTCCTTCCTTCCTTCCTTCATGTTGTCCATCTTCCCATTAGGTGACTTTGGGCAGCTCACAGATTATAGCACATTCTGTCTTCTTTTTGGTGTTCTTTGACTTTCTCAATTAGTCAACATGCATCATAATAATGTTTTGCATTCCTTCATTGGTCCTTTGTAAGAACTCTTTGAACATCTGGCATTTCACTTTTCATGCCTTTAATCTGCCTTGGATTATCCTAAGCATTAGTTTGCTAGTGTGCAAAATTAATGATACCGGGCAATAGTTACAAACTCTACAGTATTAGGTGTCCTTTCTTTATCATCAGGATACAGGCTAAGTTTTTCCAGTCTGTTGCCCACATCGTTCTCCAGATTTGATGGTATAATTTAGTTCAGAACCTTGTCAGATTTTTCCTCTGTTACTTGACATATTTCTGCATCAATGCCTTCCAGTATGGTGATGGCTACAGTACTGATCTAACTTCATCTTCTAAAATTAGCAGTTCTTTAAACTGGAAATCATTTCTAAAATCACATAATCTAGGAGTGTAAGGTTGTTCAGAATAAAGAAACAAGGGAAATGTTGTACAGTAGTCTTTAACCCTTATTATAATATAGCAAAATAGCACTACAATTGCTAATCATTCAATAATACAAGTAAATGTATATATGAAGGATTGTATAATGCTTCAGACTTAATTCCAAAAAGACAGTTCGGAGCATGTGAGAACCCAGCATCTGTCTGTAACTCTTTAAAGCAGGGGTGGGGGGCTACAGACCCTTTAGGACCTGTGGACTTCAACTCCCAGAATTCCTCAGCCAGCATGGAATTCTGGGAGTTGAAATCCACAGGTCATAAAGGGCCATAGTTTCCCATCCCTGCAAACCAACTTGTAAAATACAGGCTAAAATACAGTCTGTAAAATATAGACTGAAATGAACAAGGACACATATTTAATTTTGGAGCTGCTAAGATTGTTGGACGAGCAGGCACAAAAACAGCCAGGGAGGTGATTGAAGCCTGGGAAATAGGTCCCTCGTCAGTCAACAGGAGTGCTGATTTACCACCAGTCTATCAAGTACTTGAAACAAGTACTTAGAAGATGAGGGGCAGGGAGCACAAGCAAATGATAACCAATAACTTAAAAACCAGGCATATATAAGGCCACATACAACAGGCTCTATAAATACCACACAGAGGACAGCACACACTCTGCTAGGGAGAAGTTCCCTTAAGATGGGTTTCAGGACAAGTCCGAAAGCTTGGAAGACAAAACCTCTGGTCCCGATGATCCCGATTGGCTCCTGCAACATTATCCTGGGACACATATATTTGCCTTCATTCGTAAAATTCTTAAATCTGTGGGGCAGGTGAAAGATACAACACTATACAACTCTAACCACAATGATTCCTAAATTACCCTCTGTTGGTGGAACATTGTTCCATTACGTTAGAAGCTTTTTTGTACGTATTTATTGATTGCCATTATATAAAGCAGTGCAACCATTCTTAGACAGAGAGGATTATGTAACTTGGCTGGCTACCTGTACAGAAAATGGGGACATTAAGGAAAGCAGGCAGAAAGAGCAAGACAAGCCATTATATTCTAAAACATGGTATGTGAACAGTCACATATCCAAACGTTACCCAACTCATTTAGCTTGTCACAATGACATGACCTCTTGCAGCATATCCCCAGCCTGGGAAACTGCCAAAAACTTCACATATATTCAGAGACAGGGGACAAAAAAAGTCCCTGACAAAATGCTGAAATATGAAAACTGAGACAGAGGGTGAAGACCTTTCTTGCTTAAGCATCAGCTAGGTGACAATGCACCATTTTAATGATGGTTCCAGAAGCCATCAACCCAATGGGATGCTACAACCAGCTTCTTTTCTGCATCAAGCAATGGATTGAAAATGTATTAGATCCGCGAGAATGTAATTCACCTTGATCTATATTACAAGTTCAGAACTTGCAGCTTCCATGGGAAAAAAGGACAAGAGGATGAGAACGATGAAAAGCAGCATCATGCCATGAGCCTCACCTATTTTGTACCTGCAACAGCAAGTGAAACAGAGCTGCCAGGGCACCAGCAAAATGTGATTTCCTTCATTTCAACACTCGTGGCAGAACCTCTAATCTACACGGTTGCCTGCAGCCATGAAAACCTTGCTTCCATCCCTCTGAAGTTGTTACTGGATTATTACTTTTAATGTGACCGAAAGGGGAAATGATTAAACACACAGCTGGAGACCATCAGATTAATTATATTTAACTTTAAATGAACAGCTAGATAAAATCCCCCCTGACACACATTCCCCTTGTAGTTCAGAGTATGCTCTCCCTGGGTACAGGTTGCACACCATTAATCCAGACTGGTGTTTCTCTGTCTCAGCAAGTCCAAGTAGGAGCTGATGAGACTGTGAAAAGGAGAGAGAGAGAGGAGAAATTTCAAGAACAAAATACAACGTACGAAGAGGTCTGTGGACGATGGGAAAAACAAGGATGGTTTTTCAAGAATTAAAAGGCATGGCAAATGATGTCGATCTAAAGTAGATTTAACTATTTATTTGTTTGTTTATGTATTTATTTAGTATTTATTTATTATTAAATTTATTTGGCACCCATCTCGCCACAAGGTGACTCTTGGCAGCTTACAAGGTTAAAAGCAATAAAACTATACAAATATATATACATACATATATGTATACATATACGTAGACACACACACACACACACACACATGGGACATGGTAGCTCAATGGCTAAGATGCTGAGCTTGTTGTTTAGAAAGGCCAGTAGTTCAGTGGTTCGAATCCCTAGGGTTTTGTAACGGAGTGAGCTCTCATTACTTGTCCTAGCTTCTGCCAACCCAGCAGTTTGAAAATATGTAAAAATGCAGGTAGAAAAATAGGGACCACTTTGGTGGGAAGGTAACAGCGTTTTGTGCACCTTCGGCATTTAATCATGTCGACGACATGATCACGGAGATGTCTTCGGACAGCGCTGGCTCTTCGGTTTTGTAACAGAAATGACAAGCACATATGTGCCAGGGGAACCTTTATATCTGTATCTATATCTATATCTATATCTATCTATCTATCTATATAAAAAAATAAAAAAAACAAATACACACACACACACACACACACATATGCATATACATATTTATGTGTGTGTGTATACATAAACATAAATACATATATGCATATACTGTACATACATGCATGTACATATACATACATAACATAAACACAAATACTCTATATTTATATATACAAGTAGTCCTTGACATATAACAGTTGAGCCCAAAACTTCTTTTACTAACTGAGACATTTGTTAAGTGAGTCTTGCCCCATTTTACAATCTTTCTTGCCACAGTTGTTAAGTGAATCACTACAGTTGTTAGATTAGAAACCTGGTTCTTAAGTGAATTTGGCTTCCCCATTGACTTTTCTTGCTTAATAAGCTGATCACATGACCCTGGGATACTGCAACCATCATAAATATGGGTCAGTTGTCCAACATCCAAATTCTGATTGCATGACCACAGGGATGCTGCAATAGTCATAAGTGTGAAAAATAGTCATAAGTCACTTTCTTTAGGGCTGTTATATTATAAAATTAAAATTATGATAAAAAGATGGGGAGGGAGCCATATTTCTTTTCCTTTGTTTATCTCATACCAGAGGTGGTATTTAGCAGGTTCTGACCAGTTCTAGAGAACTGGTAGCAGAAATTTTGAGTAGTTTGGAGAACCAGCAAATGGCCCCGCCCCCATCTATTATCTGCCTCCCAAGTCCCAGCTCATTGGCTGGGTGTCCTTTTGTTGCCCTGCACAGGAGAACGGAGCTGGAAAGCAGGTTAGTGGGGTGGGGAAGGAATGGGGATTTTACAGTATCTTTCCCCTGCCACGCCCACTAAGCCACACTCACACAATCAGTAGTAAAAAAATATGAATCCCACCACTGCCTCAGAACTTATTTTCTTTGATTTAGTGTTTCTTCTCTGCACACTGTACAATGTAGCTTACCCTTAAACGGAATATACACGGACACAATTTGCAATTTTTTTTTTAACCAACTACAGAATGGCTATTGAAAAGTAAACAGATTGTAAAAAAAACAACAACCAGGAGCCTCATCACTATAAGTGGGCTGAAAAAGCACAACCGGGTTCTAAACCACAAATCTCTTTAGAAGGGTCAGGTTAAATGTATACAAGCAACCCAACCATCCACCCAAAGGCTGGACCCAAGCTGTGGGGAATGAGAACAAAGGCAGGCAAAGATCAACTGGGAAAAGAACATTTCACAGACCCTCTTAACGGAAATGTCTTCCTTAAGCCAATACAAAGATCACAAAACAGCGGACAAAGTTTATTTAATTGTGCTCATATAACTGCAATGTCTTTAACTGACCTGATTATTACTGTTGGTAATCCTATGAAAACCTCTTATACAGTATCCAAATTAAACTGTCCATCATGCCAATTAGGGCTCCTTCTAATTTGCTGTCTTCTGCCCATTATCGTATATCATTTAAAAAAAAATTCTAGCAAGTTATTCATTCCACTTCTCATTCCTTATAGTGGATTTAACTTAAATGAGAAAAGAGTGTCGTTTGTGAGAATCATCAAGAAAACAAGTCTTCTCTGCATTGTCCTATCCCTTCTGCCACCAACACACACATACACACACACACACACACACACACACACACACACAGAGTTATTGTTGGTGTCTCCAGCAATGTTACAATGTTAGAATTCCCAATTTACCACTAAAAACCAGTTTAAGCCCCAGGTCACCATGATCTGCCTTGCTCGGCTCTTCCTACTTCTTATTATCTCTATGTTTTGCTATAGAGGATCACCTTGGTTTTCAGTTTTTGCTTTTATTTCAGAACTCTTGTAGATCCCACCAGTACCACCATAAGTTGTTTTTGACTAAAAACAACTAATCCCTTCAAGATTTTCAGAAGTGGTTGGCCATTGACTTCTTTCTAGGACTGAGAAGGAGTGATTGGTCCAAAGTGACCCACTGACTTCATGCCAAAGGTGGGTCCAGAACTGCAATATAAATGGGTCTCCCCATTTATATTGCATTTTACCAGACTGGCTGTCATGTCATTTCCCCTGCTCTTACTGCTGATCTCTTGCCAACCAAAATGTTCTACTGTTCATGATTGATCAACAAATAGAATCTTTGCTCAAATCACATAGTCTTATACCCCAAAGACACAAAAATGCAAGGATTTCTTTGTCCATAAAATAAAACAACAATATATTCAACAATCAAGATTTTGCTATCTTTGAAGGATGCCAAAATCTAAGCAGACCCGTCCATAGCGTGGGAGGGAAGAGAAGGAAGAGGAAGTGGAAGAGGAAGAGGAGGAGGAAGAGAAGAAGGAGGAAGAGGAGGAGGAAAGAAGAAGAAGAAGAAGAAGAAGAAGAAGAAGAAGAAGAAGAAGAAGAAGAAGAAGAAGAAGAAGAAGAAGAAGAAGACTAAAATATGTCACCTAAGGGTCTTTTTTACTTAATGGTGATTCACCCAGGGCCATCTGTAACTTGTATATGTATTTTAGTGTATGTCAAACCCTTCCTTTTTGTATGTGCAAAGCATGTATAAAAGGGACAGGCCTTCCCATTGCAATGTCCTGCCCACCATCTGGCAGATTTGACATGCATACATATACAAATGCCTTGACTGTCTCCCTTCCAAACTCTCCAGAAGCCTAATTCTCATTCTTCAATTCACAAGAATAGAGCCAATTCTGGATGTTAGGGTTGGAGGAGAAGGAAGAGTTGCTTTGTTTTTTCAAAATCCCAGTTCCTACAAGCAATATACTTTTTATTTTTAGCCTAGTTCTTCCCCATGTAGCTAGGAATATATTATTATCATTCTTGTTGCCATCTATTTATCAGCTGTCTCTTAAAACAAGTTCTTTAGGCAAGGTAAAACAAAACAAATTAGTTTTGTATAATTAAATAACAAATTAAGATCCTAAACAACCCTAAAACTAGCACAAGGATGATTAAATTCTGGTGAGTGCTTTGAAACGTAACAAGAACTAAAACCATCTCAGAACTAAAAATACTGCAAATGTCATCAGCAACAAAGTCTTTGGAAATCAGAACTGTGTTCGCTCATAGTTAATCAGTTCAGCTAAAGACCCAATGCCTGCATTTCTGTAATAGGATAAACTTGGTTCAATTAAACTTTGGCTTCTTTGGGCAGGCAAATAATGTTTGGTTTCAGTGTGTTTGGTGAAGTTTATGAGTCTATGTATTACTGAAACTCAGAAAATGGGTCAATTCAGTGACCAAGTTCAGTATGTGGATGCAAGTGCTAAATTATACATTAGATCTTTAAACCTCCCCATTAATCTTTCAAAAGGAGGTGGCTCTTAAAGGTCCAAGAGGGTTTGTCTGTCAGTGAAAAGAGAAAATGTGGATGCCAAACAGTCCAAAAGAAAGCTGTCCCCAGACAAAAAGTCCGTGTTTTGCCTCAGTTGCCTCCAGTGACAAGGAAATGGACAGTCATTAACCTTCTCAGCAGTGACATTCAGTAATTTGTCTAATTAGATTTTAAAAAGGATGAGGGCAGCAACAGCAAAGCAGGCATGGAGGGGCTGAGACTGAGGTTTCACAAATTGTGAGCAAGAAACATCACAGGAAATCTAGAACTTGTTAATAAAACACTATCTTGGTGGGAAGGTACTGTGAATGAAAGCTTCCTTCCAGCTGATGCCAACCCAGCCTGACTGTTATAATGAATGCATCTAGAAGCTGTCAGCAAGAAGAAGGCTGTATCTATGGGTTAATTTTATAATGGTACAATGAACCAAGGGACACCCAATTTCAAATTATCCCTTCAAGCTCCACAAAACTCATTGACCTGCTCTTTCAACCTACTTGAAGATAAATTGGCAAAACCCATGCAGATCAGTTTAAGACTTGGGGGAGAGCATGAAATACCACCATGATTTTAATCACTGTCATACAGTTATCAACAACTGTTCAACACATCCTCACTGTGAACTGAAAACAGAGCCAAGAACTCTATCATCAAACTGCTTGTGGCCAAAAATATAATATAATGTAATAGGAACAGGTGAGGGAGCCACGCTGTATTCTGCAAAGGAAACAAAGATATAACACTCACCTGCTTCAAGAGGCTAAACTGTACATGAGATTTCCTTCTCGATAATTGCATTCAGACAACATGCTTAACCAAGTAGAGACCAAGTATCAGGATATGTTTTGCTAGCATTTTATGGCTCAGTGTGCTCTGCGAACTCACACCCTTTGATTAGTTTATGGTGCAATGTATTGTACTGCTCTACAGAATACAATACAATGTTTTGTACGAAGTAGACATCACATTAAGCAGCCATCACATTAAAGTATTTCCGTGCACTCAGTGCAATCAATCTCTCCATATGCTTCCTCATCTGTAAAATGGGTGTGCCTCTGACTTCCCTTTCAAGGATTTTCTTGCATGTTAAAATGTTACAGAAGTTCAAAGCAGCTGCCACAGTGGCCACAGTGAAAAACTCTTTGAAAAAAATGTGACTATGATTGGCTCAGCCTGAATTATAGAGGACTGCAAGACCTAGTGTGGCTGGAGGAATATATAATATTCCTTCTCCGACAAAATGTATACTTCATTAAAAAAAATTGCAACACAATTATACAACGAACCAGGAAGTTTCTGGTTCAAATCCTATCTTTGCCAGTACCCTTTTTAAAAAAGCTAATGTCTCTCTGCCCCCATCTGATAGTTGCTACCAGGATGCAATTTATCAGGACATGAAACAATTGCTCAGCTGGGAAAAAGGCGCACAGCTCAGTGGCATATCCTATATTTTATTCATGCCCAGTACAACTACAGAAGGAAATCTTGCAAACCAATGATTCTTCCCATTATATCACCCTGGGAGGTCAAGGTGGCACAACTGGAGATTTTCTAGTTTTTATTCCTATAAGTTAACCACCATAGGCCATGAGAGGGAAACTCAGTCACTCCATGAGTGGAAAGAACTCGAATCCAGATCTCCTTCCCTGGTTCCATTTCTTTTTAAATACTGACCTTATCTGGGGTTCTCTAGATAGTTAAGATTATAATGGCCACAAACAGCTGTTCTGCCAGTTGTTATCTAAGTTAGAAATGATGCAAATGGTAATCTTACATAACCTGATTGAGGAAAGGTAGAGCAGGACCATCCTGGAAATGGGCAAACAGTCTATCTCCTGATGCAGCTTGATATTTTCAACTATCCAAGCAATGAGGTCATCCAGAAAGGATGATATTCATGTACCTTTTTTATTTGCTGTCCCCAGCATTTAAAAATCTTGGTTGGGTTAGCATAAGACACTTAACCAGGTAATTTAAAAATCTAATAGCTATATATGCATAACATGTAAGGGGGGATTTGATTTGTTTGCCTCAGTAGTTCAGTGGGTTATATGAACTCAGTCCATTGGATTATGGTTTAATATATTGAAAGAACCCAAACAGATGAGGCTGGTTACTAGGTGAAGTATATAACACATGCCCCACCCATGTTCATCTATGTTAAATCCTAAGCAGATGGAAACTCACATGCAATGTCTATGTTCATATGGCATGCTTACTCATATACTGATTTAACTTTATGGCCAGACAGATAACAAGTATGTGAAATCAATAGCTGAATTCCCACTATATGATGAAGTAACACCTATACCATTTTAATCTAGTATGTTCCACAGATTCAACCTTAGCTCTTATGCTGCTGAGCCCAAAGGATCTCCTTAACTTACCTTACGTCATTTACAGGCTACTATTTCTGTATATAAGCAGATCGGTCTATTCACATACTTATGCAAAGTCTTATATCCTGATTGGCCGAACGGTCTGCACAATTCATGCTTTCTTTTCACCTTTGCCTGTTCTTAGATGTTCCTGTTAAGCCTTTTCTTGCAATGTCTATGCAAGAAAACTTCTGTTGTACCATGCAACTTTCCGTATGTGCCAAAATGTGCTCTCTGCAAATACAGATGATTCCCTTTAGGGCACTCCCCACAACATTCAGAGCAGAATGAAGGAATATGCTTAATCTCTACGCAACATTCCCTTAGCAAATTGCAACTTCATATCTCTTGGGAATGTTTCCAAATTATCCTTGGTGAATTATTCCAAAAAGCTACTTAATATCCTAAGGTGGACTAAGGTTCTTATCTTTCCTCTCTCCTCTGTTGTCTTTCCTCTCTCCTCTGTTGAAATGTGATCCACCTTATAACCCAGTGGAGAAAAAAATCCTTGGGAAACATCCAAGTCATCTTCTCTTAAGAAAAGGTTGGAACAAACGTCTCTTCCCACTCTAAAACAAAAAACAAAAAACCCACCATTTTCATTTGTTTTGCTCCTGGACTTGGGTGACTAAATGAAGACAGTGGATCTTTAGGAAAATAACATGGAATGATGTAAAATTCCAGAGATGTTCCCCTCTGGATGAACATTAATTTCCAAAGCATATAACTATATCCTATTCCCCCCCCCCCTCTTCTCTTACACACACACACTCAAAGGGAAGACCTAGGTATACTTCCCAATCTCCCTTCCTCATCCAAAAAAGAGCTGTCAAATTACTGTAAGTTAACATCCCCCTCCTCTCAGGGACCAATGCCTTGCTTTTAATTTGTCCACCAGAGAACTGGAAAAGGAGTGCATTCTTTGACATCGAGCCAAGTCTCAAGACCTTCCCCATGAAGCCCTTTGGGTTATTGGCTTCTTCCTTTATTAAACAAAACAAATCACATTGAGAGAATCTTAGAGTCTCTCATCTGCCTCCTTCTCCCAAGAGGCATAGCCACTATCCACCTTCTGCTCTCTCCCCCACACCCACCCACTCCCCCACTCACGAGGCTCCCGTTCTTTCCACTGATCTTTGCAAAGAGAGAATACCGAGCCCAATCAAACAGACACAACAGATGGGACTGCAGCCAAAAAGCCTCTTTGCTAAGCTTCCCTGCACCCCCCACCCCACACCCTCCTCCACCACTGCCGCTTCTCCCTTAGGCAATCGCAGCGCTTCGCGGTCTGCTGTGACCCACGGTCGCCAGTTCTCTCCCCACGGCCCCCACTTTCCTCCCGCTCGGCCCAAGGCAAGCAAGGTTGTCCCCTTCCACCCACCCACCCCCTCCTGTCTTATCGTACCTTGCTGGGGAATTCTGCGCCCTTGTGATCTTGTGTCCGTGCCAGTCACTGCAGCTGGGTTTGGCCTCGCCTCTCTCCTGCCAGCCTCTTCTCCCTACTGGATTCCCTGGGATTTCAGCCTTCTCTGCTTTTCTGCTTTTCCTCGGATTCTCGCCCCAGCTCCGGCTCCGTTCCCGGCTTCTTCGCCGGCCAATCTTGATTCTCGACAATCGCCCTGCCGTTCTCTTTCGTAGCATCCCCCAGTGAACGGCTCCTGAAGTGCTGGACAGCTCAGGACCATAGAGTCAGCCGTGGCGTGGTGCAAGACTGTCACCTGACTCCCAGCTTTCACCTTCCACAGAGCCCCCTAAAGACGAGAAGAGAAGAAAGCAGGCAAGAAGCTGAAAATAGAAGATAAAAGATAAAAACTGTTATACGGTAATCCAGTTTTATGGTGCGCGTGCCTGTGTGTGTGTGTGTGAGCGAGAGAGAGAGAGAGAGAGAGAGATGCAAACGGAATAATATATTTTCGAAAACAAAACGAACTGGCTTCCAGCTCAATTCTGATTAACGGATTCACTGTCTTTTTCAGTAGTTCTGGCATAAATAACATGTCAATATGAGAATGGCATTAAAACGTATAGTGTGAAGTGCTTCCAGCAGGATAACATTCTGTAGAGATTCACAGTCATCCAGGTCACGGCTGTCCCAAAGGTGCTTTTTTCAAGAGGCAACTTTTTCTTTTTCTTTGAAGACGTTTCGCTTCTCATCCAAGACGCTTTCGTCAGCTCCTGACTGGATGGTGGGAATGGGAGGATCTGCAAGGAATATAAATCCTGCCATCCTGAAAAAGCACTTTTGGGACTTGAATCATTTGCAAAACTCTGGTTGGCCACGAGAGGGAAGGAAAGAATCAAACTGTTCTGTATCCCTTTGCTGGCATACCTAGTGACTGTCTGAATTTTGCAGCTCTGATCTATTAAACTGAATTTAAGGAATCAGACAGGCAGCTGAGCTCTCTTCTCAGAATTGCTTTCCATCATTTCCCCCCACTCTCTATAAAATATTCCATTTTATCTATTAAATTATTTATTTATGACATTTCTCTGACCGCCTGAAACCAACCAGACAGTAGGCAGCTTACAGAATATTAAAACAAGAATGCAGAGTCAGAATGAAATAAATTTCAATCAATAAATTTTATAAATAAAAATAATAATAGCTGTTTCCTGAGAACATGAAATTTCCCAAGAACTGTTTTTTTATTTTCTCTTATTTATTATATTTATTCATTTGCACTAAACAAAAAATGGATTTTTCCTGAGCGAGTTATAATTTTCATATGATTCACTGATGGATGATTCTGTTTTGACTATATAAGGTCAGCCTTCAGCCAATGAACAATGGCAATTATAGTTGAAAGTTGAATTCACCTTGAGTAGTATTGACTATTGGTAGTGTTGTATTTGCTTAACTGTTGAATGGATGCTTCCAGTATTAAAAAGGAAACTGTAAAACTTCCTGTTTTACTGTGGATTCTGACTCTGCCAATGATGTCTGTGAACAAGGATGAGGCTAATAAGGAACTGTCTGATAATTTTAAAACCAATGCGAAGATATTAGTAAGGAGATGAATGTCAGCAAAGAGATTTCACACCATAAGAACTATGTTGAATCAGAGCAAAATTCAATCTAGGCCAGCATCCTATTTATAATAGACACCAATTATATCCTTTTAGGAAAGTTTCTAAAACGTAATAAGGCCCACAAACAGTTTTGGTTTTATAGCCCGTCAAATGTAAGCAAGTAATAGTTAAACACATTTTGGCTTTCTTCGGGAACAAGAAACCTTTTGGCTCAGGGCACTTCTGGAATTTGGAAAACATGGTAGATACACTTACAAAATAGATGCCATCAGGGCTTGCCTAGTCATTATACCCATAAACTGGAAGGTGAATTATTGACCTCCTTCTTCAATTTTGCTGTTGTTAGTCGTGAAGTAGTGTCCGACCCATCGCAATCCCATGGACAACGTTCCTCCAGGCCTTCCTCTCCTCTACCATCTCCCAGAGTCCATTTAAACTCATGCTGACTGCTTCAGTGACTCCATCCAGCCACCCCATTCTCTGTTGTCCTGTTCTTCTTTTGCCCTCAATCGTTCCCAGCATTAGACTCTTCTCCAGTGAGTCCCTCCTTCTCATTAGATGGCCAAAGTATTTGAGTTTCATCTTCAGGATCTGGCCTTCGAAAAAGCAGTCAGGATTGATCTCCTCTAGGACTGACCGGTTGGATCCCCTTGCAGTCCAAGGGACTCAGAGGAGTCTTCTCCAGCACCATCATTCAAAGACCTCGATTTTTTGGCACTCAGCCTTCCTTAGGGTCCAACTTTCACAGCCATACATTGCAACTTGGAAAACCATATGGTTTTCCTTCTTCAGTTAGGCCTTTTAAATAAAGGAGTCCATCGGATATGGTGAAAAGATGGTGGCCACAATGGTACATTTGAAACTGCATCCTTTTATTATGAGCATTGTGCATGTCACATACAAAAACAGGTAGATAGATCTTCGAGCATACTGTCTTGACTGTTTTGATTATATCCTCTGGGTACCCTGATTAAGTGAGATATTTGTATGGCACAAACATAGCTATTGAAATAGGAGAGGGTAGCCTTCTGCAGCATGTCGCCTTCCTATTTACTTTATTTTATTAAATTTATAAGTGTCAGGAAGGTGGAACAGGAAGATATTATAGGGAAGAAGTAAGATATCTGGAATATATTTATGTCTTCAACTGCTAGGCTCTTTGTTCCAGAGTCAACTTGTTGCATTACTTCAATTACCTGGAGGTGATGAATGGATTACATATTTTTAAAATAAACATTTCTGTGTATAGGACAGTATTAACTCAATAAGCCAATGAACCAATAAAATTTTGTGGGTTGGTTTTGGAAGCAGAAAGTCACACCAAATGCCTACAAAGATTCTCAGTCATCCAGGTTATGGTTATCCCAAAGGTGCTTTTTTGAGAAGCAAAACTGAAGAAGCTTCTTGGATGAGAAGCAAAACATCTTCAGAGAAAAACCAGAAAGTCCAATTGCCTCTTGAAAACGCATCTTTAAGTCATACTAAATGCATTAATAATCTCCATTTTGGCAATCAAGAGCCTCCAGCCACTTTGTCCAGATAAGACCTAATATCCCATGAATCTGTGCACCAGGAGAATATTGGCAAGACTTAATGCCAATATTATCTCCTTCCCCATTGGTCAGGCAGACAGCAGTAGGTGTGATTTGACTATAGAAATCAATTAGTTTTGGGGAGATATGTTTTGTGTGACCAAGGTCTTTGTTTTGATGGAAATGTTTTCCTTTTCAGCCTCTTTTTCTCATTAGCTCTTTTCCTTGAAAGACCAGGTAGATGTTATGAGTCAGGATTCAGGTGCTGGCCCTAACTATGAAGAAGAGACTCTAGCAGATCCTATGTAATGTCAGCCTCAGGAAACACAAAGCCAAAAACCACATGAGGCTGATCAAAAAGAGGCACTACTTGGACAGCTGGACCAGTCAGATAAGAATGACATAAGACCTTTCAGCCCCTGCACACAGTAAGTAAAGAGGAGAGTAGAACAGAGTTTCTTGCCAAGAAGGGAGTAAATCTTTGGTTAATGACAGCTGGCTGTAGAGGCAATTTTGATCCATGTT
Source organism: Laticauda colubrina (assembly GCA_015471245.1). NCBI lineage: Eukaryota > Metazoa > Chordata > Lepidosauria > Squamata > Elapidae > Laticauda > Laticauda colubrina. Next base: position 13,686,796 of record BLBF01000036.1, on the reverse strand, counting down.
CCTTTGCTGGAAACAACTGTCTGATCTGGCTCTTGCATGACAAATCATGTGGATTCTGCATCTAAAATTCTGACCTTTGGACTGTCTGACCCCTTACACAACTCTTGGAACATTAGACTGACTTTGGACTATTTTCTATGCTATTTTTAAAAGCTAACTATTCAAGCAAGCATCTGTCATGAGTCTGTTCTGATTTGCATGCTCTGACTGTTGTTATCTCTTTGACCTTGAATAAACTGTGAATTACCATAGCAACTATGTCAGAATATTTGAACCACTAGCAGGACAGTAGGCAAAACAGAACAACTGACTGAGATTTGGAGTTTCTATAATACCACCATGCTAGAGTTCATCCTAGTCAATTTGGAAAAAATTCTAATCCTCTGGAGATTCAATGCCATGTTCAATTGGTCTTTTTTTAAATATTCCTACAGTACATGAAATCCCCCATTGCTCACTTAAGAATGTGGGAACAGAGCTTGGTGACTTTGATGTGCTTTCATACATGCAGGACATCAAATAAGAGATATGCATGTGTGGACACTCCAAGGGAAAACAATAAATTCTATTGCAAAAGGGAGCAATAGAAATGTAACAAGCAAGAAGTTAAATGAGCAAATTAGAAAACTGAAATGGCAAGCAAGACTTGCACTAGACTTAGTTTAGACTTAGTTCTAAACACTAAGTTTGCCAAGTTCAGTATGAATTATTCCTGTGTAAAATCCTATAATAGTTTTTTTAAAAACTTGTCAACTACATGATGTGTGGATTTCAACTCCCAGAATTCCCCAGTCAGCAAGTAACAGTGTTTTAAATCAATGTGACTTACTCACATTGTAAAGGCCTATAAAATTATAACCTTCTTGTGTAACAGAGTTTATTATTTACTATTTCAGTTCCTGTGCCTTTCTATCCCTTGAGCTCATGGACATACAGTTAAGAGTGAACTTTGTAAAGTGAATTAGGGACAGGTGTCTCAGTTGTACTTGTTTATTTGGTGAATTTATAAACTGCTGTTTAGTATATAATTCCCAGGGTGTGCTATTATTCACATAATTAATCTTGCCTTTTACAAAAAGGTACCCTCCCTTCTCACAAGCATCTCAGAGTGTAAAATTATTTGCTTAGTATTTTTCTCACCATCTCTATTCCTCCTATCTCCTCCAGGGAGTGGGGGGGGGGAGAGAAATGCTCTCATTTTTACTTAGAAACAAAAAGCTGCTGGGGAAAAGGCATAGGGTTTTCTTTGCATTAATAGAACTTGAACACTGCCGCAGCGGAAGCTTGGTGCGTTGTTGCTGAGCAGTGTGGTAAATCACAGCAGATGAATTAAAATCCCCAAATAAACCACTAAATGGCAATCATAAAACCTCCAAACACCCTACATAAATCAAAAAAAGAAAATCTTTCTCAACAGGCTTGCAGGAGGAGAGGGCTCTGTTTAAGGAAGCCCTGTTTCTATGAAAAGAGAAAATATCAAGATGCAGGGATGGAGAATTGGGCATTTGGAGCTCTCTGGGTCAAACAAGTGACGGGTACAAGAGCAAGTGGCAGAAAGTAGGTCACTAATATGTCAGTATAAGGCTGAAATTGTGGCAGTTTTTATTACTTTTGATCCAAGGGAGAAAGTCATTGCTTTGCACGGAGAAAGTGCAAAATTGAATGCCTGGCATCTCCAGGTGACACTGGAGCCCTTCTGTTTGGATTCTGCTATAGCATCCTGATAAACTGTAATGAGCTTTGCTTGGTTTCAGTTTACGGTGTGGTATTAGCCAGGACATGATTGGTGTGGTGGCCTAGAGGTAGAGTTCTCACCTCACAATCAGGAGGCTGTGAATTCAATCCTAGGTAGAGGCAAATATTTCTCTCTGGGCACACTGATAATTTTATGTGCTGAACAAAACTCTGCATTGGCAACAGGAAGGGCATCCGGCCATTAAAACACTCTGCTGGCTCCATTCAATTGCCCAGACTCCACCCCGCAAGGGATTATGGGGTCATTAAAAGAAGATGATTAGCCAGGACCACCAGATTTAGGCAGCAAAAACCCTCATGACCTCTTAATGGCAGCCAAGAGACAGAAAATTACCTCTTTGCTGCCATCAAATGATTGTCTGGATTTTGCAGCTCTGACTCAATGGTTTGATCTGCTATAATTTAGAAACCATAGTTTATGCTCAGTTTGATGTCTGACCCATGCTGCTATAATTTGAATGGACTATGATTAAAACTGGTATAGCAGGGTTTCAACCTAGCCTATTTCTTTTCTATAATTTAAATAGATATTTGAATTTTAATGATTCAGATTTGAGCTGTGCCACCACAGTACTTGAATGTCACACCAATGCCAAAACAGATATCAAGGTGAAAAATTTTGTCCATTCTTTTTATTTATTAGATGTTGATACTTCCAGACTGCAATCTATTTACAGTATGTTGAGTTGTCCCTTCACAAATAGTTTGGAAAAGTAATTACTTCCCTGATTGGATATTACCCTTACCAAAGCCAAATAATATTGATTAGTTTGGCAATGCATTGCTAATCCAAGAAAATTGCATTGCCAATTAAAATGAATCTAGGATTAGGGTTAGATCTACTTGGAATCATGGTCAAAAACTGATGCTCGGGATAAATTCTTAGAAGTTTTCTAAGAAAGGAGATATTGGCAGCTTTTCATTCAAAATTGTGGGGCCACACTAAAATAAATGGCAAAATCCCATTGCCAATGAAAATGAATCTAGAATTACAGCTAGGGTTAGAATAAGGGTTAGGTCAACTTAGACTCATGATCAAAAACGAAATGCTAGGAATAGCATCTTAATAATTTTCTAAGGAAAGCAACAGTTTTTCAGTTTACAGTTTTTTGTTCGGACTTGTTTGTGGACCATAGTAAAATACATGGGAAAATCCCATTGACAATGAAAATGAATCACAATATGGGTTGGGGTTAGGGTTAGGTCTACTTGGAGTCATGGCCAAAAACTAATACTGAGGATAGATTCTTAGTGGTTTTCTAGGGAAAGAAGCATTGAGAGCTTTTCTTTTGGAATAATTTGTGGACCACAGTAAAATACATGGGAAAATCCCACTGACAAAGAACATGAATCTATGGATAGGGTTAGGGTTAGAGTTAGGGTTAAGGCTAGGGTTAGAGTTAGAGTTAGGTCAACTTGGAGTCTTGCCCAAGAGCTAGTGCTAGGGATAGATTTTTAGCAATTTTCTAAAGCCCCTGTCCCACTGCACCAACGGATGCAAAGAGGATGTAAAACGTTAAAAAAAGCTTGCCATCCGTTGGAAAACGCGATGCATCCGTTGTGTACTCATTGCATACGTGTTTCATACGCTCTATCCCTCGAGCATCCGTCCACTGAGATTTCATCCGTGCAAGAAGTTTTGAGCTGCACAAAACTTTTTGAGCAGATGAACTTTCCGCCACGTACGATGTACATCCGCGACATATACAGGCAACAAATGTTCTATGTCCATTATCATCCATTAAATGTCCGCTGTATCCTCTCGGCATCCTCTGGCCATCCCCTCAACTCACATCTGTTGCAGCTGAAAAAGGAAAGAGGGAGGAAACAAAAGGTACATGGAACGTCCACACAGCGTTAGTACAACAGAAATAGAAAGGATGTTAAGGGCCTGTCACATAGGCCGACGGATGCAAAAAGTATGTAAAAAGGACACAGCGGACGAGAAAATGTTCCATCCATTGTTATCCACTCTCAAAAGTGCCCCAAATTTGCATAAACAGAGCAGACAACAACGGAAATGAAGGGATGGGGAGAGGACATAACGAGGATGTAAAGCGGATGCTCCACGGAAGCCTAGTGGATGGAAGCAGATGGAAACGGATGGCACATCCGCAGGGCTTCTGGGGGAGCACAGCAAAGCGGACGTGCAGCGGAAGGAGTGGATACAGAGCGGATGCTGAGTGGATACAGCGGATGCAGAGCGGACGCCTAGCAGATGCCTAGCGGATGCAAAGCATTCACTGTGCATGCGGGGAGGATGCATTGCGTCAGCCCCATGGATATAAAAGGATGCAGCTCGCCAGCAGGTCACCATTCAGAGGAAAGACCTGCTGCCAGACAAATCTCCAGCCAACAACCATGGGGAAGAAGAGGAAGCCTGTGCCATCTTCTGCCAACCCTGGCAAGAAGGACAGGGCCACCATCCCACCCCCTGGCACTGACTCTGCTTCTGCTGCTGGTGCTGACTCTGCTGGTGCTGGTGCTTCTGCTGATGCTGCTCCTGGCACTGTTGCTTCTGCTGGTGCTTACTCTGCTGGCCCTGCTCCTGGTGCTGGAGCTTCTGCTGGTGCTTACTCTGCTGGCGCTGCTCCTGGTGCTGGTGC
>BLBF01000036.1:13666972-13682425 GCA_015471245.1 Laticauda colubrina | reverse complement strand
TGCTGGTGCTTACTCTGCTGGTGCTGCTCCTGGTGCTGGGGCTTCTGTCGGGGCTTACTCTGCTGGCCCTGCTCCTGGTCCTGCTGGTGCTGCTGGTGCTCTTGGTCCTGCTGATGCTGCTGGTGCTTACTCTGCTGATGATGATCCTGGTGCTGCTGGTGCTGCTGGTGCTGCTGCTGCTGCTGGTGCTGCTGGTCCTGCTTTTGCTGCTTTTGCTGCTACTGTTGTTGCTGCTGCTGCTGCTGCTGGTGTGGAGGAGGAGCCCCTACAACCTGGAAGCCCCTCTGATGAGTGCCCATGTGGTCCTGCCAAAGGGAGGAAGAGGCAGACGTGAGAACGGGAGAGGAGGCAATACACCATCGAGGAGGAACATGAGGATGAGGTGCTGGAGTGGCTGAGAGAGAATGAGTATTTATGGCGGAAGGGACACAGGCTCTAAAGGGACACCAAAAGGAAGCAGGCTGCTTGGAGAGAGAAGGCAGAGAGCCTGGGCTACACTTCGGAGGTGCTCCTCGGCTGGTGGAAACATATGCACACCTGGTACAGGAAGCTGCACCTCAAAAAATCTGGCCAGGCCGCGGTCAAACTGACGGACAGAGAGACCTACGTCATGGCCAAGTGCAGCTTCCTGGAGGGTGAGATCCGCCACCGAGGAGCAGCCCCTCTCACAACCCTCTCTCTCAGTCAGCCTGCTGAGAGCCAGTCCTCTTCCGCCCGAGAGTCAGCTCCTGTGTCCAGGCAGGTATCTGTGGAGCGCCCACGACGGAGACCCCCCCCAACAGCTGCACTCCCCGTGGCAGAGTGCGTGGAGGACCCCCTGACGCAGTGGGAGCAAGGAGAGGGCGCTGACACCAGAGACCAACCCACCCCCACCCCCAGCTCCACGTCCACAGAAAGCAGGCAGAAAGCCAGACCGGAGGGGCAGAGCCACACTGCCCTGCTGGAGATCAGGGACACCATCAAAAGCAGCGTAGATTTCCTCTCTCAGCTAGTACACACCAACATAACATCCTCAAACCACAAGCCTACGTCAACCAGACCCTCATGGACATGTCCGAATCACAGTACCAGGTGATAAAGGAGAGGATCACAGGTCTTCTGCACAACCCTCCAGGCCTAGCTGAACCTGCTCCGACCCATTCCAGGTCTGCTCCTCCACCCCAGGTGATGTCACAGCCCTTCCAAGGCTTTCCACAGGCCCTCACCTACCAAGGCTATGGCTACCAGGAGTTCCAGCAGCACAGGCAGCCCTTCCCAGTCCAGGCACAGGTACATCGGATGCCACCAATGCCACCAATGCCACAGATGCCACCCACGCCACAGATGCCACCCACGCCACAGATGCCACCCACGCCACAAATGCCACCCACGCCACAGATGCCACCCACGCCTCATCTCGCTCAACTGCAGACCAGACAGCCCTACTATACTCCTCCTTCCTCCACCCCACAGCCAAGCCCGGCCTCAGAACATCTGTCATCGGTCTTGGGACTGACACCCCATGTCATGGAGGAAGGGGCTCTCAACATCACAGAACTGAGCCAGCTCTCTGAGAGCTTTCTCCACACACCATCCCCTGTTGTCCTCTCGGGGCCAGGCACCCCAATGGTGCCTCAGACCAGCACTCCAGCAGCAGCCACCTCCACAGCACCTGGACCCTTCACCCCTGAGACTATGGGCACACCTCAGAGTGACTGAGAAGAGTGCCAGAGACTGGGTTGCTACCTGTTGACTTTATCTTTGCTTGGGACACTTTACTTGGGTCATTTTGCTTTTACAGTTTCACCTTCAGCCCAGGGTCCAGGCTGGGCCAGAAGGTGGTGTTTGCCTTGGTCAACCTGGGTCTCAGCCACTCCACAACTTCGTCAAACATGGCTGGCGGCATTCTCATGAAGTTCTGGAATGCACGAGTGTCTTCGTTCCTCAGCTCCACCATCAGCTTGTTATACAGTCCGTACTCGACTCTTCTCGGGATCCATCTTCGGACCCAGACACTTCTTGGACGCCTCCTTTTCTTCATGAAACAGGTGAAAGAGCCTGTGGAGGGCTTCACACTGTTGTAGAACGATGGCGGCTATCAAAAAGAGTGTGCGACGATCCATGGTGGAGATGACTGGATGCTGTGGAAGAGCAAGAGCAAGATGAAGGCGGAAGAGGTCTGCACAGCAGGGCTGCTGGACTGAAAGTGAGATCCAGGTGATTTCTCCCCCTTTTTATAGGAAATATAGGTTTTCTGCTAGGTGTCCTTCTGCATCCTCTAGACATCCTGCAGACATCCTAAATATCCGAGATACGTCCCCTATATGAATGTTTTTTCCGTTTTAATGCTTTGTATGCGAGCTGCATCCGCTTTCATCCTTTCTATATCCGTGCTACTAACGCTGCGTGTCCGTTCCGCATCCGTTTCGCTTCCTCCCTGTGTCCGTTTTCCACTGAAGCGGATGTGAGTTGCGTGGATGCGCAGCGGATGCCTAGCGGATATAGCGGACGCGTAACGGATGATGATGGACATATAACGGATGTTCCCCATATGCGTAGCGGATGTATAATGGACGCATTGGATACTTTATCCGCTCAAACAGTTTTGTGCAGCTCAAAACTTTTTGAGCGGATGAAATCTCAATAGACGGATGCTGGACGGATAGAGAGTATGAAAAACGGACGCAGTGAGTACAGAACGAATGCATCGCGTTAACCAATAGATGGCAAGTGTTTCTCTCTGTTTTACATCCTCTTTCCATCCTTTGGTGCTGTGTGACATGGGCTTAAGCGTATGCATCTCATAGAAAACTATTCAAAACGGACAAAACATTTGTATCTGGGATGTATTTCGGATATTTAGGATGTCTGCAGTATGTCTAGAGTATGTAGAAGGACACCTAGTGGACAACCAATATTTCCTATAAAAAGGGGGAGGAAATCACCTGGATCTCAGTATGAGTCCAGTAGCCATGGTGTACAGACCTCTTCACCCTTGATCTTGGTCTTCCACATCATCAATTGTTCTCCACCATGGATCATAACACAGTCCCTATGGTAGCTGCCATTATTCATCACCAGAACCAAACCCTGTTCAGACTGTTTCACCTTTTATACACAAGGAGAAGAAGTCCAAGAGCTGTGTGGGTCCGAGGATGGATCGTGAGAAGAATGGAGTTTGGATTCTATGACCAGTTGATGGTGGAGCTGAGGAATGAAGACCCTCGTGCATTCCATCACTTCATGAGGATGCCACCAGCCATGTTTGACGAACTTGTACAGCATCTGAGACCCAGGTTGACCAAGCCGAGCACCAACTTCCATCCCAACCTGGACTGAAAGTGGCACTGACTCTGCACCACCTGGCCTCTGGAACCACATACAAAAACATGCAGTATGCGTGGAGGGTGCCACACAACACCATCAGCAAAGTGGTCAGAGAGGTGGTGCAGGCCATCATCGAAGAATACGTGGAGGAGCTCCTCAAGTGCCCCACCACTGAACAAGGCTGGAGGAAAGTTGCAGAACAGTGGTATCAGAGGTGGAACTTTCCCCACACCGTTGGAGCCATAGATGGGAAGCACATGGCCTGCAAAGCTCCAGCCAACTCAGGGTCCTCTTATCACAACTACAAGGGTTTCTTCAGTATCATCCTCTTTGCCATGGTTGATGCTGACTACAAGTTCATGTACATCGATGCTTCAGGCAATGGGTCAGCTTCAGATAGCCAGGTATACAATGCCAGTGAACTCAAGGATGGGCTGGAACGCAACCTCATCATGGGTTTTCCAGATCCAGACCCCTTGCCCAATGACACACAAGATGTGCACTACTTCATCGTTGGGGATGACACGTTCTCCCTCAGAACCTACCTCATGAAGCCCTACAGTTCAAGATACCTCACCCGTGAAGAGAGGATCTTCAACTACAGGCTGTCCAGGGCAAGACGGGTGGTGGAGAATGCCTTTGGCAACCTGGCCAACAGGTTCCAGATACTTCTCACCACCATGCAGCATCACCCAGAGACTGTGAGGAGCATCGTGGAAGCTTGCTGCATCCTGCACAATCTCATACGCATCCGCTATCCAGTGTTGCAGAACAGATTTGTGGACCATCAACAAGGGAATGTGGACATGGAGCCTGGTGAATGGAGGCAAGGACAAAACCTGATAGACACTGTAGATGTACAAGGCCCCAACAGAGCTTCACGTGAAGGGAAGAAGCAGCGCAACCTCCTGAGACACTGGTGCAACTCCCCAGCTGGAGCAGTGGAGTGGCAAGACAGGATGATAGATGATTAATGGATGCTTCCTTGAGCCTGTCTCATAACATTGATGAGATTGTGTCATGTATGTTGAGTGGTCCTACAATGAATAGGGCATTAATAAAGAGCTTTGTTTATTTTGAAATGTGTTGATCAATGAATAAATTGTTATTGATAATAAAGGTCTATATGTGTGGCAGCTGGGAGGGTGGACCATACAGTCCCACAATGCTTGCACTGGGGGTTTATCTATCCCACAACTATCCTTATCTATCCCACAACTATCCTTATCTATCCCAAAAGCATGCAAAGGCTTAACCATTTGTACAAGGTTTTCACCAACACTTTATTAAAGTAAAAAAAATGAACCAAGTGTCTTAAGCAAAGATAACCTTTATTAACTGTCTTAGATAAACTTTATGACTTTATTAAAAAAGCAAAATGAACCAAGTAAAGTGTCTTAAGGAAAGATAAAGTGAACAAGTAACAACTCCGTCTCTGGCACTATTCTCAATCACTCTGAGTCATGTCCATGGTCTCAGCTGTTAAGCGGCCAGGGACTGTGTAGGTGGCTGTGGCTGGAGTGCTGGTCTGAGGCGCCATTGGGGTGCTTGGCCCCGAGAGTACAACAGGGCATGGTGTGTTCAGGAAGCTCTCAGAGAGCTGACTCAGTCCCGTGAGGTTGAGAGACCCTTCATCAAGTACCTGGGATGTCAGGCACAAGACTGATGACAGATTGTCCATTGACGGGCTTGGCTGTGGGGTGGAGGAAGGAGGAGTGTAGTGGGGCTGCCTGGTCTGCAGCTGGGTGAGGTGTGGCATCTGTGGCGTGCGATGAACCTGGGCCTGGACTGGGAAGGTCTGTTTGTGCTGTGGGAAGTCCTGGTACTCGTAGCCTTGGTAGGTGAGGGGCTGTTGAAAGCCGTGAAAGGGCTGTGACATCGCCTGGGATGGAGGAGCAAACCTGACTGGGTCGGAGCAGCTTCAGCTGGGCCTTGAGGGTTGTGCAGAAGTGCTGTTATCTTCTCCTTCATCACCTAGTACTGGGCCTCAGGCAGGTCCCTCAGGGTGTGGCTCACATAGGTGATGAAGGGGTGGCGGCCTGAGGATCCTCTTTCCAAGTGGACCAGCTGAGAGAGAAGTTCTGTGCTGGTCTTCATTGTGTCCCTGATCTCCAACAGGACACTTTGGTTCTGGCCCTCCAGTCTGCCTCTCTGCCTGCATCCTGTGGAGCTGGGGGTGGGTGTGGGTTGGTCTCTGGTGGCTGCTGCTTCTTCCTCCATTTGTGACAGGGGATCCTCCAAGTCCGTCGGCATGGGGACTGCAGCTGTCAGGGGGGTCTCTGTTGTGGGGCCCTCTGAAGACACCTGCCTGGACAGGCTCACTGGCTCCTGGCTGGAAGAGGACTGGCTGTCTGTGGGCTGTCTGAGGGAGAGGGTTGTCAAGGGGCTGCTCCTCGGTGGCGGACCTCACCCTCCAGGAAGCTTCACTTGGCCATGACGTACATCTCCCGGTCAGTGAGCTTGACAGCGGCCTGCCCAGATTTTTTGAGGTGTAGCTTGCCATACCAGGTGTGCATGTGCTTCCACCATCCCAGGAGTACATCTGCAGTGTAGCCCAGGCTCTCTGCCTTGTCTCTCCAAGCGGCCTGCTTCTTCTTGGTGTCGCAATAGAGTCTGTGGCCCTTTCTCCAGAGGTACTCGTTCTCCCTCAGCCATTCCAGCTCCTCCTCCTCATGGTCCTCGGAAACAGTGTACTGTTTCCTCTCTCCCTTCTCCTTCCCTTGCCTCTTCCTCCCTCTGGCAGGGGCTTGAGCAGCAGGGCCTTCAGCAGCAGGGCTTTGAGGGCCTTGGGGCTGGTCCACCACAGCAGCAGCACCAGCACCAGCAGCACCAGCAGCTTCAGAGTCAGTGCCAGGGGGTGGGATGCTGGTTCTGTCCTTCTTGCCAGGGCTGGCAGGTGTAGGCACCGGCTTCCTCTTCTTCCCTGACTGACGAACCATGGTGTTCTTTGAAGATGTATGTGGCAGCACATCTTTCCTCTGAATGCTGACTGCGTGCAAGCCGCATCCTTTTATATCCGTGGAGCTGAAGCAATTCATACTCCCCGCATGCACAGTGAATGCTTTGCATCTGATATACATCCGCTATGCATCCGCTTTGCTTCCTATAGGCGTCCGTGATGCATCTGCGTCATCCGCTACACATCCGCCCCTTCCGCTATGCGTCTGCTTCGCAATTCTTCCCCGGAAGCCCTTCGGATGTGTCATCCGCTTCCATCCTCTGTCATCCGCTAGGCTTCCTATGAACATCCGCTTAACATCCCCGCTACATACTACCCACGTCCGTTCTTTTCTGTTCTGTTTATGCAAATTTTCACCACTTTTTGGAGCGGATGACAACGGATGGAGCCACCTCCGAAATTTTGCTCATCCGCTCTGTCCTTTATGCATACGTTTTGCGTCCGTCAGCCAGTGGGACCTAGCCTTAAACAAAGATATGTTGACAGGTTTCTGTTCAAAGATGATTATGGACTCTAATCAAATACATGGAGAAATCCCATTGCCAATGAAAATGAATCTAGGTTTAAGATTAGGGTTAAGGACCCTACTTGGAGTTATGACCAAAAATTAATGCTAGGGAGAGATTTTTAGCTGTTTTAGCTACAAACGAAAAGCTGTCAACTTCTCTTTGCTTAGAAAACCTCAAAGAATCTATCCCCAGCATTAGTTTTTTGCCATGACTCAAAGAAGACCCAACCCTAATACTTGGAAGAGGAAGGGGGAAGGAGGGGGAGAAAAAGATTTGGTAAACCTTCTCTGAGAAGGAGGAACACAAATGATAGGAAGAACAAATTCTGTTCCAACCTTGCCAGATAACAGTGCTGGGCTCACCCCACCCTTTTCTAGCTGCTTTTTTTTTTTTTAATCTTGCCAATGAAATATTCATGGGGCTTCTGCTCTGAGCAATGACTTTGTCTTCATTCTAGGTCTGCTCCTTAATAGCTCTGATAGTGCAGGCCATAAATGTAATTTGTAGGGAAAGTGGGCTGCATATATTGAAATTTTGAACATACATGGATGGAGGGCAGCAATTGTTTCTTTGTGTGGTCCTAAACCATGTAAGTATGGCAATTAAAATAAGGAGCAGAGAAGAAGCTTTGCTGGTCCTTTTTATTTGCTTCTGAAGTGGCTCATCTTAAAAAAAAAAATCCGGAAGATCTGCCACAGACTTTGGCATAGCAAATAATGTAGCATGGTTCAGCAACTACTTTAACTGTGAAAAGCTGGCCATATTTCTCATTCAAAGAGACAAGCAAGCAGGAGGAAAGAGAAATTTTGGGATGTGAAAAAGGGCTTTGCATCTACCCATCCCGCCACATGGAACCACATTGGAGATTTCCATTAATTTAATTTTGGAAACAGGGACCCCTACTTCATTCAGAATATTCTGCTTCTATAATTTTCTAGCTTTAAAAAGAGGAGTCGTGCTTGGAAAACAGGTCTTCAAAAGCACAAAACACTCTTTATTCTCCTTCCTTCCTTCCTTCCTTCCTTCCTTCTTTCCTTCCCCACATTTTAAGAATTTCCCAGCAGGAATGTCCATACGAGAGGCAGTGTCAAAAAAAACCTCAAAATGATGTCTGTGCAAATGTTTAAAGGGGGAGGGCAGGATTTTGATCACAATTGTGACCAGCCATTTTGATGGATGCCCATCCTTCCAGAACAAGTTACAAAAATCAATGATTCACATAACTTGGCCCTCAAGTGTATAATCTGAAGAGATAAAGAAATATCTTGGCAAAGAAGGGGGGGGGAGAAAAAATGAAGGGTGTGGTAGGTCTCATTGTCCAGCTAATATAATTTGAGCTGGATAATACACAGATTTGAACTATCTCTGCTGTCCAGGTCTCTTCCTTTCTCCTCTGTTAATCTTTCCTCTGCTTGTTTTCCATTCATAAATTCAACCTTAATTTGCCCCTCACCCCCCCTCACAATCTGGCATGGCAAATAGAAATGATTTGGACAGGGGGTCAAAGAGGAAGATGGAAAAAAAGGAGCCATGGTGGCACAGTGATTAGAATGCAGCACAGTAGGCTAACTCTGCTCACAGTTAGGAGTTTGTTCCTGTCAGGAGCTCAAAATTGACTCAGCCTTCCACCCTTCTGAGATTAGTAAAATAAGGACCCAGATTGTTGAAGGCAATCTGACTCTGTAAACCCTTGCTGACTCTGTAAACCCTTAGAAAGGGCTGTAAATGAAGGGGTAGATAATTCTAAGAGCTGTTGCTATTGCAATTGCTAAAAAGTCAAAATGGTGATGTTATGGTATGCATGAATGACCTTGAGATACAGGCAGAAGAACCACAGCCAAGGAAGAGTTGTAGAGAAACCTAGAATCACCAAGATTCCAACACTACTGAATAAATATCATAATCATCATCATCATCATCATCTTCATCATCACCCACAAAAGGAGAAATGTCTGAGAAGAGACTGTGAAGTTTCTTGCGCTGTAAAGACAAGGGGGAGAAAAATGTACTCAAACTTGCAACATTCTGTTTATTTAACTTTACAATAAAGTAGAATCCGTCTATCTGGTCATGCTTCCTGACTGGACTACCTCACAAGGCTGGCAATAATCTTGCAAATCTGAAAGTACATTTCCTCCCATCCCTCACCTTTACAGATCAAGAAACTAGAGGGGGTCTCTTCTGAGTCATTTGCCATGCCCCTAGTTCTTCCATGGAGTTAGCTGCTATTTGCCTAACCATTGTCTAGTCTGCAGATCTACTACCTGTCTCCCAAAGTGAACCCTACATACTATTTCAGGTGGTTATACTCACATTATCATCTACAGCAGGGGTGGGCAACTATGGCCCCTTTACAACCCATGGACTTCAATTCCCAGAATTCCTGAGCCAGCCATGCTCAGTTGAAGTGCAGAGGTCAAAAAGGGGCCACAGTGGCCCATTTCCAAACTGTAGTGTACATTATACATTAGCCTCATTGTACATTCAGTTTTTCTCATGGTTAAGATCTGATTAATATTGTCAGATTTGTATAGGCAGGAGCTGCTACAGTTAATTATGAAAATGAGAAAGAACGAAAACAATTGAGTTTGGTAGCAGAAGGTCCAACCTTCAGCTATTAAGTATGCACTGTAAGGAAAAGCTTGGCTGTGCCATTTCACACTATCAGCCCATATTCCTAATGTAAGGAGTATAAAAGGCCAAGTTTGGGCCCTTTTTCTTTTTAAGGACACCATGTCATCAAAACCCATGAGTCCAATTGCCATACTGGCAACACGATGATTGTACACATCAAAGACCATGGGCATTATTTAATCCTGAATATTTGTAGGATGGGCATCCCTCTCTGCACATATAAATCAGAGCTATAGTTAATATACTGAATAAATAACCTTCCTTTCCCACATCTTAATGATTCATTCAGTTTCCTTCTCTTTCTCACCAGTCTCTTTTGCTCTTGAACCTTCCTCTCCTGTTGTGTTGTTTTGAAGGCCATCTGCCAGCACATTCTAGCAAAAATAAGTTGGATCCAAGTCTTAATAGCTAGTAATTAATTTTCATTTCCTTTAGTGGAGGGAGAAAAGCCAAGTTTGCTAGAGTCTTGCCTGCCATTTAGTGATTAACCTTCAGGTGAGACATCACTTAAAGTAATGCAGTGGGAAAGAAACTTGGGGTAAAATTATTCTCGAAGAAGGACAGATAGAATGACTAAATGCCTTTCATTTCTGGCACCACCTGGGGAGGATGGGATCAAGTTTCTGCTCTGCCATAAATCTTGATGGTTAATTTGGGTGTCTCACACTGCCTATTACTCTAAATAAATGTTTCTCAGCCTGGACATCTGAAGGAAATATGGAGACTTCAACTACCAGAATTCTGAGCATTGGCTTTGCTGACTGAGGGGTCCGTTCACCTATCTGGGAGTCAACAAGGTTGAGAAACACTGCTCTGTTATAAAATGAGGGTTCACCAGAGGTGGTATTCAGTAGGTTCTGAACAGTTTTGGAGAATCAGTAAGGGAAATTTTGAGTAGTTCGGAGAACCAGCAAATACCACCTCCAACTGGCCCCATCCCCATCTATTCTCTGCCTCCCAAGTCCCAGTTGATCAGCTGGGTCTTCTTTGGTTGCTCTGCACAGGAGAACAGAGCTGAAAAGCAGGTTAACGGGATAGGGAGGGAATGGGATTTTGCAGTAACCTTCCCCCAGGAGTGGGGAGGAAATGGAAATTTTACAGTATCCTTCCCCTGCCATGGCCACCAAGCCACAGCCACCAATCCATACCATGTCCATCAAGCCATGCCCTCAGAACTAGTAGTAAAAAAAAAAAATGAATCCCACCACTGGGGTGCACAACTTTGATTAGTTTGAGACCCTGTTGCAAAAGTAGGCCAGGCTTCTTAAGGAATCAAATGGTGCACGAAGCCTCTGCAAAACCTGAGGAATTTTTTTTGTCCCCTAGCTCAAGGGATTCTCAATCTCAGCAGTGCTATAATCCTCCAAACCCATGTGAGACCTCCCTTCAGAAAACACCAACAGTTTCTTGGGAGCTAAAGCTAGCAAGAAATTAATAGCCATACTTAGAAAACAAGTGTCAATCAAGCAAAATCTGTGGCAGAACCTAAAACTTAATTGTGAAAGAGTACAGAGATAGTAATAACAATAGTGCTTAGACTTATATATAGCTTCACAGTACTTTACAGCAGGGGTCACCAACCTTTTGGACCTCAGGGACCACCAAACTCTTAATTTTAAATCCCGCGGACCAGAGACCCTGGAAAAATCCCCAAAAAAGTCTGCAGGAAAATTCCCCACCCTGTTTTCCTACCAATCAATTGTTCTTTATTTGGGATCGCAGGACACCATCTCCAGCTCCGTCCTCAGGGAGGAAGAGAGAGAGAGAGACTTTTGGCTTCATGCAAGGAAAGTGGCAGAAGCAGCAGAAGTCTTTCTTTCTCTCCCCCAAACTCCACCAGAAATGAGGCTTTGTGACACTTGTTGTGCCAATGCAGCCTCTTGGAGCAGGATGCCTTGCAGAGACCCAAAGACTCATTTCTCTCATTTTGGGGGAGAGAAAGACTTTTTTGCTGCTTTCCTTGTGTGCAGCCAAAAGCAGAAGAAAGAAGAGGAAAGAAGCAGCCTGGTGGCCAGGCAAGGGACATGGAGTGAGTGGGGCAAGTTCCCCCCCTCTTCCCTTTCCCGCCCTCCCCTCACTACCTGGTGTTGTTCACAATGCAAGCAACATAAGCCTTGTGTTCCCGCGGACCATGTGGGCAGTGCAGCCTTGTGTTTCTGTGCAGCCTGGATTAATTGCTTTGGGAGTTGCTTTGGGCGTGACATTTCTCTGCGAACCACCAAAATTTTCTCATGGACCACCAGTGGTCCCCAGCCCACTGGTTGGCAACCACTGCTTTACAGCTCTCACTAAGCAGTTTACAGAGTCAGCATATTGCCTTCAACAATCTGGGTTTTCCTTTTACCAACCTCAGAAGGATGGAAGCAATGGTGGGCTGCAACCGGTTCAACAACTGGTTCTGTGAGTGCATGCAGCAGCCCACCAGTGGATGGAAGGCTGAGTCAACCTTGAGCCAGTGAGATTCGAACTGCCAAATTGCAGGTAGCTGACAGTCAGTAGATGTAGCCTGCAATACTGCATCCTGCACCACCGCAGCTCTCGGTTACATTGAAGTAAAAGTACAAAAGCACCTTAGCCCTGAAAGAGAGGAAACAGTGAGAAAGAAGCTCAAGATTGCTCCAAAAAAAGATGCAAATAATGAATTAAGCAGTCTGCTTTTTCCATGTTGCACATCACCTCCTTGCCATCTTCTCCTGCTAGTGGACTGGTCATTTCCTTGACCTTTTTCTTCTTTCTTACATGTTGAAAGAATGTTTTTCTTTTTTCTTTTCAAGTCTTTGTTCATTCAGAGCCTTAGCTTTCCTGACTTTGTTCTTGCAGATTCGGGCTATTTGCTGGTATTCTGTTTCAGTTATATGTCCCTCTTTCCATTTTTTATACGGATAAAAATTTTCCATTTTTTTTTAATCTGAAAAAGTAATAAGCCACCATTTTATCACAGGTATCGTGAGCATTCTATGAGTGGCAGATTAGAAATCATAAAAATACATACATGTATACATACAATATGTATATAACACCATCTTTATAAGAATTATGGAAAGACAAAGGCATTTTAGACCTTTTCAGAAATTTGACAAGCTGAGTTTTGCTAATTTTAAAAACAGCTCACTGAAGCAGATTTTTAATATGAGAAGAAGGACTGAATATTTAAAAGGTCCCAATTTTCATCTCAGAACTATTAGAGGACTTGGTTAGTATTTCTGTGATAAGGAAAAGTGAATACTGTATAATGGCTGCATTTACTGGAGGCTGTTTTAATCTAATTCAGAATAAGCACCCCAACCAATAGAGTTCACAGCAGGACAGTGCAAAGAGCAGCTTTGACTTTCCTAAAGATCCCTGAGGGTTTCTGACTCACAATTATTGAATTATAAATTATGATTATTTATGGGGAAATGCCTTTTTTTTAAACTTTAAGGCCATGTCACACTGCCCAACGGATGCAAAAAGGACACAACAGACGAGCAAAATGTTCCATCCATTGTTATCCGCTCTCAAAAGGGGCAAAAATTTGCATAAGCAGAGTGGATAACACGGAAAGGAACGGACATGGGGAGGACGCAGAGCGGATGTATAGAGGATGCAGAGCGGATGTATAGAGGATGCGTAGAGGATGCGTAGAGGATGCGTAGAGGATGCAGAGCGGATGCGTAGAGGATGCAGAGCAGATGCAGAGCGGATGCGCAGAGGATGCATAGAGGATGCAGAGCGGATGCGTAGAGGATGCAGAGCGGATGCGTAGAGGATGCAGAGCGGATGCAGAGCGGATGCAGAGCAGATGAGCTGCATCCGCTTTCATCCTTTCTCCATCCGTGTTACTAACGCTGCGCGTCCGTTCTGCTTCCTCCCTGCGTCCGTTTACCACTGGATCGGATTTTAGTTGTGCGGATGCACAGCGGATGCCTAGCAGATATAGCAGATGTGTAATGGATGCAGAACAGATGTCCCCCGTATGCCAAGAGGATGCAGAACGGATGCATTGGATACATTTTCGGCTCAAAAGTTTTGGGCAGCTCAAAACTTTCTGAGCGGATGAAACGTCAATAAACGGATGCTGGACGGATAGAGAGGAAGCAAAACAGAGGCAGTGAGTACATCGCGTTAACCAACGGATGGCAAGCATTTTTGTCCGTTTTACATCCTCTTTGCATCCGTTGGTGCAGTGTGACATGGGCTTAAAATAAGAGGCTGAACTGAAGAAAGGCTAAGGGGGAACATAGGCAGAAATCTGACAGAAAAAAAACCATTGAGTCCAATTTGGAACTCATATCTATGTAAATCTCAGATTTAGTTTTTTTTAAATAAAATTCAAGTAAGATTTTTACTAGATGTCACCCGGGTGTTGGCCCTTAATGAAAGCATCTTGGAAATGTGAAGTTCGTTCATCCCACTTTACAGAAGAGCCTGCATGGAAATACAAAATTCATTTTTAATTACATTTTTAATGCTGACAATGAGTTTCTCTTTCATTAGTGATGCAACAATGTTATTTGAGATTTTTAATTTAGTTTCCATTAAAGGACAGCCAAGCCAACTTATAGATGTTAACAGTTATGAATCACTTCATATTATTATTTAATATTATCAATTATTATAAAGTATATACAATATAGATAGATAGATAGATAGATAGATAGATAGATAGATAGATAGATAGATATAGATATAGATATAGAAATGTTTTTTTAAGTTTTCGCGGGTACTTACATGTGTGCTATTCAGCTTCCTTCGGGTATTATCCCACGTCACTGTAGTGCTTTTAAAGTTGTAGCAACGTTTCAGCAGAATCTCATCTGCCATCATCAGGCTTCTGTATTAAGTTTGTATGTGGGTCCAGGTCTCACATCCGTTGGTTTTAAATTTGAGGCTAGCCTATCCTGATTGGTTGGGAGTCTTGGTCTGTGTTTATTGGACTTGGAGTTTGTTTGATTGGTGTTTCTGGTTTCTTCTGTCTGTTTTCTGGCTTTGATTGGCTGGCAACCCTCTGTTCCTGTATTGGAGGCTTTCAGTGCAGCTTGGCTTCCTGTGAAAGGACGGCTATTATCTATTAGGAAGCTAGGTTTCATCTGGGTGCCTGGTTGGGGGGTGTTTGAGCTGGAGGTATCAGAGGGAGTCTGTTTGTGCCTAGGTGTTTGCCTGTGGAGATCTTTCTATTTGAGAGTGCAGGCTTCCAAATGATTGTCAGTCTGCTGGAATCATCTCTTCTATTCATGCTTTCAGATTTGTTTTCAATCTCTATGGCTTCTCTGATAATTCTGTGATGGGGGTTTTCTAAAGTGGCTAGGGTTTTGGTGCCATTGAAGTTGATGTTGTGACCTGTGGTTTTAATGTGTTGGACTAGTGAGGAGGTGTGTTCCAGCTTTTTTACTGCATTTTTGTGTTCATCCAGGCGGGTACTTATTCTTCTATTGGTCTGTCCAATGTATGTGGCCGGGCATGATGCACAGGGAACTTCGTATATGCCTTGGTTTTCCAGGTCAATTTTGTCTTTGGGGTTTTTAAGGATGGCTGCTATATTTTTGTCTGTTTTGAAGGCAGTCTTGATGTGATGCCTGTGTAGTATCTTACTGATTTTATCTGTAATACCTCTTATGTAGGGCAGGACATCTGTTCCATAGGTCTGTTGATCTTCTAGGTCTCTGTTATGTCTTGGTGTGTTTTTGTGGATCAAGCTGGTGATTTTGTTTTTGTGGAAGCCATTGGCTCTCAATACTTTAGTCAGGGTACACAAAGAAGGCATACCTCTCAGACCCATAGTCAGCTCCAAAGGAGCACCATTACAAAACCTAGCTAAACACTTAACAAAACAACTACAGCCCCATGCTGAAACCGCAGCTTCATATGTACAAAACTCATACCACTTCTTAGAAATGATCAAAGATCTACATGTGGAACAAGAAGATCTGCTTGTAAGTTTCGACGTGATTTCACTATTCACTCAAGTCCTGATAAAAGAAACTCTTGAAATCATCAAAAATAAATACCAACCAGCTAAAGACCTCATGGAACTAACAGAACACTGCCTAACCAACACATATTTCA
>BLBF01000036.1:13630737-13647522 GCA_015471245.1 Laticauda colubrina | reverse complement strand
ATATAGATATAGATATAGATATAGATATAGATATAGATATAGATATATAGCTTTACAGTGCTTTACAGCCCTCTCTAAGCGATAAACAGAGTCAACCTATTGCTCCCAACAATCTGGGTCCTCATTTTACCCACCTCAGAAGGATGGAAGGCTGAGTCAACCTTGAGCCTGGTGAGATTTGAACTGCCAAATTGTAGGCAGCTGGCAATCAGCAGAAGTAGTCTGCAGTACTGCACTCTAACCATTGCACCATGCAAAGAACTACCAAGGAGAAAAACCACATCCCTATGAAAACTGGTAGGGCAAGCTACAGTATTTAAACAAAGAACAAACCCTACACTCACCAGTTGTGATGATGTTACCTAGTTGGGTGCTGAAAGCAAACAACCAAATTCAGAGAACAGCAAGGGCTCCACAACCCACTAAGCTGTTATAAAAAGACGAATCAAGATTAAAACTAACCATGCTTTAAAACTAACCATGTTTTAAAAATGCATTTGTTACTACTTTACTGATCTGGTTAAGCAAAACAATAGAGCCAGTTTGGTGTAATGGTTACAACACCAGGCTAGAATCTGGGGCAGAGATGGTATTCAGCAGGTTCTGACCGTTCTGGAGAACTGGCAATGAAAATTTTGAGTAGTTCAGTGTACCAGCAAATACCACTTCCTACTGGCCCCATCCTCATCTATTCTCTGCCTCCTGAGTCCCAGCTAATCGTCTGGGTCTTCTTTGGTTGCCCTGCACAGGAGAACGGAGCTGGAAAGCAGGTTAGTGGGGTGGGAGGGAATGGGATTTTGCAGTAATCTTCCCCAAGGAGTGGAGTGGGAATGGAGATTTTGCAGTATCCTACCTCTGCTATACCCATCAAGCTACACCCACAGAACTAGTAGTAAAAAAATTCGAATCCCCCCACTGACCTGAAGGTTTTGAGAGTTCTAGCCTCACCTTAGATACAAAGCCAGTTGGTGATCTTCAACCATTCATTCTATCTTCATCCAAGAAAGCAAGCAATGGCAAACCATTTCCAAAAAACCTTGCCAAGAAACTATGGGGACTAATCCAGGGAGTCAGCAGAAGTTTAAAAAAAAAAAAAAGGTCCACCAGTAACTTTATAAGCTTGCAAAATGAAATTATTACCAGTGAAAAATTCAAATCCTTTAACATTTTCACAGAGAGCATATTAAAGCAACTTCCTTGGCTGAAACTAATTTCCACCTAGAAAGACTCTTCTGCACTAATTGGTGTAATTGGTCTTGTTTTTTAATCACATTAATTTCCATGCTGATTGCTCTTTGTTCTCAGTTCTGCAATTCCCAAAGACACAACTTCTATTTGGATACATCTTTCATGGATGAATGGGACTTGTTATGATGATTTTTTTAATGGGGAGAAAACAGAGTCCTAGAGGACTGAGACAGCGCTGGTTGTGTAGATTGTGTAGGCAGCATCTTGCAAGGGAGTAGATTTCTTTTACATCTCTAAGGACAGAAACATATCAGTGTTAGGAAGAATCTCAAGGAATGGGGTTTGAATGCTGAGCAGAAAGCAAACATTTCTGTAACCGTAAGGCTTATTGTATTCCTTGGCTAACAGGCACAATGAAATAATGTACTGGGTGCCCAAATGCAAGAACATTAATGGACTCAAAAGCAAAGAATGCAAAAAGATCAATGCCCTCCAAACCAGATCAGGACAGGATGGAAGAAAGGGATCAATACAATTGAAAGAGCGAAATGCAGGGAGCTTCTCAGATTCTCATTTAAGTTAAATCTAGCTAACATAATATTGTTTCCACACTTCTGTGAATGTCTTAACTTATGTAGCCTCTGTTGCTATCTCCCCAATCTATGGGAACACTTTGGAATCAAACAACAACGATTCTCTTCTTTTCTTCTGATCTTTCAATGTGGAGAACAAGAAGCAAAAAATCACTATTTTCTTGGAGTAACTAAAATCCTGCCACCCCTCCTTCAACACTAAAGAGAAACAAACTGCAGCCTTTAAAATGATAGTCCAAAAGGTGTTTTTTCCAAAAGGCAATTTGACTTTCTTGTTTTTTTCTTCTGAAGACATTTTGCTTCTCATCCAAGAAGTTTCTTCAGCTGTGACAGGATGGTGGGGAATGGAAGGATTTATATTCCTTGCAGACAGCTGGTCATTTGCATCCTTTTAGAGCAGGGCTGTCAAACTCCCAGCTCACTGGTCATACCCATGCCCAGTTTAGCAAAGGGGGGAAAGTCCTGATATGTTATGTGATGACACCGTGACGACGTGAGTTTGACACCCCTGTTTTAGAGGGTCGTTGAAGCAATGGAGGTTTATCTGCGTCATCAGGGTCAACTGAGAAGTGCTCCTGGTTCCTATAGTCTGCAATTTTTTTTCCCTCTGGAAATCCATTCATATTCCCACACCATTCAATTGGCATTCATCCCTACATACTTTATACTGATAGTCCCAAAGATGCTTTTTCCAAAAAGCAATTGGACTTTCTTGGTTTTATCTTTGAAAATGTTTCCCTTTTTTACTGGATTGGGTCTTAAATTAAAAGTGGCCATGAATGCAAGGTCTTTCCTAACAGGAAGCTAGATATATCACCTAGGAGAGATGGATCCTGAAGGGATAAATAGGAACGAACTTGATTAGTATGTCAATGTAAGTCCATCCAAGGTTTCATCCTTCCGTCCATCAGCCTTCCATCCTTCCAAGATCGGTAAAATGAGGATCCAGATTGTTGGGGTCAATATGCTGACTCTGTAAACCACTTAGAGAGGGCTGTAAAGCACTGTGAAATGGTGTATAAGTCTAAGTGCTATTGTTATTGCTATCAGGAAATATAAGAATTTAGGCTAGATTGAAAAGACAAAGCTTCCTGAAGAAGACCACCATAAACCATTTCTAAATCATCAAGAAAACTGAATGATCAAATCACCACCAGGAGTCAAGCTCAGCTCCAATCAGATTTTGTCTTTCAGAACTATCCACCCTTGATATTCACTCCTTCCTGGCAGCCTTATTTCTAGAACCCAATCAATCTTATAGCCAATAACTTGTCTTTATCGTCTCAGTGGGGGAATCAGACAAGTTTAAGTGCTACATATTTGGAGAGCGCCAAGCTGGAGAAGGCATTCTAAGTGATGCCCACAATAAATAATTCAGCAACTAGGAGATGAACCTGCATCTCTATGTCAATCCACCATTCTTGGTGGCTGCTAAAAGATAACTTTGAGATTTTGACTGCTTCCACAAGTCCCTGCCTCAATGGACCTGGAGAAAAAAGCCAAGAGACTCTTCAAAGTCTATTCTTTTTTTTTTAAGCTCCTGGTAACATGAATGACAATCCCCACAATTCGGGGATACTACTGGTCTACATGCACCCTGCCAATTAAGAGGGAAACTATCACTTTGATGAGAAAAAGGGACTCAGATGTGTAAACATTTATTAGATGTTAATGCATATGTAAACATGTAAATTTGGAGATAACTATTGTTATGCACCCAAATATCTATTAATCTCCTTGTTAATTTAGACCCTCTCATTTATACTGCTGTGCATAGATTACCCCATGCATAGTAATGCCTAAGCCCAATTCATGCCACACACATTTAAATTATAAAATCCTCTGGCAATTAGCCAAGTCTGAGAAGAGTCAGATCCTAGGTGATCCCAGTGGTTTGTACTAGCCATTCTCAACCTTCCATTGCAGAGGTGTGATCACCAGCAATTAACAATTGTCTGCATCAGCAAAGCTGCAAGCTTTGTTCTATTTATTAATGTATTTTTATCACATTTCTACCCCATCACAATTTAATCACTCCAAGCAGCTCACACAGAATATAAAACAAGGTAAAACATTCACCACTTATTAAACATTCCCAAAAGGGCTATCCAAGATAACGTGAACAAGCTATAATAATAAATATGAATTTAAAGTGGGGAAAAGTATAAAAAGTTAGCCTTGTATAGCAAGGCTATTTCATTTTGTTAGATATGGCCCAGTGTTCTAGTCCGTCAAGATCCATCTGAATCTTGAGCCTACCTTTTTGGGTGTCAGCTATTCCTGCCAGCTTAATATCATCTGCAAATTTGGTAAGTTCCCCTTCTATTCTCTCATCTGCATCTTCATTCTCCTCAGCCGTCCACACCTGCTACCGGCTAACCACAACACTACCAGTTCTCCAGAACTGGTCAGAACCTGCTGAATACCACCTCTGAACCATAGGTAATCCTCAACTTACAATCACAGGTGGGACCAGAATTTCTGTTGCTAAGCAAAACTGTTTAGTGAGTTGCATTCAATTTTATGCCATGGTTTTAAGTGAGTCATTGCAGTTGTTAAGCAAATCATGCAGTAGTTAAGTGAATCCAGCTTCCCCAGCCCCCCCCCCCTGATTTTGTTATCTAATATGACTTGCCTCCAAAAATTGTGGGTGCTCCAACACTGCAGGTTTTTAAGAAGAGATTGGACAACCATTTGTCTGAAGTGGAAGAGGGTTTCCTGCCTGAGCAGGGGGTTAGACTAGAAGACCTCTCAGGTCCCTTTCAATTTCACTGACTTCTGTTACCAGTCATCCAAAAGAGTCCAATGCCAAGAGTGACCAAAAGAGTGACCAGTGGATTCCCATCCCATATCAGGTCTGAACCCAGTCTGAAAACAGTCAAAATAATTCATTTCTTCTAAGATAGTAAAAAATTAGTCTACTACTCTAACAAGGCTAGGGACAGGACAACGAGGCTAAGAGGAGGCTAGGGACAGGACAATAGTTATCCACGATCCAATATATCCTCTTAAGAAAGTAGCACACCAGAGCTGCCTTCAGTTCTAACCCTCCTATAAAGAGACATTGACAGTCTTCCGGATTATTTTGTCATTCATTATATTCCTATGATCTATCCATCATTTTACTAATTCAGCTCTCTCTGCAACGGGCATCTGCTTTGAAATGACAGGGTTCGTATTTGCATTTTGTAAGACAATCCCCTTAGATCATCCATTCCATAAAATAATAAACTTGGATTGTAAGAACTCACTGGAAGGATATGAGTTAAAGCTGTTTGACTAGTGAGACTTCAGATTCATATTTTTTTAAGATGTCAGAATAATGACCATCACATGTAATATAGAAAGAAATGTACGTGATATCCTCTTCTTTAACATAACTTTATTCATAACTTCTAGCAATGGAAGGTTCAGCGATTCTAGTAATGTTTTATAAAATTCTGCCGGAAGTCCATCTGGGCCTGGTGCCTTTCCATTATTTTGCTTATATATCTCTCCCCAAAGGAGAAGTTTGGGCCATATAAATTGAGCAATGCTAACTGATGATGGACAACTTGGTGGTTCTGCTCTCCCTTTTTATGGATCATAATCAAGAAACTAAAGTTGGACAAAAGAAACCTTCAAATAAAAGCCAGCTTCAAATCAAGGGCAATCCAACACACACATGGCCACCGATCTGCTTTAATAAAAATCATTTATATGTTCATTTCTTGCAAATGAATCTTAAGCCTAGGTCACATCGGCCGACGGATGCAAAACGTATGTAAAAAGGACACAGTGGATGAGCAAATTTTCCATCCGTTGTTATCTGCTCTCAAAAGTGCCCCAAATTTGCATAAAGAGAACGGACAGCAACGGAAAGGAACGGACGTGGGGAGGACATAGCGAGGATGTTAAGCGGATGCTCAATGG
Source organism: Laticauda colubrina (assembly GCA_015471245.1). Lineage (NCBI taxonomy): Eukaryota > Metazoa > Chordata > Lepidosauria > Squamata > Elapidae > Laticauda > Laticauda colubrina. The sequence goes on along the minus strand of BLBF01000036.1, from coordinate 13,641,829 downwards.
AAGCCTAGCGGATGGAAGCAGATGACACATCCGCAGGGCTTCCGTGGGAGAACAGCAAAGCGGATGCGCAGCGGAAGGACCGGATGCATAGCGGATGCCGAGCGGATGACGTGGATGCATCACGGACACCTAGCGGATGCCTAGTGGATGCAAAGCTTTCACTGCGCATGTGGGGAGGATGCATTACGTCCGCCCCGCGGATATAAAGGGAAGCAGCTCGCAAGCAGGTCACCATTCAGAGGAAAGACCTGCTGCCAGACACATCTTCAGCCAACAACCATGGGGAAGAAGAGGAAGCCTATGCCTACTCCTGCTAGCCCTGGCAAGAAGGACAGGACCACCATCCCACCCCCTGGCACTGACTCTGCTTCTGCTGGGGCTTCTGCTGCTGATGCTGACTTTGCTGGTGCTGGTGCTTCTGCTGGTGCTGCTCCTGGTGCTGGTGCTTCTGCTGGTGCTGACTCTGCTGGTGCTGCTGCTGGTCCTGCTGGTGCTGCTGCTGCTCCTGGTCCTGCTGGTGCTGCTGGTGCTGGTGCTGCTGGTGGTCCTGCTGGTGCTGTCTCTGCTGCTGCTGGTCCTGCTGCTGCTGCTGGTGGTGGTGGTGTGGTGGACCAGCCCCTAGAACCTCAAAGCCCTGCTGATGAGGGCCCAGAAGGCCCTGCCAGAGGGAGGAAGAGGCAATCGCATGAAAAGGGGGAGAGGAGACAGAACTCCATTGCAGAGGAACATGAGGATGAGGTGCTCGAATGGCTGAGGGAGAATGAGTACCTCTGGAGGAAGGGACACAGGCTCTATTGAGACACCAAGTGGAAGCAGGTGGCTTGGAGAGAGAAGGCGGAGAGCATGGGCTACATTTCGGATGTCCTCCTGAGGTGGTGGAAGCACATGCACACCTGGTACGGGAAGCTGCACCTGAAGAAGTCTGGCCAGGCCACGGTCAAGCTCACCGACCAGGAGACCTATGTCATGGCAAAGTGCAGCTTCCTGGAGGGTGAGGTCCACCACCGAGGAGCAGCCCCTCTGACAACCCTCTCCCTCAGACAGCCCACAGAGAGCCAGTCCTCTTCTGGCCAAGAGTGAGCTCCTGTGTCCAGGCAGGTAACTTTGGAGCGGCCCACGACGGAGACCCCCCCTGACAGCTGCACACCCCATGCCAGAGCACATGGAGGATCCCTTGACGCAGATGGAGCAAGAAGAGGCCGCGGCCACCAGAGACCAACCCACACCCACACCCAGCTCCACCTCCACAGAAAGCAGGCAGAGAGGCAGACTGGAGAGACAGAGCCACACTGTCCTCTTGGAGATCAGGGACACCATCAAGAGCAGTGTAGATCTGCTCTCTCAGCTGGTACACTTTGATATTCCATCCTCTAACAGAAAGCCCTTCCTCACCTACATGAACCAGACCCTCATGGAAATGCCCGAAGCCCAGTACCAGGTGATCAAGGAGAGGATCACAGGTCTTCTGCACCACCCTCCAGGCCCAGCTGAACCTGCTCTGACCCACTCCAGGTCTGCTCCTCCACCCCAGGCGATGTTACAGCCCTTCCATGGCTTTCAACAGCCCCTCACCTACCAAGGCTATGGATATCAGGACTTCCAGCAGCACAGGCAGCCCTTCCCAGTCCAGGCACAGGTTCCTCGCCTGCCACAGATGCCACTGACACCACAGATGCCACCAACGCCACAGATGCCACCCACGCCACAGATGCCACCCATGCCACAGATGCCACCAAAGCCTCACCTCGCTCAGCCCCAGACCAGACAGCCCCACTACACTCCTCCTTCCTCCACCCCACAGCCAAGCCTGGCCTCAGAACATCTGTCATCGGTCTTGGGACTGACATTCCATGTCCTGGAGGAAGGGCCTCTCAACATCACGGGACTGAGCCAGCTCTTTGAGAGCTTCCTGCACACAGGAACTTCCTGTTGTCCTCTCGGGGCCAGGCTCCCCAATGGCGCCTCAGACCAGCACTCCAGCCACTGCCACCTCCACAGCCCCTGGACCCTTCACCCCTGAGACCATGGGCTCACCTCAGAGTGACTGAGAACATTGCCAGAGACTGGGTTGTTACCTGTTGACTTTATCTTTGCTTGGGACACTTTTCTTGGTTCTTTTTGATTTTTTAATAAAGTCCTACGGTTTGTTATTAATAAAGGTTATCTTTGCTTCACACACTTGGTTCAAGTCTTTTCCCAAATAAAGTCTTGGTGGAAACTTTTAGAAATGGTTTAAGCCTTTGCATGCTTGTGGGATGGGTAAGGATAGCTGTGGGATGGATAGCTGTGGGATGGGCAGGGATACCTGTGGGATGGGTAATAGCTGTGGGATGGATAATAGCTGTGGGATGGGTAATAGCTGTGGGATAGATAAGCCTCCAGTGCAAGCATAGTGGGACTGTATGGTCCACCTTCCCAGGTGCCACACCTATGGCCCTTTATTATCAATAACAATTTAATCATTTATCAACACATTTCAACATAAACACAACTCTTTATTAAATGCCCTGTTCATTGTAGGGCCACTCAACATATATGGCCCAATCTCATCAGTGTGATGAGACAGGCTCAAGGAAGCATCCATTAAGCATCTACCATCCTGTCTTGCCACTCCACTGCTCCAGCTGGGGAGTTGCACCAGTGTTTCAGGAGGTTGCGCTGCTTCTTCCCTTCATGTAAAGCTCTGTTGGGGCCTGGCATATCCACAGTGTCTATCAGGTTTAGTCCTTGCCTCCATTCACCAGGCTCCATGTCCCCATTGCCTTGTTGGCGGTCCACGAGCCTGTTCTGCAACACTGGGTAGCAGGTGCGCATGAGATTGTGCAAGATGCAGCAAGCTTCCACGATCCTTCTCACGGTCTCTGGGCGATGCTGCATGGTGGTGAGAAGTACCTGGAACCTGTTGGCCAGGATGCCAAAGGCATTCTCCACCACCCATTTTGCCCTGGACAGCCTGTAGTTGAAGATCCTCTCTTCGCGGTATCTGGAAGTGTAGGGCTTCATGTAGGTTCTGAGGGAGAAGGCATCATCCCCCACGATGAAGTAGAGCACATCTTGTGTGTCGTTGGGCAGGGGGTCTGGGTCTGGGAAGCCCATGATGAGGTTGCGTTCCAGCCCCTCCTTGAGGTCACTGGCGTTGTATACCTGGGCATCTGAAGCTGACCCGTTGCCTGAAGCATCGATGTACATGAACTTGTAGTCAGCATCAACCATGGCAAAGAGGATTATGCTGAAGAAGCCCTTGTAGTTGTGAGAAGTGGACCCTGACTTGGCTGGAGCTTTGCAGGCCACGTGCTTACCATGTATGGCTCCAATGGTGTGGGAGAAGTTCCACTTCTGATACCACTGTTCTGCAACTTTCTTCCAGCCTTCTTCAGTGGAGGGGTACTGGAGGAGCTCCTCCAGGTATTCTTCTATGATGGCCTGCACCACTTCTCTGACCACAATGCTGATGGTGTTGTGTGGCACCCTCCAGGCATACTACATGTTCCTGTACATGGTCCCAGAGGCCAGGTGGTGCAGAGTCAGTGCCACCTTCAGCCCAGGGTCCAGGCTGGGCCGGAAGTTGGTGTTTGCCATGGTCAACCTGGGTCTCAGCCTCTCCACAACTTTGTCAAACATGGCTGGTGGCATCCTCATGAAGTGATGGAATGCACGAGGGTCTTCGTTCCTCAGCTCCACCATCAGCTTGTCATACAGTCCGTACTCCGCTCTTCTCGCGATCCATCTTCGGACCCACACACTTCTTGGACACCTCCTTTTCCTTGCGTAGAAAAGGTGAAAGAGCCTGAAGAGGGCTTGGCACTGCTATAGAATGATGACGTCTGCCAAAGGGAGTGTGAGACGATCCATGTTGGAGATAACTGAATGATGTGGAAGAGCAAGAGCAAGAGCAAGAGCAAGAGCAAGAGCAAGAGCAAGAGCAAGGCTGAAGAGGTCTGCACACTTGGGCTGCTGGACTGAAAGTGAGATCCAGGTGATTTCCTCCCCCTTTTTATGGGAAATATCGGTTTTCCACTAGGTGTACTGCATCCTCTAGACATCCTCCAGACATCCTAAATATCCGAGATACATCCCCTATATGAATGTTTTTTCCGTTTTAATGCTTTATATGCGAGCTGCATCCGCTTTCATCCTTTCTATGTCCGTGCAACTAACGCTGCGCGGATGTTCTGCGTCCGTTTTGCTTCCTCCCTCTTTCCATTTTCCGCTGGAGCAGATGCAAGTTGTGCAGATGTGCAGCAGATGCCAAGCGGATACAGTGGATGTGTAACAGATGACGACGGACGTAGAATATTTGTTCCCCGTATGTGTTATGGATGTTGAACGGATGCGGTGGAAAGTTCATCCACTCAAAAAGTTTTGTGCAGCTCAAAACTTTTTGAGAGGATGAAATCTTAGAAGACGGATGCTGGACAGATAGAACGTATGAATCACGCACGCAGTGAGTACAGAACGGATGCATCGCATTAACCAACGGATGGCAAGCATTTTTCTCCGTTTTACATCCTCTTTCCATCCATTGGTGCTGTGTGACATGGGCTTTACCAAAACATCACTTGTCTGATCTTGCCTGATTGGAGTAACTGATTCTGTACCTTCCTTACTATTAGGGAAAAAGACCAACTGAGTGCAAAATCTTATTTCTTCAATGTCTCAGTGGAGGATATGAAATGCTGAGAAAACAGAAAAGGCCAGCTGTCTGCGGAAAGGAGGGAAAGAGAGAGAAAGAAAGGGACAATGATGAAAAAAGCAGTTCCTTATCCTCAGCCAAGAAAGCTCTGTATATTTTGGGCTTCTATTTGCACTCTCCAAATTGTAGTCTGTGCAGATTCCTATTTTCATCTTCTGTCTTTTAGCAAGACAAAGCAGATTCTCTCCTTGCTTTTTCTTGACATGCTGGTGCCATGTTAAAACACAAAAACCACTTTAGCAGGTAAATGAAAGGCTGGTAAATGGAATGACATGGAGTGATGTATCAAGATCACTTTGAAAAGTCATTTTCATGTTGTTGTTGTTGTTATAAACCAAGAAAACATTTGCCCAGCATTCTGTCCTTTACCCAGATGACTTCAAGACAATCTAAAAACAGAGCAAGAGGTTGCAGAATATTGATTGCTGTCTTTTTTGTCAACTCACAAAGCATTCCTGACTTGTTCTCAAGTTGCCATAGGTAAGGGGGATGGGAAATCGAGCCTCACAGCTGCATCAAGGAATTTGCATTTCAGTCAAAACAAAGCTCATTCCAACTGTCAATGTCAAGGTCATCTCCACAGAGACCCACAGGGACAAAGGGAGTGACTTCCACAACCCGTGAACTTGTTTCATTGGGGAATGTGACTGATGACACATCTTGGGGGGAGGGGGAAACAGGGTCAGAGCCAAAGCATAAATTAAGTGATGTCAGAGTTGGCTTCACTTGGTCAGTGCCAACATGAAGCTCTAATAAATAATTGGATTTCTTTTGAAGTTTGGCCTGAGACTCATTATTTAATTAGGGCATTGGTCAGAACCGACATTTTTCTGATATTTTCCAGAATTTTGCCAGGACTTCCTTTTAGGACATATGCATAAGATTCAAATTTCTCTGATTATTTGTTGTGTCACAATTTTGTGGGAGATATATTGGGACTGCCCTATTTTTCTAGAGAAAAAAAACCCAATTCAGGACCCTGATCAATTGGATTTCTGTCTTCTATATAATTTGTTTGAAGATGACAAAACAATCAGGCAACATCATGGTGGTTGAGCATAGAAACATCCTTTTCAGATGCTACAGGTTCAATCCTCCAGTTCAGCATAACTTTTTCTTTTGGGCTACAGGAATGGAAAGCAATTTGAATAATATAGGAAAATATGGTACAAATATTACAAAAATTGAGACAGTTCAGTAGCAAGTGATATTATAGTTTTAGAAGCTGGAGCAATCTTGCAATTAGAAAATATTCGATTTTGGATTGAATTATACAACCATTTCAGTAATATAATAAAGCATTTTGTAAAAAAAATACATGGTAAACCTGCTATGAGGACATCTCTAAACTTTGATCCAAGACCAGTCTTCTGGTGGATAAATTGCAAACTTTCCTATTACTGTATGTAAGATTCCTCTTCATGAACTTCAGGAACGTCTTTGAAGTTAGTTCAAAAATTCCTATCAATAAACAACTTTGGTCATCTGATTGAAATCCATTGCCTGCTATATTATTATCATTAGCTACAGAATCATTCTCAGAAAATTATTGATTTTTCACTTCAAAGAATTCCAGTTTATTTTTAAATCAACAATAATCCTCTGTTACGATTTTCTCCAAAGTTTGGAGTGAATGCTATAATCCTGTTTCACCTCTCAAAGGTTATAATTCATTGGCCTGTTATTTTAATGCAGATTTATCCAATTTGAACTACTCATCAATCAAAACAGATTTATACTGTACAGAAAATCTGCACTTTGAAACAGTTTGCAACTTATAAAAATGCAAACATACATGCAGATATTTGGGGAAACTAGACAAAAATACCCATTCTTTGAGGATAATATACACACAAACACTTCCAAAGATCCAGGCTAACAATGTGCTGACTAGGGTAAAATACATATCAAAATGGGAACATTAGGAGGAAGGTGCGGGAAAATGTATGTATTATTTGTCTATGGAGATTCTCATGGAGGTCACAGCTATCCAAAGGTGCTTTTTCAAGGAGCAATTGAACTTCCTTGGTTTTTCCTTGAAGATGTTTCAATTCTTATCCAAGAAGGTGAAGAAGTTTCTTGGGTGAGAAGTGAAACAACTTCAAGGAAAAACAACAGTTCCTTTTTAAAAAGCACCTTTGGGTATGTATTATTTCTTGCAGATATTTTTTTTTCATGCAGACTGGGAATATGTAATAGAACGAATGGAAATATTCAACTGAACATCACCTGACTTGCAAAAATTACCCATCAACTATCAGAGACAGTCTTCCCTGTTGTTCATCCAAAATAGGGATTGATTTTTCACCCAATTCTATCATTGGTTTCTTTTTGCAGAGCAATAAAGATTCAGCTGCTCCAACATATGCTTTTTTATTTGTTCGATTACAATATATTTCAATGCTTCAGTTGTAACTGCATTAGTGACTCTGCTTCCTGTCTCCATCTGTTCTTACATCACATCGCTTTTGTTATTTTTCTGCAATTTAGAAACGGCCTTGATTAGAAGTGGCAGAAAAACAACATAAGACTCCTCTGAACATTTTTAAAAACATTATGTGAAATAAATCAGTTTCAAGTAAAGATTTTGGCAGAGAAGTTAGAGAGTGAAGCCTTGCCAGGCTCAAATCTGGGTTCTCTTGGGCCGTGATTGCACATATATACAGAGGGGGGGAGGGAGGGGGGAGGGGGAGGGGGAAGAGAGAGGGAGGGGGAGGGAGGAAGGGAGAGAGAGGGAGGGAGAGAGATGAGGAAGGAGGGAGAGAGAGGGAAGGGGAGGGAGGGAGGGGGAAGAGAGAGATACTGTCTTATTTCTCATAGCCAATTCTCATTTGCCTCTTTGATGCTGATCAGTTTTCATTTAGCCACACAGAAGGCTAGGCTTCTCTCCCTCCCTCCTTCCCCTCTTGCCATACAAAGTCTTTCATTTGATTAAGGGCAGATGGAAGGCCTCTTCATCTCAGCATCTCTTAGGAGCCCTGAGGAGGCAGTTGCTACAGAGCACCATCCTCGCTTGCGACAGACACATCAAATGAACTGCAGTTCAAGGCTGCAGTGCTAACAGAGACCCATTTTCCTTTAAAGACAGCCTTTTGCTTAAATGGTTCAGGGAGGGGAGAATCCTCACTTACCTTTTTAAAATGTCTGCTTTGCAGCAATCAAGGAGTAAGAAAGACAAAAAGAGAGATTTGTAAACAGGGCAATATTTGGACAAACGTTGGCCTTCATGAAAGTACAAAAAGCACATGTCTTTAAAGGCTGAACAGAAACCTGGTTTACTCAATTGGACGTAACCAGTGGTGGAATTCAACTAGTGAAACAACTGGTTTAGTGAGTGCGCAATTTGTGTGCGCATGTGTGATTCGCACGTGCGAAAGCATTTGAAAACCACTTATTTTCAGCTCCAAAACTCACCTTCTATTGCAGCCCCAGTGAGTAAAACAGCTGATTCACACAGCAATCTGCTGTGCTGCAGCAATCAGCTGAGCTGCAAAACACAGAAATATAGAACAGACTAGGGCAGGGGTGGGGGGTCGGGCAGGGCCAATTGATCGCCGGAATTACCAGTTCACCCAAACCAGTCCAAACCAGTTGAATCCCAGCCCTGGAAGTAACTAATTTGGGGGGGTGGGGGGTGGGAGAGGGAATGACAGACACCCCTGGAATTTGAGAGTGTGTCAAGAGCACTCACACAAAATGGCAGCCATGGTGAGTACAGTTGGTTGACAAGCATGCTTAATCAAAAGGCAAACTGGTATAGAAGCTCTTGATCACCTCCTAAAACCTTCCTTTCTTTTCCCATTTCCAAAACTCTAGGACATTGTTTGTCAACTGTAGCAATTTGAAGATATGCAGACCTCGACTCCCAGAATTCTGGAAACTAAAATGTATAACTTGAAGTTACCAAGTTTGAGAAACACTGGTCTAGGATTTAAGAAGCCATATTTTTCTTTTTGCTTATAGAGCAGACATGTTGTGGCATATGTCTCACAGTGCAGAATCAATTTTTCACTCGTTCCACCTTGTCTTCCTCAAAATGGACAATCGCCTGGCCTCAGAAATAGAATTCACCAGGAATCCAAGAATTTTCATTTGAGAGTCTCCTATCACTTCTGTGGTTTTTATTTATTTATTTGGTTTGTCAATTGCTCACAAGACAATAGGTATAAGTAAAAACATAGTTATGAATACATGGATACATATAAGAAAAATATAATATATAAGAATACATGGATACATATAAGAAAAATAAATTGTTATCTCAGAAAATTAACTCAGCAACCAAGGATTGAAAAGCTGCAAAGAATCTATGGATTGGGAAGGTAAAGAGTAGTGGATGAAAAAGCTTCATTTTTCAGAATTCCTTCAAAGGAGAAAAGAATTTTGGAGAAATTTTCAAGTTGGGATGTGGCATTCTTGTATGGTTCATTGCAGCATGAACCAATGAGTATATGTGAAGATCTTGTTTATCATTGTACAATCATCTTTCCAGTGTCTGCAGCCTTCCTGACCAGAATGGGCCAATGCACCGTAGCCAACTCACCACAGGACAACTCACTGATTATCCATGCTTTTATTAAACTCCAGCAGACAAATTGATACAGTCTGAAAAGAAATTCAGAATAAATTCACAAGGTCAATCTTAACCTTGCCTCATGTGTACCAGCAGCAATGTTGTGATTAGAAGTTGGCCTTCTATCAATAATAAGAGTAAATAAAGCAATATTTGAGGGGACTAGTCTCATGCTCAATACTTATTTGGCAAAACAATGTTTCTATGAACAACTTTCCAGTAAAAGATAGATGAATTTGTGCCTAAAATTATGCTCACAATTCTCACTAGATCATGAACTTCTGAGTGACATAAATTATCATACACTTTTGAGGGAATAGTTATTTTTTAAAGATTTTAGACAAGATAGACAGCGGATATGTAAGTTTAAGTGGCGTCAATTTTTCAAAGGCCAAGGAATGTCATACTATTTACAGTCTCTTACATCCCATTCTCTGAGAGAAACCTTTAAAGAGCTTCAAATTCAAAAACTGTCAACACCCTATTGGGTGGAAATGCTAAAGGATTGATTTATGTATTTATTTAATTTGTATTCAGCCTGTATTATTTTTACAAATAAATCAAGGCAGCAAACATATCCAACACACCTTCCTCCTCCTGTTTTCCCCACAACAACAAACCTATGAGGTAGGTTGGGCTGAGAGAGACTGGACCAAAATAATCAACTGGTTTTCATGGCTAAGGGAGGACTTGAACTGACAGTGTTCTGCTTTCTAGCCTGATTCCTTAATCAGTAGAACAAGCTGGCTCTCATCAATTATGCCTTTGTAGTAAGTTATAGGTAGAAGATTTGACTATTACTTATTACATTGCAAACTTTTATCAGGAATCTAGAGTCAGATTCATTTTGCCTTTGTTAATCCAATCGAATCAGTCTAGTCTAGAAGAAAAAAAAATCTTTTTTCTGTTGTCTGATTATGATAAACAGATAACAAAACAGATAACACAAGGAAGGCCCGAAAAGCACATGCTGACAAATAGTGCTATTAATATTAGACGGGATGTATTGAACTGATATGGATTGCTGTAATTGTATATAATTTTGCTAAAACAAATACAAATGAATGATTCAAATACAAACTTCAACAGAAAAAATAAATGTAAAATTATCCTATTGGCTTTTTCAGAACCAGCTGCTACTACTACTTATAAAGGTTCCCAAAATATCATTGGATTATTTTTTTTTCCTTCCTTCGGCATCAAGCTTCACTCAAAAATGTTAACTTTACCTGGAAACATCCAGACAAATTGTTCTTCCAATTCTTCACCCCACAAATTGAATCAGGATGCACATGGGGAGTGATTTTTTAAAAATCATGATGGAATCAAAGCAGTGAACATAAAATCCAGGCAGAGCATTCATCACATTATCGTGGCTGTTGTCTTAACTCTATTTGACTGCACTCTGCAGACCCTTTTGAACTGGATGGAGAGTTCAAAAAGCCATTTATGCTAGAAAGCAACAGCAGAGGGAAATGCAGAAGAGAGAATTAGAACTAGAAAGACAAGGGGGTAAAAAGGGGAGGGAGAAGACGAGAGGGAAGAAAGAAAGGAAAAGAAGTTATAAAGGACAGAAGCAAAATATAGAGAAACAGGGTCTATTTAAAGATAATGGGTGAAAACTTAATGGAAAAAGGGATTCTGCAAAGGTACATAAGATAGTATGGTTATATTAGAAGCAGAAATAATTTTAGAAAATATGAAACGATGTATGATTAAAATGTCTGATAAAATAGCTATCGTAATTCATTGGAATGCTTGTCAATAAATAAGTGTAACAAAAGGTATATTTAATGATTTATAAAACATATGTGAAGAGAAATAAG
>BLBF01000036.1:13538146-13604621 GCA_015471245.1 Laticauda colubrina | reverse complement strand
TTATTATTATTATTATTATTATTATTATTATTATTATTATTATTATTTGCTTCTGTTCAATAATGCCTGATTTTCTGAGTCTGTTTGGACAAAAAACCCTGCAGTTTTCTTAAGAAGGTTTTCTAGGTTTGCTATTACCTCCTTCCTAGAGTTGAGAGAAAGTATTTGATCCAAGATTCAGAAAAACAACAACAACAGCAAAGCTGGTTTTGCACCAAAGAGAGAACTAGAATCCACAGTCTCCTGGTTTCTAGTCTGGTGCCCACTGTATATCCACTATCCACAATAACCACTATCCCACACTGACCAGGTAGCTTGACTTTAATACAGGGCAAGACAATAGATTGTTCTCACAGTCACCTCTTATATTTCATTAACTCTAATCATATAAATGTAAAAATATACAGCTATGTTCTGATTTTCCTAAAAGGCTTTCTTCTACTTTTTCTTTCTTTCTGTCTAGCTTGGAAAGTGCCATTACAGCGACAGGTCTCAGTGGGTGGTAGTGCAGAATTTGAGAATGTATGCATAATATTCCTTGTATTTAAAACCCTTCAGATTTCATAACTGGGGCACATTGCTGGATTCTATTTATCTGGGCATGGATTTTTTTTTATTTACTGGAGTTTTAAAATAAGCCCACAAATACTTTTTTCTTCTTCTAAATACTTATTTCTTCTGATTAAAACAGGCCCAAATCATGTGGCCCATGTGGAATTTTAAAAAATATATTCAGTTCCACCTGGAACATGGAAAACAACCAAGTTAGATTCTTAGTTCCCCTAATCCAGGGATGGGATTCTACCAGTTCTGTCTGGCTCTGTCGAACCAGTAGCTCTGAAGAGCAGCAGACACAGAACTGGTTCTATGTTTGCTGCTGTTTTGGCCTGCCTGTCCTCCCGGGCTTTTACCTGTCCTTTATTTCCTGCTTTTTCAACCTCAGCTGCTTTGCGTGGCACAGCTGCGGTTGAAAAGCAGGAAAATAGTGCTTTTTCAAATGCTGCACACCTGTGCGCAGTGCTGCTCATGTTCTATATGTAAAGTGGGTGACTCCAAATCTACAAACCTGATTGGTCAATAAAATGAACATTGGATTGGTTCACTAGGAACCAATCCAAAGAGCTGCTAAAAGGCGGCAAATCTAAACAACTGCCATTGGCTGCAAGTAGGCAACCCAGCCTGTATAAAAGGCTGGCCTCAGCTTCAGCCAAGTGTTCCTATTTACTAACTAGTTGAAGAATAAAGTATTTGTTGTTGGAACCCGGTCTACCTCGTGTGTTTTCCGAACAAAACACTGGCGACGAAGGTGGGATCGTCCTGAACGGAAAAACCTGCACGCGGTGATAAGAAGTCCAGATTACAACCAAGATTTCTGGAAACAACGCACTGCCCGCACCCTTCAATCCCAACGAAGAGGATTGGGATTCCTATGCTGATCGCTTCCAAATGTATTTGGAGAGCAATGAAATGGAAGGCATTTCAGAGCAACGCAAGAGAGCTGTGTTCCTGACGCACTGCGGGCCAACAGTTTTTAAGATGGCAAAGGCCCTTGCGAAGCCCCGGGACGTTAAACAACTAACGTGGACAGAATTGCAAAGACTCCTCAAAGCACACTACGCTCCGATGGTGTCTAACTTAATAAAGCGACATGAATTTTACCGCAGAGACCAGAGAGAGGGAGAGACCGTCGCCGATTTCATCGCTGCCCTCAGACAAATAGGGGGTGAGTGTGAATTTTTGAACATAGACGAGGCAATGAGGGATCGCGTGGTGCTGGGCCTGAGAGACTCGACCGCACAGAGTAAATTGCTCAACAAACCCAACATCACCGTTACCGAAGCCATCGCAGAAGCCACAGCCGCTGAAGCCACGAAAAAATCTGCCGTAGCCATTAAAAAGATGAACACACACAGCGAAGAAACACCAACCAAAGACAGAAAGCACCCTGCCACCACAACCCACTACGAAGAGTCGGGCGAAACAATTGAATCGAGCGAAGAGGACGACGAGGTCCACCGTTTGCTCACGAACAAAAAAGAGCGCGAAAGGAGAAATGGGCGGGAATGCGCTGGCTGCGGAGGAAACCATCCCCGAGCCGAATGCAGATTTCTCGATGCCATCTGCCGGCATTGCAAAAAACGAGGGCACATCGAGAAGGTCTGCAGGAACAAAAAATACCACAGCCCGACGAGACGCAGAAATTCCCCAACACGAGCCGAGCCTAAACGAGCCGAGAGAAAGTGGCAACAAGAGAAGCGAGCCAATACACACCAAACTGTCATTATACAGCGCGCTCAGACGGAAAGTGGAAAAAAAATTAAAGTCATCGTGAAAATCGAAGGAAAACACTGCAAGATGGAAGTGGACTCGGGGTCCTTCCTCTCCATGGTATCGTGGGACACAATAAAACAGCTAGTGCCAGGTATCCCAAAGAATTGAAGAAGCAGCACCTAACCCTCAAGGACTATCAGGGAAACCAAATCCCTGTGGTAGGCATGGGACAATTCCGAGTCGCCTACAAACATCACGTCAAGGTGCTTCCGCTGACTATAGTCGACCAAGACAGACCAAGCCTCCTGGGCATCGAATGGTTCGCGCCATTGGGCATCGGGATGACCGGGGTCGATCGAGTGACTACAACCGGCTGGGAAGACGACCTCATCCGAGAATTCCAGGACGTTTTTGACGGCTCACTTGGCAAGTATCGGGGAAATCCCATTTCTTTCAATCTAAACCCCCAAATAGCCCCACGAAGAATAAAAGCCAGGCGAGTTTCTTTTGCACTAAAGGCAAAAATAGAGGAACAGCTGGACAAATTAATAGCCCAAGGGGTGTTAGAACCTGTAGACCATGCCAAGTGGGAAACGCCTATTGTCACACCCATTAAACCTGACGGGTCCATCAGAATCTGTGGTGACTATAAGGCTACCCTGAACCACGCATTACAACCAAGCGCATACCCGGTGCCAGTCGTCCAGCATTTGCTTCATTCCCTGGGAAAAGGCAAAGTTTTCGCCAAACTCGACTTGGCACAAGCCTATCAACAACTCCCAGTGGACCCAGAAACAGCAGAAGCACAGACTATAGTCACCCATAAGGGCGCATTCAAATGTCACCGGCTCCAATTTGGAGTAAGCGTGGCCCCTGGCGTCTTCCAGAGTCTGATGGAACGCCTTCTAAATGGCATACAAGGAGTCGTTCCCTATTTTGACGACGTCCTAATCTCGGCCAGAGATGAAACTCAATTAAGGAACAGACTCAAAGAAGTATTAACTAAGTTTAGGGAATCTGGCCTCAAGGTAAATAGAGAAAAGTGCTGTTTAATTAAGAACAGCGTCGAATTCCTGGGCTACTCAATAGACGGAGAGGGTATCCACCCCACAGACAAAAAAGTTAAAGCAATCAAAGACGCTCCTGAACCAAGAAATAAAACCGAACTACAAGCATTCTTAGGATTAATTAATTTTTATAACGTGTTCCTGCCAAACAAAGCCACTATAGCAGAACCGTTACACCGTCTGCTAGACAAAAAGGCAACTTGGACTTGGGGTTACAAAGAAAAAAAAGCCTTCCAAAATATTAAAAGCTTGCTAACATCAACAAACGTCCTCATCCAATTTAGCAACACTCTGCCATTAACAGTGACCTGCGACGCCTCACCATATGGAGTAGGTGCCATCCTGAGCCACCAACTACCTGATGGCAGAGAAGCACCCGTCGCATATTACTCTAAGACTCTATCAAAAACCGAGCGGAATTACAGCCAATTGGACAGGGAAGCTCTAGCAATTGTCGCTGGAGTAAAACGTTTCCACGAATACTTATATGGGCGGACTTTTCAAATCATAATGGACCACAAACCGCTAATGGGGATTTTGGCGGGAAACAAGCCAACACCTAATATACTGTCCCCAAGAATGACGAGATGGTCAGAGTTCCTAGCAGCTTATTCCTACACTCTGACACATCAGCCAGGGAAAAAAATTTCCCATGCGGACGCTTTGAGCAGAGCACCCTTACCAGCAACCGACGAAGACCCGGCACCAGCGATGACAACGCTACAAATCGAGACTTGCCCCGATCTACCCATATCAGCGTATGATGTCGCCAGAGCCACCGCGAAAGACTCATTGACTGCCCGCGTTCTTAGCTGGGTAGGTAAAGGCTGGCCGGAGAATCAAAAAACTGAAAACTTTAAACCTTTCCGGTCCAGACAGACTGAACTTTCAATCCAAAAGGGGTGTTTGTTGTGGGGTGATCGGGTAGTAATCCCTGCCAAATTACAGCCCAGGGTACTTAAGTTGTTACATGAAGGGCACCCGGGAATGGTTAAGATGAAAAGCCTTGCCAGAAGTTATGTTTGGTGGCCGGGTATTGATAAGGACATAGAGTATTGGGTAAGCTCATGCCACAAATGCCAGGCAATTAGACCATCCCCATCAAAAGCACCCGTTAAGGACTGGGAAAGCCCTCGGGGACCTTGGTCAAGAATACACATTGATTTCGCGGGTCCTACCAAGGGGCATACCTTTCTGATTGTCGTTGATGCCTATTCAAATTGGCTTGAAGTAAAAGTTATGCCATCAACGACAACAGAAACTGTAATTAAAAAGCTGGACAACCTTTTTGCCACCCATGGCATACCGGACGTTCTTGTCTCGGATAACGGGCCACAGCTAACCAGCATACCATTTGAGCAATACCTAGCCTCCCTAGGTATAAGACATGCCCTAACCGCGCCGGCTCACCCGGCTGCGAACGGCAGGGCTGAGAGAATGGTCCAGTTTACTAAAGAAGGTTTGGAACGAATGGACGCTGGAGATGTCCAACAGAAAGTAAACCGTTTGCTCACACTCCAGCACATAACGCCCAGTACCATAACCAATAAGTCCCCAGCAGAATTACTTATGGGGCGAAAATTAAGATCTCACCTTGATAGGTTACACCCAAATTTTACCCCAGAAAACCCCTCTGACTCCTCTACACGGTTCAGACAATTCGAAATAGGCGATTTGGTATACGCTAAAAACTTCACCGGGGACCCGGTATGGCTACCAGGACAGATTATCCAAATTACAGGCCCCAAATCCTACCGATTAAAATTAGACGATGGCAGGGAATGGAAGCAGCACATAGACCAGCTTCGATCTCGAATTATAGAGAGAACCACAGACTTACAAACATTCACCGAAAAACCGGCGAATTGCAAACCAAGGTGGGGGGGAAAGGCGAGAAATAAATAAAGAACTGTTTAAAACCAAACCCAATGAAACATACGAACAAAAAGAGCAAATAAAAGACTCACTGTTTGGAGAGACTTGCGTGAAGAGTCCATCGGAAGGGGCCAGCCAAGCCAGCTCGACCTGCCCAGAGGAAACGGGAGGGAGCGGCAAAACCGTCAGCCTAAGAAACTCAGGCGGCGGTAAAATGGCTGACTCACCCTTCCAGACGGTTCCAGGGAGAAGGACGGACGACACAGCAGCCCCATCCGAACCTGTCGAAGTCTGCACCAAGAATGAACCGCGCAAGTCAAGTCGAGTCTGGAAAAGCCCCGCCTACCTGCGAGACTACGTCACCCCGTAGGACTGAACTAAGGGGGGAGGAGTGTTCTATATGTAAAGTGGGTGACTCCAAATCTACAAACCTGATTGGTCAATAAAATGAACATTGGATTGGTTCACTAGGAACCAATCCAAAGAGCTGCTAAAAGGCGGCAAATCTAAACAACTGCCATTGGCTGCAAGCAGGCAAGCCAGCCTGTATAAAAGGCTGGCCTCAGCTTCAGCCAAGTGTTCCTATTTACTAACTAGTTGAAGAATAAAGTATTTGTTGTTGGAACCCGGTCTACCTCGTGTGTTTTCCGAACAAAACAGCTCAGTTGTCCGGGCAGCACAGCTCACGACGTTTCATACACACACGCAGCAAATCATAAATCATCAAACCGGTAGTTACACCGGTACAGCTTGCCCTCGGAAGTTGTAGGAGCGCCATCACTTGAGACCTTCCAGAAGACAATGGGCTGCCATTTGTCAGAAATGGTGTAGGGTCTCCCGCTTGGGAAGGGGAGGATTAGACTAGATGACCTACAAGGTCCCTTCCAACTCTGATTATCTGTAATTTGTTATCCTTTTCATTAAACTAGATATACCCAATTCCAGCAACCATTCTTTATGTTTTAGCCCCCAGTCACCCCTCTTCTCTGCACTCTTTCTAGAGTCTCAACATCTTTTTAACATCATGGTGACCAAAACTGGATGCAGTATTCCAAGTGTGGCCTTAACTAAGGCATTATAATTATATTATGTAAAATTATACATTATATATTATATACCCACCAATGCAGTGGTGGGATTCACATTTTTTTACTATGGGTTCTTTGAGCGTGGCTTGGTGGGCATGGCAGGGGAAGGAGATTGTAAAATCTCCAGTCAGAGGTAGTATTTGCCAGTTCTCCAAACTAATCAAAATTTCTACTACCAGTTCTCCAGAACTGGTGAGAACCTACTGAATACCACCTCTGATAAAATGTTATTAACACTTCACCTGATCTTGATTCTATCGCTGTGTTTATGCAACCTATAACTATGTTGGCTTTTTTGGCAGCTTCAGCACACTGATTTGTAATGATTCACTTAACAATGGTGGCAAAAAAGTTTGTAAAATGGGGCACAAAAACCTCACTTAACAATTGTTTTACTTAGCAACATATATTCAATTATCTCAATTGTGGTCATAAGTCAAGGACTGCCTGTATTCTGTGTGCCATAGAAAATACAATGAAAAAGTTTATTTGCATTGAGAAAAATCGCCCTCTGCTTCTTGGCAACTTTTGAATCTCCAGGGTGCTGCGCCATCAAGGACAGTCAACACAATTCCCATCCTACCTGCTTATTTTATGGCTTCTTCTCTTTGTGTTGTTAAAGGCCACTTTTCCTTTGTTTACCTGTATAAAAGAGGCTGAATTGTCCTCTTGTGCTACAGAGCTGTCAGCCGAGCTTCTATAGCAAACAACCAAAGAGCTTTTGACAGAATGAAAAGTCAGGCTGGGTACAATGAAGTGACACTTAATACATTTAAATGTAAAGTGCTGCAGGCTGGGAAGATGGCCTGGGAAGAGGTACGTGATGCCAGCCTGTGTCTTTGTTTAAACACTAGACAAATTCAGCAAGGAAGGCTCATGTCTCTGCAGCTATTAACCAATGCATTTCCAAAAGAAAGGAAACATTTCACTCCCAAAGAGAGGACAGGCCTAAAATTGCTGTTTTGTTTTCAGATGCTACTTTATATAGGTAGAAATGCAAACATGGAAAAGATGGTTAGCATTTAAACTGAAAGGCAATTGACTATGCTGTAGCAGGGAAGACGTAGCAGGTGCTTAGGACAGCTTGGATTTCTGGGAACTGTAGTCCCTGTAAATTTGTGGTTGATGGGGCGTTGCTTCAGATCTGGTATTCAGCAGGTTCTGACCAGTTCTGGAGAACCAGTAGCAGAAACTGTGAGTAGTTCGGAGAATTGGCAAATACCACCTCTGACTGGCCCCACCCCCATCTATTCTCTGCCTCCTGAGTCCCAGCTGATCAGCTGGGTCTTCTTTTGTTGCCCTGCACAGGAGAGCAGAGCTGGAAAGCAGGTTAGTGGGGTGGGGAGGGAATGGGGATTTTGCAGTATCCTTCCCCTGCCACACCCACCAAGCCACGCTCACCAAGCCACATCACTCCCACCAAGTCATGCCCACAGAACCAGAAGTAAAAATTGAACCCCACCACTGGGTTGCTTAGAGTCTTAAGCAAAGAAATAAAAAATGCCTCCCAAGTCTTTTTTTCTGAGATGTAAAAAACTGAATTCAGGAAATCAAAGAAAAGACTTGTTCTGCCACTAGGCCCTTCCCCTTAATATTTATGAAAGCCTCGTTTTATATTACCATTTTTGTTTTATTTATTTCATTAAATTTAGTAGAGCTACCCTTTCAAGCAGACCTAGGATGGCTTATAAAATCAAAATTGAACTATACGCCCATCCTTATTCTTTTTTAATAAGTTTATTTGAAAAGGAAAGAAAGAGTGAAAGAAAATAGGTACATGGAAATTACAAAATACAGATAACAGAAGAGAATAACAGAGTTGGGAAGGACCTCGGAGATCTTCTAGTCCAACCCCTACTCAAACAGGAGACCTTATACCATTTTAGACAAACGGCTGTTCAATCTCTTCTTCAACACCCACAACTTCTGGAGGCAACTTGTTCACAATCAGGAAATTTCTCTTGAAAATGAAATAAAGTGCAAATCATTCCACTGGATGAAGTATCTCATTTTAACTTTATAAAACCACTTGGATTAAAACAAATCCAATCTAGATTAAAATAAGATCCAAGCTAAAAACTAAGGAGAAATTTCCTGACAATGAGAACAATTTATCCATGGAACAGCTTGCCTCCAATAGATGTGGATGCTCCATTGCTGGAGGTTTAAGGCAACCATTTGTCCAGGAGATTGGACTAAATGACCTCCAAGGTCCTTTCCAGCCAATGATGGGGTTCAAACATTTTTACTACCGGTTCTGTGGGCTTGGCTTGGTGGTCCTGGCAGGGAAGAGATACTGTAAAACCTCCAGTCAGAGGTGGTATTTGCCGGTTCTTCGACCTACTCAGAATGTCTGCTACTGGTGCTCCAGAACTGGTCAGAACCTGCTAAATACCACCTCTGTTTCCAGCCCTACAATTCGATGATTCATGACATTTTAACAGCACTAGGCTGCAAAACACTAGGATAAAAGTTCTTAGTGTCTCCTCAGCTGTGCTTGATTGGAAAGACCTGCTTTCACCTGGAATCTGTCACAGACCACATGCCTGGAATGAGATCTCCCTGAAGGTCTAGATTGCTCCCACTTTGCATGATTGACTTTCAGTCAACTGTCTCTTCTTTCTATGCTAACTTCTACTTTATTGTAAGTTGTCACTGATGCTTCAAGCAGTCTTGAAACTGGCACGTTAAATTAAAGACTAAAGGTCACTCCCTTCAGCTACATTCTCTGCCATTTGCTGAGAACCCACATCAACCACGTGCTGCTTGTGTTATAACCCAGACTATTTTCATCCATATAACAAGGGCAGGCTGTGTTACATTTTGTGTTTTCTTCCTACTTCAGTGCTACATTGGATTTTTGATGTGCAAATCCACTTGCCATTTGCGCAGGCAAGATAGGCAGATACCAGCAATGAGTAGCCCTGCAGAAAAGACAGCAACCTAAATTAAGAACATGGTTTTGAAAGCTAAACTAGGTGTTTGAAGTGGACCTGTCAAAATAACATTGCAAAAATCTACAATTATTGCTAGATAGTAATTACTTAGTTAAAAATATACATCTAGTACAGCATTTTCCAACCTTGGAAATTATAGCAAAAAGGAGACATGTTTTAAAATGAGCCAAAGCAACATTGCAGCCCATCTAATGCCAAGAACAAGTTTGTAGTGCTAAAAGAGACAGACTGTATCTTTGGAAGCACATCTCTGATGATCTAGTGGGATTTCTGAACTTTAAACAACTTTAAAATGTGTGGACAGACTTCAATGCCCCAATTCCCCAACCCAGGATGGATACAACTCATTGCGGCACAACTCACCGTTGGACAACTCAACAATTGGATTTAATTATTTAAACTAATTTAAAAACTTTTTTAATTTTTGTATATTCACATTTCATTTTGTATCTCCCTTGACATCCTTTCTTTAATAATTCTATTCTACCACTTCTTTAATATTAGTGTAACTGAGCTGGCCATGGTGAGTTGGCCACAGGAAGCATACCTCATATGGTGAGCTTCATTCATCTTCTCCCATGTTTTCCTTGTAGTCTGAGCCAACTCTTTCATTCTTCCCTGACCACTGCTCTGATAGGTTTGGGAAATTAATATTCCCAATTCCCTGTGTCTTCATGGTGACTGCAGAAACTTCCATCTCTTTTGGCTATAATTCATCAGCATTTATTTTTTATAGTCTTTGCTGATTCATCTCCCTCTTTGCTTACTTTAAGGAGCAATCTTGCTCAGGCTGATAGTGTTTGAGTAGTGAGTGAGGGCCACATTCTAAAAGAAATTAGAAAGTTGAATTTAAGGTATTAATTATAGAATAAAGCTTAATTAAAATTTATTTAATGTACAAAGACAAACCAATCAATCCCCTGACTGCATATACACAATTAAGAGGGCTTGAAAATAACATTCAAGTCTTGGAAGTCTATAAAAGCTAGGTCTATAAAAGATCAGGGTCTATAAAAACCCATATTTATATCCTATAATAATAATTCAGGATATAATACTGCCATTCTCTTTTTATTTATGATAACAGCATCTCAAGTGCCAAGTATTCTTCAATTTTCCTATAACATCCAAGTGAGAAGAAGGGATCCTGGACGACCTAGAAACCATATCCTTATCTCTTCTGCTTAGAATGCATCTTAGCTATCATGAGTTGCCAATACAAGCAGCCCTCAACTTACAACCATAATTGAGTCCAATATTTCTGTTGCTAAGTGAGACAGTTGAACTGAGTTTTGCCTGATTTTATTATCTTTCTTGCCACAGTTAAGTGCATTTGTTAAGTTAATAACATGGTTGAGGAAAATACATGATACAGAATAACAAGAGTTGGAAGGGACCTTAGAGGTCTTCCAGTCCAGCCCCTGCTCAAGCAGGAGACCCTATTCCATGTCAAACAAATTGTTACCTAATATCTTTTTAAACACTTCCAGTGAGGTGGGCACCCATGACTTCTGAGGGCAAGTTGTTCCACTGATTACTTGTTCTCAATTAAATAAAATATCTCTTTAATTCTAGGTTGGATCACTTTTAAAAAAGCTTCCATAGGTTACTTCTTGTTCTACCCTCAGGTGCTTTGGAAAATAGGTCAACTCCTCTTCTCTGTGACGCCCCTCAAATATTTGAAGACTGATATCATGTTACCCCTAGTCCTTATCTTAGACTAGACGTAGCCAATTCCTGCAAACCATTCATCATATACTTTAACTTCCAGTTCCTAATCATCTTTCTCTTCTCTGAACTCTTTCTAGAATCTCAACATCTTTTTTGTATCATGGTGACTAAATCTGGGTGCAGTATCCCAACTGTAGTGTTACCATTACTGTCAAAACCAACACTTCATGTGATCTTGATATTTGCCCTCTGTTGATGCAGCCAGGACTGTGTTGGCTTTTTTGGCAGCTGCAAAACACTGTTGGCTCAAACTGTTGGCCCACTAGGATATCTAGATCGCTGTCACAGTTCCTGAAAAGATCCAAAGCTACATCTTTGTGTGTTTCACATCTAACAATAAACCACAAGTGATACTTTATAAATTAAATATACCCAAGATATTTTAGTTAAAATTGGATGGAACAGTTTGTGTTTAGTTTGTTGCAGGAACCCAGCCTTTGTCTTAACTTTTGAGGGGAATCAGGCTATGATGTTATGCCATAATTCGGTTGGTTGGCTAATAAATGCATAGCATACAATCCAATCACAGCAACTGTGTCTTTGTGAGTTGTTTGCACCCAGTCATTTTGCCCTAAAGCAGAACAATGAAATAGTAATAGAATGTAGGAAGCGGGGGGTCCTTGGCAGGGGTGGGCTTCAAAAATTTTAGCAAAGGGTTCTCTGCCCAGTTGCTGGGTGGGCATGGCCATGATGGGCGTGGCCTGGTCAGCCTCCTGCACCACGGCGGAGGGGGCGTTCCTGCCCTCCCTGGGCTCCAGAGGTTTTCCTCGAGCCTCTGGGAGGATGAAAACGGCCTTTTGGGGTTGTCTAAACTGCACAGAATCTTAGCTAGGGGTTCTCCAGAACCCCTGTGAACCCCCAGCAGCCCACCCCTGGTCCTTGGCACTCTTATGATGTTACCTGGTTTGGTAATGAAATGTCTGCAAGAAAACAACCAAGCTCAGAGAGCACCAAGGGCCCTCATTTCAATCCAGAGCTACAAATATTCTCCTCTATCAATGTAAGAAGCCATAGTATTTTTTGCAAAATAGCAGCCATCCTGAGGATCATAAAATAGCAGCCATGCTGGGTTTTACAAATTGTTTCCAGTCAGCAAAAGTGGTGGGGGACCGGAGAAATTATCCCCACCACATTTTTTAGCCTTCAGAATGCTCCAAACCATTCATCACTGTTGGGTTTTTTCCTCTCTTCAGGTCAGAGTAGTATATGACTAACAAGATCCTGGTCTGGAGTCCATCGCCATTTTATATTCTGAAATTTATGCAGTCCCCAGAGGTTGTAGTATAAACGAACAAAACATTGGAAGCCAATGCTGTATACAGCAGCTTGCCAGTTTCCTATTCATTTTAATTAAAAACATCTCCATAAATAATAAAACAGAAGGGGCAAGGGGGCTGGTAAACAGAGAAGACAGCTCCCTTGAGACAACTTTATAGTCATCTGATCCTCAGTTTGATATGTTCTATCAAGATATGATCCTGCTGAAAAACAAGAGAACAAATTAAGGTTTGCATCTCCATGATAAACTTATTTTTCTACCCATTCTAAAATCAAGAACTACACCAAGAAACATTAGCAGGCTTCTTATAAGCTTTGCCTTCCTTACTTCAACAGCAGGCAAAATTCCTTATTTAGAGTCAAGATTAACTGGATCAGATTCAGGTTACAAACAATTCTGACTGATTAATAACATCCTGAGCTTTAAGACTCCTTGATTCAGATAAAGAGTAGGGCTACCATAATCCCAGTCATTATAGGCTTATTTGGACCATACTGTGCAAATCTACAAGAATGAGAATTTGGCTAGAAATTGTACATCAGACTAGAAACTAGAAAACAGTGATTCCACCCAGTTCCAGCTGGGTGACTCTGGGGAAGACACTCCTCAGCCAAAACCCTCCTCACAGGATTGTTGTTGTGGGAAAAATAGGAGGAAGGAGTATTAGGTATGTTTGCTACCTTTAATTATTTAAAAAATTAAGGCAGTATAAATAAATACATTTATTCACTGGCATAAGATAGAGCATTCTCACATTTTTGTTTTCTTTGCTTCATTCATCACTTGTTCCAGGCCACAATGTGCAAATGAAAATCAGATGTTATAGCTGTAAAACTGTCATAAAGCACAAAGGTAATGTTGTCCTACTTTGCTCCAACTATTTCTAGAAATGCAATTAAATGCCTCATTGAAACATATCAAATGAAGTCAACAAAAAAAAATTTTTTTTTAAATGCCCCCTTTAAATCATCAAAAAGCAGAAAGCATACAGTATATTCTTGGGTGTGTCAGGGCCTTCACAGAAGGCAGAAAAATAAAATAAGGTAATTCTCTGGCACCATCTTTTGGACTCGACAGGAACTGATTCAAAAATGTAGTGCAGATAATTTACATTGTATTTGGAACTGGATGATTAGAATTGCATATAACATTAAAAATAACTAAATTGTTTCCAATTGCACTTCTGGAATGCTTAATTCTGGCATAATTAAGCACACTGTGGAGATTAAAGGCAAACCCTTCTACAAAAATACAAATTGTTGGTGCAACTGCATTCTCACTTCTGCACTGCCTTGGTTGCTCTGAGTCTAAAGTAGCATTTTTCAACCTTAACAACTTTAAATTTGTGGATTTCAACTCCCAGAATTCCCCAGGTAGCATGCTGGATGGACAGTTCTAGGAGTTAAAGTCCATATATCTTAAAACTGCCAAGGTTGAAAAATATTGTCTAAAGGCTCTTCTACTACTGAAGATACAAAGAAGACTGATCAAAATTATAAATGGATTTGAGATGCATTTAGAGTCAATGGTCTGAGCTTCTTGAATTAGAAAAGACAAGGAAATGATGGGTTTGATAATATCAGAGCACAAGGATGGAATTCTCCTATTTATAGTGCAAGGACTTTGTCATCCAGTGACATTGATGGATAATAGTTTGACCAAAAAAAAGTTTCTTCAACAAAAGCATTAATTGACTTCATTGTCCCAAAATGCAATGATGGTCACTAACTTAAATCACTTTGAGGGCACTGAAGTTCTCCATCAATTACTATGCATGAAGGCAGCTAAGGCTCCTGTATTGTAGAGAAGCAGAGATGACCTCGGATAAGGTAGATGCAGACCATTAGCAAAGTTTGAGCTTTCTGCAAACACAAGATAGCATGAGAAATGTAATGAACCAAATGAAACTCCATCTGATATAAGAAGGGGAAAGGCTTCTAGGATTTCAAAATTCTGTTATTATTTACTAGATAACCCATGATTCTGTGGGAAGACCCACCCCACCCCAGAATGAAATTCAGATAAGCAACAAACAAAAGGTTGAGCAAATTAGCTCAAACACCTAGGATTTGCATTTCCTCGTCTATAGAGCCAGCTATGACCTCTACATAACCCTTCCATGACCTTCATAGGAATCTGACAACCACCAATAGAATATTAAAGGACATGTTCTTGCACAGGAAAAAGGAAGTGCAAATACAAAGCCCAAAGAAGGTATAAAAACCCACCCACTCTCAACTCCATTTTGTCAGCTGTCCCAAAATCACATGGTTGATGGTTCTGCTTCATCATTAAACTTTCTTTCCAATCAGCCTCCATGTTGTTTCCAGCCTTTCTCCCATCTTGGAACTGAACCAGATGGCTTTTCTTTCCAAAAATCCCTTGGATCATAATTCCAGAGATGTTTCCTTACCAGATTCCCCAGTGCCGTCAACAATGGCAGAATTTCTAATGCAGTCTTCACTGGAAAAGTTGGGATACGTTCAGAGATGTATCTGCCTTGAAAATAGCCCTTGTTGAATCATATAGCATCAATACAGGAAATGTTTTCTAACGTTTTGAATTGTGCCATAAACTTTTCTTTGATCATATTTTTGCCACAAAATGTTTTATTAAATTTGCCAATGTTCAGTTCCATTAGAGTCATGGGCCTGATTTTGAACAGATTCTGTAATGTATTTCATTTGTGGTATTTTGGTTATGGAGATTCTCATTTAGGTCATGGCTGACCTAAAAGTACTTTTTCTGAAAGACAACTGGATTTGGGTGTTTCTTTGTAAAATTTTCACTTCTCATCCAAGAACTGAAGAACCTCCTTGACTAAGAGAAACATTTTCAAAGAAAATACCAAGAAAGTCCAGTTGCTTTTTCAAAAAAGCAGCTTTGGGATTTGGTTGAAATGTTTTGCTGTATATGCACCATTTCAAGGTCACAGGAAAGTAAGTTTAATAGTGTGCATCTGTGTATACATTTTATTTTTATTAATTTGATCAAGCTACTAGATGTGTCGGAATCTTTGTGTTGAGTTGGATATGTGAATAGCGTGACAATCATCCAGGTTGAAGATGCACTTCACTGTGCATCTTAACAGTGCAGTTCCTTAACAACCAATGCAAGGAACACTTTTCAGTTTAGAAAACTGGACAAAGAATTCAGCCAATTTAGACTTTGGTTTTCAAACAAAATTGTTCAAATCCTTATGGATACAAATACTGTATATTCTAGATTTGTTGCTTATGATTGTGATACCACATCACTAGTGACAACATTCTAAATTATTCATTATTCTCCCTCATTGGGGAATTTAAATGACAATTATATGTGCTTTTCAAACAAAGCCTATATATCTATTTTGTATATGTGGAATTTGAACTATCAATGTGTCTACAATACTCAGCCCTCTAGCTCAATATCTGAACCTTGGAAATTGTCTCTTTCAGCCATCTCTAATTTCATATACACTGAACTTGTTAAGTATTACACACCCTGTTCAACTGTAATCACAATAACAGTATTGCTTTAGGGTTTTTTAAAAATATTTTTGGAATTTGAAGGGGGGAAAAAGAAGTGAATGTGGATTATCAGGGTAGCCTTTGATAGTACCATGATTTATTTCAGGGCAAAAGTCCCCAGAATTACAACATCAATGCTTTGATCTACGAAATCAAAGGGGTAGCTAAGAAAGGCAGGCTACAGAATTAGGACTCAGCTGCAAGACAGAAAAACAACACCCCTTCCAAATTACAGGTGAAGGCTGAGGTAGGTCACCCAAGTTATTAAGTAGCATAATCGAGTGCTTTAAGGTTGCAGAGATCTTAGTTGAAATTGTGAAAAATATACACCTCTTGTTGGAATGATGCCTACATAAGGGCACTTGAAGGCCTAATTTAAGTAACATGATATATTGTTTCTACAAACACTGAAATATGAAGAAGTATCAGTATGTTGAAGTATGCTTATTTGTGGCAATGATAGCAATGTTATGCTAAACAAAATCCCCCTTTTCTGGTAAGTGTGCAATGTAATCATTTACATTTGCTGGGAAAGTCACTATTTTCTTTCTCTCTGAACTTTTACCATTCCCTCGAACCCTAATACATTACTGAGAGACAGGATAAAGAGAATTCTCAGTGGAATGTAAACAAAGCCAAGGAATCTGTGGGACCTTCACAGGATCTGCACTGATGTTATTTCTAAATGGCATTCTCTTGAATGAATCCTAATGGCCAAGGAACAGGCTGCAAGGGGATCCAATCTTTTCTTTTTTTTGGGGGGGGGGAGGGAGAATTAATCTGAGGAAGTGGAGAATCAATCAGAACCTGAAGGGGTGGAATTTCTGGAAAGCAACTGCCTAGTTTTTATGGAAATAAAAGATGCTGCGAGTTTGCCAACAAGTAAAAAGATGGCTAATTTGGAACTGCATCTTAGTTTTCAACTTCTTCGCCAACAATATTTATTAAACAAATTCAAATCTCATTCATAAGTGACTCATGAGTGGTTTATATATTCTAGCTTCCATCCAATCCATCCAAACCATAGCTTGCTGGCGAATTCTGGGAGTTGAAGTCCACAAATCTTAAAGTTGCCTGAGGATGAACATGAATCAATTTGAAACTCAACAGCCAAGGAGCTTGATTAACCATGAGTTTTCCTAACTCCTGCCCCAGAGTAAATTATTTTATAAAATGTTACTTCAATTGTGGTTCAGTAAGAAATTCAGGATTGTAAGCATGGATTTTCCCTAAGATCTGGATGTTAGGATGCCAGCAAAGATTATAAGCAGCTGAGACCAGGTTCTTTACTGCTGATATTCATTCTCAACTTTGTGACATGTTTCCTTATGGCCACATGAGCATTTTAAAAATACAGCTCATTTTCCTATAACCTGGAATTATAATTGCCTAGAAACAGTATGACATGTGTGAGCTAATTTTATCTGAATGGTCATCTGTCTATGAGTCCCTTCCCTCCAATTTCTGCCAGGCAGTTCAGGTTAACCATAATTTAGAGACGTACGCAGAAATCATGACCAAAACACAAAATACGCAGGGAATACCCTGGAAAAAAATAAGTTTTTTTTTTAAAATTGAAGAACAGAATTCCAATTGATAGATTAGAGGGCAAGTCAATATCGGGCCTTCAGGCAAAAATTATTACTTTTGCCTCCAGAAGACTTTAAAGTGACATGATGCACCTTAAATAAATTAAGGGGACAGCAGTTCTCTTTCGTCATTGATGCTTCACTTCATGCTCTTGGCAAAATCTTCACCTTTCTTGATGGAAGCTTTCAGCTCTCCAATGGCCCCAGCCACCATCTTCTCTTCAAAAGGAGTAATCTTGCCAATACCCAAGTTTTTCTCAATACCATTTTTCTGAGAGCAGGGAAAGGAAGATTGAAAATTAGCACACTGTAGTAAGACAATATCAGCAAGCACAACTTTTCACTGGAAAATCATGGATGCTCCTTATGCTCCTTTAAAGCATAAGATAGACACATGGGAGCAGAAAACACATACGTAATATTTGTAAATTTCAAAATGGGTCAAAGTAGCTGAGCCATATTTAAAAGAAGGCTCTTGATAAAAACTAGTGTCAATGATGCATACTAGTAGCCTACAAATGAACTGCTGTTAACTAATACTCTGGCCTGATCTGTTCCACTATTACTATTATTTGACTAGGTTCTTACATATCAAGAGCTAATTGCCCACTGTGTACATTTGTCCACTGGATAACTGACTCGGAGCTATTATAGCTCCAACTCATCCTGTATTTACTCTACATAGGCTACTAATTAGAGTGCTGGTTTCAATTTAATAAGTACTAACATGGATTTTGGAAGCTTGATTAGCCATGGGCCTGATTGATAGAAAACTGCCTCTGCAAATCAAGGGGCCCATTTTTAAAGGTCATCACCTCAAACTTTACCAAGACAATTTGTTACTGGTCATTGTTACAGGATCTTAGTCTTAGAGCTTGATATCTTAAATCCCATCAGTCACAGTCAAAGAATCAGAGTCTAGTCCAGCAGAAACAAAAAGTCCATTTTTCCAAGGATATAACAGCCACCATTAGTAGATGTAGGTTTACAGACTGTGGTTCTAATGGCTGTTTACCAATTAGACAACCCCTAAGTCCCACCATTAGTATACATATGATGAAACCCACAGATCTAAGGGATCATCTCCTGTTAGAATTCTGTTCAGATTTGTACAAGAAGTTCATTCTTTCTGCCATGCAACAAGGCTTCCTTCTACTCTGATCTCAGATTTTCAAATTCATCATCTCGGAATTGTTGGCAATCCAACTATCTACATTTCTCTTCTTTGACAGGCTTTTAACAGTTCATTTGTTTTAGTATCAATTTTAATGTATACTGTTGTATACTATTCTGAGTACTCCGCAGAGCAGAAAAGCAGGGCAGGAATGAAGTAAACACTTTTGGGGTGCCTTTTAAAACAAATGAAAATAACAGACAAGGACAGCTCCACAACAGCCATACTGTGAAAATCTATTCCTAGGGAACAGGAACAGGCATGTTCCCCATGTTGTCTAATGTTACCTATTTAAAAAAAGTCTGGGATAAGCTACTTTTTGATTAATATTACTATATGTTGCTGTCTTGCTGCTTTATTTGAATGTTGACTTATAGGTAAGATTGCTTTCATAAATTAAGTACCACTGGGAGGTTTTTTTCCCCCTAAAATATAAAGTGGCTAACAATTACATCACTAGAAGACAAAACAAATTAAATAAAGAGCTGCTCAGATTATGTACCCCAAGTAGCAGAGGTGTTGAAAAGTAAGGACATTCTGTTTCCTCTGATCGGACGAAGGCACATTCAATGACACCTTCTTTCCCATTCACAGCATCTAGGACTGAGAAGACAAACCGTGCACCAGCATAGGCCATGGACAATGTAGCTGATCCTATTGGAATAAAAGAGGAGGATTCAAAGATAAGGAAATGCTTCGGTGGAGTTTCCCATAAATTTTGTCAATATAAATTTAATAGCAGTCATTTCATTTCAATCACTGAAATACATTTAGGTATAATACATTAGGTATAATGTTCTCATTAGTTTACTTAAGAATCAATGTAGCCCATACAAGAATAAATGACACCTATTAGTCTGTTCCACTAGTCTCAGGTGTCCATCTATATTATGGAGACAATAAAATTGATCCATCCTAGAGAACAACTTGAGATTTCAACACTGTGAATTGTTTTCTGCTTCCTTGTTTGTTCTTGGGGATTTTTTTTATAGAGGAGGATTGGTTGACAAGATTGTATTTATCATCTTGTCTAAGAGTTAACTTTTTGGCTCCATCCTTTCCTAAACAATTTCAAATAAAAACTGTAATAATAAGATCTCATACATTGAGAACAATCAGTGGAGCAGCATGCCTCCAAAGGTTGTGACTACTCCATCACTGAAGGCTTTTAAGAAGAGACTGGACAGCCATTTGTCCAGAATGATATAGGGTCTCTTGCTTGAGCAGGGGGTTGAGCTAGAAAGCCTCCAAGCTCCCTTCCAACTTTGTTATTCTGTATTCTCCTTTCCTGTTTCTTTTCTACTATGTTTAGCTTATAAACCTGAAGGCAGAGACTGGCTTGTTCTTACTCTGTGTAGTGTGTTACACATTAGAAACTTCACAAAAGGGAGCAAAAGCTAGTCAGACATCGCTTTCCAAAGACAGCATATTATCCTGAAAAATAGCAGCAGTGAATCTGTTTCTTTACTATTCCTCAAGACTAGTATTTGGCTTTAATTGTCATCTGCCCTAAAATCTAAAAAAATACAGAGGTAGGCCTTTGCCCCCATTATAAGCTTTTGTCAATCTCCCCAAGAGTTGTGGCAGGAAATTAGACAGGAAATATTTAATTAGCAAGCCCTAAGAAATCAAGGACATGAAAACTTAATCCAACTGAAGCAGCACAATTAAAAACAGCACTGGTTTTTATACTGAAATGATAAACTGCTAACGACTGGCACTGTGTATGCCTGGGCAGATGGCCAATGGAAATTCAAGGCAGGGATCCGTTTGCAAGAAGAAATAAGCCTTACTTAGGGATGCAAGTTGCCTTTGTGTTCCATAGTTTCAACTGATAAGCTGGGGATCTTGGTATGTATGTTCATATGATTTTGTCTGTATATGTGTAGGTAGACTCACAACTGTAATTGAGTCTGGCTATTACAGTTGTAAGATGTGCTGATCATAAAGCAGGTCAATTACATGACCAAATTTTACGTGCCTTTTTTTGCAATGTTCATTAAGCAAACCCATATTTTACTACAGACTAGTTTTCACTAGAAACTGGAAATAATTGCTGGTTTGCCCCAAAAACCTCATAAATCATGATTGTGTGGCTGTGGGATACTGCAAAGGGTATAAATGCAGGCCACTTGCCAAGCACCCCAAATGTGACATGAGTGTGGGCAATCATCAGAACTTCAAAACTGGGTCATAAGTAGTTTGGGGGGGAGGGGTTCATTGTAACTTCAAATGGCTACAAAGTAATTGGTTGTAAGTTAAGGACCATCTATCTGTACTGGCTTTGTTTACTGGCAAAGAAACAAAATGTGATGTTTTGTGCATGCATCAAAAGTTTTTAAGGATTAAGTTGCCTGATTTGCTCAGATTTTAAGGGACCAGGCCAGTGAGGCTTCCCTCTATAGCAGAGACAACAGGACTTTCCCCACTATAAGCTCAATGCACTCACTGAGCAAGCAGCATTAACATTCAGTAGCAAAATCAAGAGGCCTCTCAGATTATAAAAAGGCTAGGGAAACACAGAAACCATTTCATTTGATTTAGTTATGTGTTCATTATTACTACCATATTAATATGGCAGTCTATTTCAATTTCATGGCTCTGGGCAATCAGTAATAATTAAAAATAACATCAAAATATAAAACACTAAAACATACACATGGAAAAAATGCAGCCAGGGTAAAAACAACAATACTGTGCTACAACCATTGCATGGGCTTGAAAAACACGCTCACATTCCCAGCCCCGGCAATAAGAGCCATTGGATAAACCCCTTCCATTACCAGCCAAACCAATTACTCTGAAGAAGGTGGTCACAAGAAAGCCATGGGGAGTCTTGAGAACAGGCTGACCCAGAAGATCACAAATGAGGAACCAATCCATTGTACGGACAACCCTTATGAGAGGAAGATGGGAAAAGTGCTGATACAAGCAAGAAGATGATTGTGGATACAATGGAATCTTAACACCACCACCCCCAATTTCTCATTATTAAGGTCTTGTATGGTTTCTTGCAGTTACATATCAGAACAGCTCATCTGTACTACGAACAATCCAGGTAGAGGAAAAATATTCCACAAGCTAACCTGCGCCTGCTTTTGCTTTGACAACTTCAGTTCCAGCTTCCTGAATCCTTTCAGTGAGGGTCACCAGCTGATTTTCAGGAAAATCCACCTTTGGGGTACACTGCAATAAAAAAGGAACACAGGATTTATCTCATCTCTCTTATATTATTTGGTTTTGAACAGGAATTTTCAACAGCAGTACTGAAATTTCTATCCCTTAGTGATACACCAATCAAAGATCAGATCTGCATTAGCTCATATTGCAGATCCAGTCTTCTGGTCAACATTTATACATTTGTGTTCCAAGAGCAGTGGATTCTGTCAGGAAAAGGAATGTGGAACCCAAATCTTCTACTCCACCATTTCTCAAATATCCTCCCCCAACTTTCCAGAAGAAAGCAGCTGACAGATTCATTTTAAATGAAAACAACCAGGAGGCTGATCAATGGGGCAGAGACCGGAGGAAGGGGTTCAGCATTTAGTTTTCCAAAAGAGGGTAGTAGTCCTTTAAAATAAGAAAGCAGTTGAACCTTCCAATGGTTCTTCAAGAGCAATCCCATGTAGGGCACAAAGGAGTAGTCCAACCATGACTATTTCAAACTGCAAAATTAGGCTACTTTCATATGTTCAAACACAGAGCTGCATTTGACAAGTGGTTGAAAGTAGAGAGCAGCTTCATCCCTAATTCAAATTATTTTTATGGGTCCTGCTGTTCTACATAGAGATATGGATTTTGAATGCTCCCTTATCAGCAGCCAGACCTATTCAGAAAAATGTAATTATACCACACACCTGTGAGATTAGGGGGATGATGGTCTTCCCTGCATGGCCACCGATCACAGGAACATTGACACGAGCTGGATCCAAGCCCTGTAGAAACAGCAACTTTCAAGATATATTTGGAACTCAGCTCTGCACCAAGCTGGCTGGATAAGCACAATGTGCATAATTCAACAGTAGAACCTCCCACTTCTCACAAAACAGAAAAAAATTGGAAAATGACAAATATGAGAACAAGATGTATAGTTTGTAAATCTTCCTTTTACTTTTACGTTTAGGTTTTTGTCAGAGAAATTGGAATTCAAACACACTATTTAGGTTCTCAATTCCAACTGTGTTCTGACCTGGATTTTTTTTTCTCAATTTAAAAACATACAGCTTGTTACCTCGAGGGCCATACCAGAGCTTTGCATGTCATGCTGAAAGCTATGCTTCACTTAAGCCAGGAGACTTAATGGTAAGACAGGAACATTAAGCCTTTTTTTTTTCATTCAACTTCAATATCCCCAAACCAAACATTTTTATTCCCACTGGGGAGCCTTAGGAATGCAAAGGGGATGCTGGTGGGCCACCAGAAGACTAGGTGATGTTTCTTGCACCTCTACTCTGAATTACTGAAAACCCCAGACAGGCTACCGTCACCCAGGCTGTTTCTTTGATCTGCAACAGGAAAAAGTACATATCTGCATACTGCTTAGGATATTTTAGATGTATTTTAGCCATGTAATACCAAGAGAGATGAACTGCTTTTTCATAGCTCGGCATCTTTCAATAATTCACTAATGTGTGGTTGGCCCAAATGTGGTCAGAGAACAGAAATTATTTGGTCATTTTCCTCTTTGCGTCCTGACAGCAAACTAATAATGCAGACTGATTCTGGGAATAATTGTCATGCAAAAAGAGTAAATCAGAACCATGTCATGGGAAGCCTGTTTATGATCGTAGCAAGCCTAATGCCAAGATGACAAGAGGACATACTTTCTCACACAAACAGACAAATGTGGTTTGCAGTTGGCCAGGATCAGTTTTTCACAGCTTGGCTTTTGAGAGGACAAGTTTTCTACTGCTCACTAAGCCTTTTTAGTTAGCAAGATTCCCAGAGATCCCAGAAGAACAACTATCAGCCTCAATGTGTATGGAGATTCCCAGGCATCCAGGTCATGGTTGTCCAAAAGGTGCTTTTTCAAGAAACAACTGAACTTTCTGGTTTTTCTTTGAAGATGTTTCGCTTCTCATCCAATAAGCTTCTTCAGCTCTTGGATGAGAAGTAAAAAGTCTTCAAAGAAAAACAGAAAATCCAGCTGCCTCATGCAAAAGCACCTTTGGGACAACTATTAACCTCCTTCACAATTTGTTAGTCAGGGAATAATACCAATGCAGTTGAAACTGAAAGATTAAGCTTGTATATCCACTATTTGAAAATATTCCTGATTTATATCATTCCATGATGGGGTAGGGTGTAGAAGGTTGGGAAACCACACCAAGTCACACCCACTGGTAAGGTATTTACCACTCATTCAGTGTGGAACACTAAGGTATAAACAAGCAGTGTCCTTGACTTGTTGAGATTGCTAGCATTTATTTTTTACTAGCATGTAAAATTTAGTCCCTTGTTGAAGCTACAGGGACAAACTTCTAAGTATAAGCAATCAAATCAAGATCAAATGAAAAGTTTATTCTTTGCCTTAGCTCAAATGCCAATTGGTCTAATGGTTAAAGCACCAGGCTAGAAACCAGATGATTGTGAGTTCTAGTCCACCTTAGTCATGAAAGACAGCTGGGCGACTATGGGCCAGTCACTCTCTCTCAGCTCCAAACCCTCATAAGGTTGTTGTAGGGAAAATAGGAGGAGGAAGGAGTTTTAGAAATGCTCTCAATCTTTCTGTTCTTTATAACAATAAAGGTAGGATTTTTAAAAATCTAAAATAATATGCCAAAATGGTAATGAATTATGATTCATGATCACATTTCTTGACCATGCCTGTTTGGTCAACCAGTCAATGGGAGAAATTAAAATATACCAAAAAAAATAATTCGGAGAGAAAGAAATTTTATTATGGTCCCACAACTGATACACTCCTAATCTGCTTTGAATAATTCCCGATTCCTCCAAAGCAGATCCGGAAAATCACATAGAAATGTACTAATTGGTTCCCAGACTGATAATAATATCCTGAAACTTTATGTAAACAGCCAGTTGCAAGCTTTTCCATTATAGTATCAGTGCAGACCCACCTCATTACCATATTATAGGAAGTCTATTAATCAGGAAATTGGTGCCCTAATATACACAGGGATAAATTAACTCTATAAGAGAAAAAGTGTAGTTGCTGGATTTTTTTATGTCTATGCCTCTTCTCAATTTTATTTTAGCAAGAGAATATTGTAACAGTCATGGAAAAATAAATTTTGTTGAAGCTGACAGGAGGATAGAAAGAAGGATCAATTTCAATGGAAAATGCTTTGCTGTGGAAATGACACCATTGACTGCAACCTGATTATACCAACATACCTTCAATTCAGCTACAAAAGTATTTGCTCTCACAATGTCCAAAGTTGTGACACCAAAAATTGTGTTAGGATTATATACACCATGTTTCTTAAAAATCTCGGAAGTAATTGGGATGGTGGAATTGACCTGAAAAATGAAAATAGTTTATTGTTTCAATTTTAAATATACTACATTCTTTTGGGGGTTTTTATCTTAATTTTCTAATATTTTAAGCTTCCCTTGAAACAGCTCTCACCCAAAATGTTTTAAAACAGAATTTCAACTTTATATATTTTATATTATCTTGAAGGTAAGATGATAAAACAATCATAAAACAGTATGTGAATTTCAGCACCTTTTCCTTTACAGTCAAAACCACAAGAAAAATATAAAGGTATAGATTGCCACCAACTGTTTTAGTAGCACAACACATGCATACGGAATTCCTTGCATAGTAACAGTTTTACATAAACAGTTCTACCATTAATATTGTTACCTCTCAACAACCATTTCAGTAATTGGCTGTTCTCTGTTCTGTGGCAGGGACAGGGAACGTGGTAGTCTGTGATTCTAATCTGAATGAATATAGAGGTGATGAAAATCTATGTACATGGCTCTCTTGGAAACATGGAGAGTGTGTGGATAATAACGCTCAGGCCATTTGGTACCAGTTATAGTAAAAACAGGGATGTGTTTAAAATGGCAGCAATGTGTCTACTTTTCCTTATGTGGCTTATATGTAGCCATTGCAGCCAACCACAACATATTTGCATGATATTTCTCAAAGACCATGGCTGGAAAGTACTTACTGGATTTGCAATAATACAAATAAGAGCTTTAGGGCAATGCTGGGCACAAGCAGCTGCCAAGGTAGCAACGATGGTAGCATTTGTATTGAACAGGTCATCACGAGTCATCCCTGTATATTAGCACAAAGAAGCTGTTAACAGTGTTCTGCACCCGATCCAGATCATACTTGACAGACATGGCAACATAATTTACTCCCTATGTACTGCAGTGTACAGCTAGAATTGCTCCACCCACCCAAAAGCTGTCTCTTCTCTTTCAAGAATATCCCTCAAGATATTCTGGTCCAGTGGTGGTATTCAAATAAAGTTGGCACCGGTTCGGTGGGAGTGGCTTGGTGGCCGCGCTTTGCACGCATGCACACACTTTGCATGCACGCGGGCCCCAAACACGCACTTTGCGCAGACGCAGAGGTGTTCTAACTTGCCTCCTGCAAGCCTGCACGATGGTGGTCACTGCAGCAGCTGCCGCGCGGCACTATTCTGCACTGCACAAAGCAGCTGCACTTTGAATTCTGGCAATAAAAGTGAGTATGGGAGCTTGGGCAGGCAGGTGGGCCAAACACAGAACAGTGGAGAGAACCGGTTCTGTCTCCACTGCTCATCGTCTCTACCAGTTCTCCAGAACTGGGCAGAACCAGTCGAATACCACCACTGTTCTGGTCTCCAGCAGCCATCTGAATCACAGAGATAAGAAACAGTTTACAGGACTGATAAACGATTCCTAACAAATATCTCTTTCAAGGCAGTCATAATTTATACTCTTATAACAGCAAAATAAACCATCATTCCTCCCTTCTCCACACTCAGATGAGTGTCAGATCATCTGGTCAAATGAAAGGTCAGACACCTCCTTCATGACTAGAAATCTCAGACTTTAGACTGAGTCTGAGATTTTGAAGGATTGATAATCACATCAGAACTTTTCATATTTATCAATTTTGAAATTACCTATCTCCTGCAGAGAGGGATTTTGGGTGGTGTACAAATAAATATTAAAACATTAAAAATAGCATATAAAATGTTAAAAGAATGATTAAAAATAAATGTTAAAATTAATTAAAAAGCAGGGTGAGGGCTTTCAGGGAATTAATCAGCCCCATGGCACCTCTCTGAGCCCCATTTGGCAGCACTAAATTGTTAAGTGTACTTTAGGAGACTTAAAATTGGTATCAAAAATTTCATGAAGGATCAACCTGTTCACATTGCAAAAAAAATGACACACACACACCCCTATCAATACAATGCTCTCAAAGAGTCATATGTAGCCAGTAAAAAGCACAGCAGGCAAAAATTCCATGGAAATTAAGGCTAATGCCTCCTTAAATGACTCTAGCTGATTTATAATCCTTATAGAGCTATATTGCAGAGATGAGAAGTACTAAGAATCACAGGAAATAATTTAGTGCAAGCAATATTGGACAAAGTAACAAAATAAGGAGATGTCTGCTACAATATAGAAGAGGGAAATCTTTCAAATGGGTTAAATAAAGTACCATAGTATTTTGAAGAATAAGGAAGAAACTGACAAAATACTGCAAGTTTTATCTGAAGGAGCCTATGTGACACAGTGTAGAGTGCAGTACTGCAAGCTGCTTCTGCAGCCAGCTGCCTACAATTTGGCAGTTTGAATCTCACCAGGCTCAAGGTTGACTCAGCCTTCCATCCTTCTGAGGTGGGTAAAATGAGGAGGACCCAGATTGTTGGGGGCAAGAGGCTGACTCTGTAAAGTCCTCAAAGAGGGCTGTAAAAAGCACTATAAAGCGATATACAAATCTAAGTGCTATTGCTATTTAATTTATAGGGCAGCACATATTAAGATTTATTCTAATGTCACCAAATACTTTTATAACAGATACACAACAGCCGAACAACAGCATACAAGTAACAATGCAGCATAGATACAAGCTTTTTTTTCCCCTTATTTTGCAGAATATGGGCAAATGTTACTATCCATTATGGCTAGATGTTCTTTGCAATGACTTTATGTGACCTGGATCTCTTTGCAATCTCTCACACTATGACTTACCAGGCTTTCTGGGGACTCCAGCTGGGATTACTACAACTTCACTACCCTTTAGGCAATCTGGCAACTGCTCCAGTCCTAGGAAACCTAAAGCAATGAAATGAGCAACCATATTTACAACATTCTGTTGGCTGGGAATTCACTGAAACATTAACATAGTGAAAAATTGTTTTGTTTAGAAAGATTTGTACCTGGGATACAAAATTTTCTATCAATACCTAAGAATCTGGACATTTTAAAACTGATTCCCCTAATCAGTTTCAATGGTATTACAATAACCTGTTGCTCACATAACATAAATATAGCCAGATTAGGATTCCTGTGGAACAGGTTAGATAAACCAGTAAAAGACATAAGGAGTATACATGTAAAGCAAGCATAATACCGAAACTGATTCACATCCAAGAGATATAAATAAATTTTCAAACTGGACATGACAGGCTCAGACTACACCAATAAAACAAATTCTATGATAAACAGAAATCCTAGATAAAACAAAATGATATCAATTTCTTGAGGCCATGGAAATGCCTCAAATACATTGAGCATCTAATTCCTGTAATACAAACCATAAATTTAGGGTTTAGAACCAAATAAGGTCATTAATTATTTTTATAGTCTCGTCTTAACTTTCACACAATTAAAGTAAAAAAAAAAAATCCTGATCTCCCAAGTGCTTTAGAAAGCTGGATTCTGAACAATCCATACTTGTTCAGAACCAAATTTAATAGGACTTAAACTCTAATAAAGATAATCTAAACTGCAGTTTTCACAAAAGAGCAAATATCCTCCTATCTTGAATTGTAGGATACAGGGGAAACTCATTTTAGATCAACAGAGGAACCTTTTTCCTGCCAGTGGTTGCATGCCAGGATCAAATCTCTTTTTCTCAGTACCCATGGGTGGCCAAGAAGGTTATATTGTTTTGAAAACATAAATGGTCTGATTGCCTTTGGAAGCTTTTAAAATTAACCAAACTGAAATAACTAGTCAATCCATGATTGAGATTCTGACTACTGTCTTCAATAACTAGTTCTGGGATTGAAATCTATCAATTGTAGCTTTTACTATAGCAACAGGACCCATTTAATAGGTTCTCTGAATTAGTGGTGCACAAGGAAATTATAAAAATAAAAATATCTGAAGTGAGCAGATATCTGTTACCTTTCACTTCAGCTCTTGTTTCGATGTGGCTGAGGTCAGCTGCAACACCAGGCGTGTGTGCGATATCATAGAGATTGAGTTGACTGACTAAGGGGCTGTTCTTCAGCAAAAGGGAGAGAGGCTGGCCAATTCCACCAGAAGCACCAAGTACAGCCACTTTAGCATGATTCTGAAAAGGGCAAGAAAAAAAAAAGAAACATGGAGATCCAAGTGTGCATACTAGAATTGTTTGCAAGAAGCTTCTCAATTTTTTATATCATTATCCCTTGTACTGCAGCTCAGGCCATTGTATGCTGAGCTTTGGAAGGATGGTAAAGTGTTTAATTTATTAGATATCAAATATCAAAAGACAAAGTGAAATATGGCAAAAATAAAAATCTCTGACTGCAATTCTAGGTGCAGAATTGGTAACTCAAGCAGAGCAGCATATAGCACAATGATTTTCCACTGTGGTGGGTAGACATCTCCCACATGGGTCTGCTACAGCCTCCCCACTTTAACTAGCCTGAATTTGCTCTTCAAAGTCCCATCTATCTGCCTTCACCAACAACCAACAAGGGGAGGCATGGTTGAGGCAAGCTGTCAGGAGAGCTGTGAATGAGAATGTTAACAGGCTGTGACCAGCTGACTGTTGGAGAAAGCAGAGACAGGACAGAGCTGGCTCTAAACTGGCCAGATGATCAGCAGTGCTTGTACAGAAGCATCAGCGTCTGGGTCAGAATCTGCTCATAACCTTAATTCTGCCTTCCTGCATGCAGCTGGCCTGACGGAAGCCATATTGTTGCCTCAGCTCCCATCTCAAGTATTGAAGAAATTGTTATTTGGGGGATAAAATATAAAATATCTCAGAGTCTTTACCTTCAAAAAAAATAGTTTATGTCCATATTCATCTTGTCTGTACTGAATAGGAATGAACAATGAAATGCTTAACACTGTTTGTGATCTTCTAAATGTAGAAATAGATTGTTTCCTGAAGAAATATGTGGTAACATTAACTTATATAAATCCAAGCACAAACTAGAGAACATCAGCACTTTTTGTAAAAGTCTAAATGCTTGTTGGAATTGAGCAATAAATTCTTATCTCCGTTTAAAATCAAAGAGAGAAGCAACCTAGAACTAAGGAGAAATTTCCTGACAGAACAATTAATCAGTGGAACAACTTGCCTCCAGAAGTTGTGAATACTCCAATACTGGAATTTTTCAAGAAGAAATTGGACAACCACTTATCTGAAATGGTACAGTACAGTGTTTCCTGCCTGAGCAAAGGGTTGGACTAGAAAACCCCGAAGGTCCCTTATGACTCTGTTATTCTGTTAAAATGGTTTGCTCTAAGCTGTTTTAAGAATTTTCAAAAATCATAACCTATAAGGATACTACAATTCTGTATCAGGCTAGTAAAAAAGATTGGGTTATCAGCTGCCCAATTGCAGGAATGTATCAGAAACCATGAGAAATATGTTGAGATAGGAGATTTCCAACCTGTGACCAAAGAAAAAAGTTCAGACATTGACATTTGAGGGTTTAATGAAATACTGCTGATAATAAATTTCTGTTACAATTGCAAATGTGAATGCAACCTTGTGTTGCAATTGGCTAATAGAATGAACTAAATGTAGAGGGAAGACATCCAAGATAACTGTGTTCTTCTGCCTGTAGTGACGTCATATATGGCTTTAAAGTTTTGGTATTTATCAAATTTTATTCACCTCCCCATGAAAAGCTAGTTCCCAATCCCTAAATAAGTAAATCAGGTCTTACAAAGATTTTAAGATAAGGGAGTTCAGGAACATAAAGAAAATAAAAGGCATTCATTAATCTAATCACACCTAGTGTTAGACTTAAACCAAATCAACTTGTGATTCTTTCTAGGCATCTTTTCCCATAATTGAAATATAAGCTAAATCTTTATTCAAATATTTTATCCAAGTTTCCTCACAGGCTTATGCTAATTCTAAAGTTACATCTGAAGATGAGGAAAAGAGGTTTAAAAATGGCCCATTACCTATATACTAGACATAGTATCTGTACAGTTTGTTCTTGCTTTCTTGTCCCTTATATGGTATATAGCATCTATAAAGCAAGCAGTAAGAAAATGCAAGGAATATATTCAAACAGTATGCCAAAGGCGGGATGCATCACTGAACTGGGAAACTGCACAGCAAATTAATTTCTTTAACTTCAGTTTTAGGAGATACCAGGCAGGATAATCCTGACAAAAGATAGGAAATGTACAGCCCTGTACAAATGTACAGTTATTCAGCTGTGATTCTAGCACCATCTCGAAATTCAAATGAACACTAACAGGGCATTGATTTATTGAACAAATTTAGAGGAAAGATACTTATTTCCAACATTTGCATAAACCAAATAATCAAATATTAAGCTATGAGCTTAATAAAAAGTTCTTGCCCAAAGACCTATACAAAGTAATACAATCAAGTAAAAATAAAATCAACCTTTCCTTCTAAAGAGAAATGAAACATTAAGAAAAAAAAATTGCATGTGTGAAAAGAATCAGGAAAAGATTTCTGATCTACACTGTTTAATTGTATATCAATTAACACATTCTTCAGCTTTGCTTTTTTACATATTGATGGGTTTGTGGGGTTCTGATAAAGCACCATTTCACAACATAATTTTCTTATTCATTATTAAATATGAAGACGCCTTTCACATTTGATTGGCTACTTACACAGGTGATCCATAAATGAAAATCCACATGAACCACTGGCCAGAACTACCTTATATCAAGACCTTAGCTCCAATTCCAGAAATCCTTTACTTAGGCAGGAACAAAACAAAATTTGGATCACTCACTTCAGGTTCTCCTCTGCAGCGCAGCCTCCACCTCTTACTGAAATTAAATTCCTACCGTGGACAAACATGTATTTTTCCCCCTTATCAGCCTTTGTTTCTCTCCCGTTGTCGCTGTAGTGGTAGAAGTCACTTTTAGACCAGTGTTTTTCAAACATAGCAACTTTGAGGTACCTGTCCCAAAAATGCTTTTTTCAAGAGGCAACTGGACTTTCTGGTTTTTCTTTGAAGACTTTCCCTTCTCATCCAAAAATCTTCTTCAGCTCTGGGACAACCGTGACCATGAATCTCTACAGACCTCATTGAGGTGCATGGATTTCAATGGCCAGAATCCCCCAGCCACCCTACTGTATGTAAGGAGCTGTAGGCTGGGTGGGGAATTCTGGGAGCTGAAGTCCTTCCTCTAGACTCTTCTAGATGGAAAAAGGTCCCAGTCAATCCATCCTAAGGTCTAAATCGAGAACGCCAGCAAGGGAGTAAGATTGCCGGGGCTGCCCTATGGGGCACGTCTAGCCCCGCGTTCTCTTAAACAAGGCCGGCCACAGAGCCGCCCTCCAGACCCAGCCGAAAGAACGAGTCTAGCCCTCCGTCTGCTCCGCATTCCCCCACGCTCCTGGCTACCTGCGAGGTGGTGCCGAATCCTCTACGAAGCCCAGCGCAGGCAGATCGTGTGAGACGGGAAAACATGGCGGGAGACGTCGGCAGAAAAGAGGGAAGGACTCGGCGGGTTTCGCTTCTTATCCTCGACGACCTCCAGGCTGCGTGAGGGCACCGCGAGACTTTCCCGCCCCGCCCCCGAACTCTCGCGACAAGTTGGTGGCTCGCTCTCGGCGGCCTTGTTTCTTTTAATCTCGCGAGACCTGTCACATCGCGAAATCCACTGTCGCCGGTTTTTTTTTTTTTAATCCCACGGGGGTGAGGGATAAAATCCGGGTTTCAAACGGCGTTTTATTTTCTTTTTCATTCTTGCTGCTTTCAATTATGGTTGAGATGGGCGACGATGTACATTTAACGAATAATAAAATTAAATAATACATGGAACCAAAAAAAACCGAACTCTGTCGCTGATTTTAACGGTCGCGTGAGGCGGCAGCCTGAGGCGATTTAGACGTTTGTCACAGCGGCAGAAAAGTTTCTCCGTTCATGCTCACGTTTTTCAAAATGAGAATTGAAAGCATGCCATAAAACTCTAAATAGAATTGCCTTCTCACAAAGCTAACGTCTGGCTTTGCAACGAAATAACTGTTCTATTGTGTTCTATTCTATTCTGTTCTATTTATTCTATACTATTCTATATACAATACAATATAGTATACTTACTACACTACACTCCAGCTTAAAAAAAAAACAAAAACGGAGAAACTTCCCAACTCTCGCGAGAATTCGTTCCATTTTATAACCGGTGGCATCTTAACAGCTTCGCCATAAACGATTTTCTCGTCACCAGCCTCTCGGGATTGTGGTTAGGGTCGTGTATCGCGAGAGGAAGCGCGAGTGACGTCCTCTCATCGTTCCCATAAAGCGTCTCTCTATGGGAGCGGGTCCATCGCAAGAGATGGCGATGGGTACGCGAAAGAGATCACCATAGGCGCCGCGATGCTTTTCTCCCTTGAAGTTGCCGATGTCACCCTGGATGGTAAGGATCTGCCGAAGACTGATGGTAGTACAGTGGATGCAACTGCAGTAACTATAACACCACTAAATTCGGTAATATGAGTAACAGATGCTATGGTTACCCTGGCAACGGTGGACAGACACATAGCAACAGGAACCACAATTGCCCTGACAATAGATGTCACGCACTGCACCTGGTTGGCGGGTTTCTCTTTTTAATAATGCCTCCTAGGTGATGAACTGAGTTGATCAGTATTTTACATAATTTTTTTTTCAATTTTATTTTATATAAATTAATTCAATAGATATATAAATGTGGTTAAATTTCATCAGCTTCGTGATAGAGAACATGGAGATCTTAACCTAACTTTACTAGAGATATAAAAGATAACCCCAAAAAGTAAGGCTGTGTTTCAGAAACATAATGTTACAATTTATGTTCACATATTGCCCTTCCTCAAAAAAAAT
This sequence comes from Laticauda colubrina, assembly GCA_015471245.1. Classification (NCBI taxonomy): domain Eukaryota; kingdom Metazoa; phylum Chordata; class Lepidosauria; order Squamata; family Elapidae; genus Laticauda; species Laticauda colubrina. Next base: position 13,570,848 of record BLBF01000036.1, on the reverse strand, counting down.
CCATGGAGGATCCATGTCTATATCTTGCTTTGTATTGTCCACAGTGATACTTCACAATTTCTCAAATGTGTGCCTTTCTTAGTAGAAATATAGAACCTGGAATTTTGGCTTAGGAAGCATAAGCTCTGCCATTGAGATCTCTGTAAACAAGCAGTCATTACTCCACTTCAAAGTTCATTTATAGACTGGTAACAGCTCTATCTGGGACCCATGTGAATATGCACATATACACACAAACACAGAGTTAGTTAGTGATTATCCTGTTAAGTTTGATGGTTTGTACCATACTTGCCATATGTAGTATTGCTAATCATTAAATTGACATGAGGCAAACTATATTACTATATATTACTTATTATTAATTATTAATTAATTATTAATATATTATTATTGATTAATTAATTATTAATATATTACTATATTACATAGCTAATTCAGCCCTGAATGGGGAAGTTTATTTTGTTTATTAGCAGTAGAGGGGAAAAAATGAAAGTTGTGCCACCTTCATTGTATCAATGAATCCAGTTTTACTGAATACCGTCTCTCCCTCAATTGCCATCCTAAAATCTGCTGTAAATCCCTTCTAACAAGAAATAATGCCTGGATATTCTTATTTTCCTTTATTCATCCCTTCTATTTTCCTGTTATGGCATACCTGTCTCTTTATTTAATCCTACTGGGAGCCATTCCACCTGAACACAGGGCAGAGGAGATTCAACAAACACTGAATCATTAAAAGATACAATCTCTTTTCTTTTAAATCAGGCATTTTCTTTTATAAGCCCCATTAACTGGGTTTTGCTGATTTTTGTAATTTTAAGATTGAGTTAACAATATTTCCTATATTGAGCGTTATGTCTATATAACGGCTCCATTTTTATCTGCTTTCGAGTGAACAGCATCCTGATACCTTGAATTTCAGTTTAAATATGAACTTTTTTTTTAATGGAGGAGCACATGGTTGTGAATTAGCCTTCTACAAGAATTAATTTTTAGAGAATGCGATTGGATTTTTGGCACTGAATAATTTTATTTTCCAGTGTGATGGCAGGAGTGACCTTGTGTGAACCAACAGAACTCTATAATTTGTTGAATCAATCTACAAAGATCTCTAGATTAGCAGAGCCAAACTATCTCTGTTTATTGGGTAAGTGAAAATTATTATCAAAGATTAATACACTACAGTTGGACATAGGAATACTGCACTAGTCAGCAGCATCCATGTGAAAGGGGGCAAATGAAGATACATCATGATGCAAATGTTATCGTTTATGTACTAAGTTCCATCCTTAACCTGATGAAATCATGATACACATAGAGTATTAGCATGGCTTGTTACAGATGCCATTGTTGCTTTTTTTCCAAGTTTTAAAACTGTTTCATATAAATTCTCTATATTATTGTTTGAGTTTTGCTAGAACAATGAGCCAATTTTTAACAAAGCTATCATCCCTTGATCCTTAGCAAATCCTTGAGGACACTACACTAGCATTCTAGTCAAACTGATCAGCTGCTCTTGAGGTTCTTATCTACTCAGATTATATTTATTTTATTTATATATTATCTTTATATCATGACTTTCATTCAGGAGCATATGTATCTTCCGTCCTCCTATTTTTCCCACCAAACTAACCCTGAGAAATAATTGGGCTGAGAGACAATGGTTTATTCAAAGTCACTAAATGAACTTCTCTGGATGGATTAGAACTTGAGTCTCTCTACTGATTTCTTCAGCACCCACAAATGTCTGGACTAGGAATGAGGGGATTTAAAAATTGGCAAGTTGGTGTGTTGAGGTAATTACTTTACTTTTCATTTTCCTCTCAGCAAACCTTAGTCAATTAAAGAAATGTTGGAATGTTTCTGTTTTGTTTTTCATATGATAGCAGAAACCGTATCGTGAGTAATGGTCTATAATACTCAAAATATCACAGGCATCTCCTAAACTTGGTTTCTTAGTACCAATTATGTCAGCAAACACAACCTCTAAAGGTTCTTTGGTCTTAAACTCATTTAGTCTGTTTGCTGAAGTAACCTTACTTTTTTCTTGACTACAAGCATTACAGTGTGTAAATACTTGCTACAGGGTTTCAATTTTACTCCCTCTGCCAATTTAAAAGTTTGTTTGAGCATTTTGAAATTAATATGTCCTAAACATCTTTGTAGGAAATGTATACATTCATCATGTGGCTTAACATTGTTATAAACTGAGTTAGCCATCTTCAAGTGATCATCATGTATTATATATAAATCATTTTCTAATGTAGCAGAAACACTTTTACCCACTTTCTCTATTATACAGTTATCTCCCCTAAAGGTTACTACATAACCAATATTAACTAAAGCCCTTACTGATAGCAGATTAAATTTTAGTTTAGGTACATATAACATAGTTAAATGTTCGTTTATACAAGAACAGTATGCAGTACCTTCACCTGATGCTTTAATCTTCCATCCATTTGCCAATGATACATGCTGTTTACTTGTGGACATCTTAACAAACCTTTTTCTATCTTTAGAAATGCATTGTGATGCTCCACTATAAACAACCCACAAATCATTGTTTACAGTTGAATTGCTAGACATAGCTAAACTAACATTCTTCTTAGCCTTCTGGTGTTTGCCAGTATTCTGTTGTTCTCCCTTCTTACAGAATTTAGCTCTATGTCCTCTAGCCCCACAAGAAAAACATTTCCTAACAGTAATAGGCAGTTGAAGATAAATCCTCTTCTTGCGGTTGTTCCTTTCTCAGTTGGTCTCTATCTAGCCGTCTTCTTGCTTCTTCGAACAATCTTCCAGTTATGTCAGTCAATGTCAGTTTATCTCTGGGCAGGACTTCCAGTGAAGATACATAATCATCATAACTTTCATCCAATGAGGAAAGAATGATGTAAACTTGATGCAGCTCTGAAAATATCAGTTCTTTTTCATGTAACTCTTGAAAAGTTCTTTTCATGAAGTTTAAATGAGCTAACAAATCTCCACCTTTCAGAAGATGTGCTCTAAACAGTTTATGTGTAAGATGTATGTGTGCATCTTCACTGTCACGAACATAAATCCTCTTCAAATTCTCCCAACACCTAACAGCAGACACTTCTCCACGAATATGGACTAGCTGCTGGTCACTCACTGTTAGTCCAATTCTACAAAGAGCTCGTTCGTTGTTCTGTTTAAAGTCAGCAAGCTTCTTGGCATCATCCTCATTATCTGGATCCCAAGCATTTACATCTGGTGGGTCTTGAACTACATTCCATAAACCTTCTCTACGCAGAAGTAGACTGCACTTCATAGACCAGGAAACACAGTTTGTTTCATCCAACCGGGTTATCAGTGATAGACATGTTGAAGTGTCTTGTGCCATCTTTACCAGGATAGTAACCCACAATTAAACAGTAAACAGCTGTCTGTATACAGTATTGTGCAGTCACACTAACTTTCAGTTATCTGAGCCTGGTATGGCCTGGGCCCATAACCAGTGTTGAGGTAATTCCCCATTAGGAGAATGAGCGCGTATAGGGAGACGTACAGAGAGTAGTGTTGGAATAATACATGCAGAGCACACAGATATACTGTACAGCCAATGTAGAAAACCTTCCAGAAAGGTTTAAGCAAAGTCCAAAATAAGCAATCCAAAGTCATTCACAAGTTAAATCAGTCAGTTTTCAATCCAGGGATAATCCAAATATCAAAGTCCAGTGTCAAAAAACAGTTCAGTAACAGACTTACATTAAATCCAGCAATATCAGTCAATTAGGAAAAATGGAGCAACGGCAATACTTTCCAACAGAAGGAAACAGAGATGGAGACACACTCTCTTCTGAGATTAAGACTAAGACTAAACAACCCAGGTTTCTGGCTCCATTTTATGGCCATTTGAGAAACCACATCCAATTGCATCCTCTTGCATTCCCTTAAAGAGACATTATTAAAATGTCTTTCCTGGTTTTATGTTTCTAACCCAAATACCTGTTAGGTAACTTATATTCCTAACATGGTGAACTTAGAGTTATGATGAGTTATCATTTTAGAAGTTGACAGTGCAATTAGCACAAATACAATAACCATTCCAAGGTAACCCTGCTGATTTCCTGGGTCATTTCTAGTTCAGCACCTTAACCACTACCGTATATACTCGCATATAAGCCGACCTCGCATATAAGCCGACCCTTAAAAAACTGCCCCAAAATGACGAATTTTGCAAAAACTCGCATATAAGCCGACCCCCAAATACCACGGTGTGTTCTTTGGGCTAATAACAAAAGAGTATCAATATGCAATGCACTGATGAAGGTTCATTATCAAAGCATTTGTGTAGGAAACAACAAATATTAAGTTAATTACCCAGTATGTAAAGAATCTGATGTTATATAATGGTAATATATGCACTTATCGTAGCAAAAGCTTGCAGAAGGGCATAAATGAGAATAAAAGCCATTATTGTTGTGTTTTACTTTTATTTATTTTCACAAATTAAACTGTGTCTCAGAATCCTTCAAATTCATCCTCACCATCACCCTCGTCCTCAGATTCCCTAAAGAGATGTTTCCAGTCCTCCAATGTATATTTGACATTATCTTCATCCCACATTTCTTCATCTTGATCTTCATTTTCATTTTCTGCCACTTCATCACTGTCTTCATTTTCAGTTTCATTGCTATCCTCCTGCCATACAACATCATCTTCAGTGCCATCTAATTTGTTGCTGATGCAACATTTTAAAAAGGATTTCTGTACCATTTCTTGTAAAATCATATCCCATGCAGTCTTCATCCAAGACACAACTGTGGGCAAAGGAGGGTGTTTGAAGTTTCCTTTGGCTGTTAGTTCAGCCTTGCCATCTGCCATCCACTGTGTCCACAGGTTTCGCATGTGTGTCTTGAAGGGTCTGTTCAGGCTGACATCTAGGGGTTGTAGCATTCCAGTCAACCCTCCTGGTATGACTGCCTGAATGGGGTTTGACTCCTTTAAACTCCTTTTTACCTTTTCGGTTAGGTGAGCTCTGAATTGGTCCCAGACTAGCATGGAGTGTTTCTTGAGAAGACCTCCATTTCTGCACACCCACACTTGATTTATCCCTTTGATTATGCCTTCTTCATCCATCCATCCTTTGGGATGCTGATGGATGAGCACACCACTGGGAAATTTGTCTTTTGGAGGGGTTTTGCATTTAAAGATTACCATCGGGAGTAGCTTCACCCCATCTGCAGTGCAACTCAGCACCACTGTAAAATGGGTGTTTTGGTGCCCTGTTGTCTTAATAAGAACTGTTTTTTCACCCTTTTGGTTCAATGTTTTAGTGCTTGGCATGTCAAAGCACATAGGGGTCTCATCCATATTGCCAATCCTGCTGAGAGGAAAATCACCAGTCTTTCGTTTATTTATCACGAAACGTTGGAAGTTCATCACCTCTTCCTCAAATTCTGATGGCAGCTTTTGGGCTATTTTTGTTCTTTGTCTTAGTGATATCCCATTTCTCTTCAAAAACCTTGTACACCAGCCCGGGGAAGCAGTGAAGGTTGAGGTACCTTGGTATTTTCCAGATTTGGCCATCTGCAATGCTTGTAAGCGCACGGCCAATCTAGACACACTGTAGCCATTCTGCCTTTGAGCCACTCAAGAATGTGCTTTTCCATTTCAGGGAATTGCCCAGCTTTGGGCCCTCTTTTTGTATGTTTTGAACTGGGGGTGCAATCCAATGTACTATCCTTTCTCCATCTTCTAATATTGCTCTCATCCACTCCAAAGGTTCTTGCTGCTTCAAGGTTGCTTGTTTCCTCTGCAGCCTTCACTACTTTTAGTTTCAAAGAAGCAGCATAAGACATTCTTTTTCTTTTAACATCAGACATGGCTATATTTTAATGAATTTTACTGCGGAACTTTACTAAATGCAGAGAAACTGGACACAAAGTTGCATGTGACGATCGCAAACACTACAGCGGTCACGTGAATAACTAACCAATCAGAGCGTGTTATATCCGGTGGGAGAAAAAGCAAAATGGAGGCACCCAGAGTAAAAAGAAATGTGCTATATGTATATATCGCTGTATGGTAATATCGATATTGCGTGATCTGAGAAGTGTCATATCGTCATGTCATTTGTGTCAGAAATCAGATTTATGCGTGTATAAGCTGACCCCCAAATTTGAAAAAAAAAAAAAAAAGCGTTCTAAAGTTGGCTTATATGCGAGTATATACGGTATTTTTCACTGCTACTCTTCTTTTCCTATAGATTTCAATATAGATTTGTGTTTGTAGATTTCATATAAATATGTTTTCTTTTTTCTTGTTGCTTTCAGATGCTCGTACCAAGAGAGAATATTATGAAAGCCACTTGATGACAGCACTAAGAGTCAAAACAGTGAGTTTTATTTCTGGAGAAGTCTGTGATTTTTAATCTCCTAATTTATCCTAAAATGAAGGATAGCAACCATGCAGAGATGTTTCTAATGGCTAAAAACTATTAATTTTCTTTGCTAACATTTATGGAACAAAATTAGCTATTGCTTTTATGGTCATACTCTACCTTTAACCTATGCATATTTATCCTGATGTAACCCTATCAGACAAAATGGGGCTTCTTTCTCTTAAATATACATTGCATGACACAACAATAAAACAGCACAAACATAACTGAAACAATCTCATTCTTCAATTTATTAACATAAATGCAAGAAAAAAGAATAGATTTGGATTGGTGCCTAGATAGCAAGAAGGAAGAAATCATGTTTCTGTGTGATTAATGTGTTCCAACATTTGGTCTACTGATGTGAAAAGTGTTTTGAAATTAAAACAAATACAACATTAAAAAGCCCTTTTCTATGCTCCAATGTATTTCCCAATATTACCAGGACTGCTCCATTAGTAATCTGAAACCATTCTGAAGTGTTTCAAATTGAAAACCACTTCCTTTGAATTTTTGAATTCTACAACTGTTCTTAATTGGCAAGGCAGATTTGTACCAGACTACAAATTTATTTGTTTTAAATACAGCAATCTGGTTCTTGGGGAAACCTATTGCTTCATAGAAGTTTCCATAAAATAGTATTGAGCATTTGGAGACCAGTGTTTTGAAGCAACTACAGTATATCATCCATCCACACCAATACCCATATGTGACAGAGGTATAGTTTATTGGTCTATTGAGGCAAGAAACACATATACACTGGAGTAATAATCTTAAACATTAGTAATATCACTTTTCTTCAAAATAGCACTTAGACCTGTATAATGTTCCATGGTGCTTTTACAGTACTCTCTGAGTGCTGTCAGCATATTGCCCCCAACAATCTGGGTCCTCATTTTTACTGACCTCTGAAGGATGGAAAGCCGAATTAACCTTGAGGCCTATCAGGATCAAACCACAGACTGTGGGCAAAGTTAGCCTGCAATACTGCATTCTCACCACTGCACCACCAGGTCTCAAAGACCTAAGCGGAGGAGGGAGAGAATAGAAAACCTTGAGGGGTATCTTTCTTGCGATATAGAGTAATATTCAAAATGAGAAATTGATTGTGCATCCTAGAATAAAGTTGTACACTTTCTTCAGATATTTTTAACCAAAACATATTTGCCCTAGCAAACATGACCCAGGGCAAGATTCTTTGAGAGCCATTACCTCTACCCTAAAATTGGTCTCATATCTTCTCCAATACACAGTTGGACATTCCAATGTAACAATTTGTAACAAAAGGGGCTAGTTCATAGCTGAAGATTTTGAAATCAGTTTTACTTTATAAAAATGGGATAAGATATTGGATATTTCTATGTTAGGGTTAGGTTAACTTTCTTAGGATCCATCACAGAAATATCATACTCCATTCTTTAGTATCTGTATTTGGTGCTACTTAATTTACCTTTCTTTCTTTGTTTTAAAGAATCCATTGGGCAAATACTTGGTGCCTCAATCCATCAACTTGGAATGTGTTCGATACTGTGTAGTATATGATGGCAAAACGGAGACCGTGGATGCAGCTTTTGACATGGATTATGATCTACTTGAAGTGGATACAGAACTAACACGTATCATCCCTCTTTTTCTCAAAACTAAAAAGGCAGGATAGTTTGCTAAGGCTTGGTTCGCTCTGGAGTAATGTTCCAAAATGTCTCATTCTTACTGAACTTGGTGGTGAACAGATATGCTGGAATCAGTATAAAGAATTCTTAGCCACCATAACTGTTGGGCTCTGACAGTCTGAGACGAGTCCATCAAAGGCTTAATTCCATCAAGTAGTTGCCATTCTCCACCTGAGGCTGCTGAATGAGCCAGTCTACTGCAGAAAATGATGTGCATGGGGACTTCTTAAATGGGGGAAATGCTTTTACATATTGTAATAAAAGTTTCAGAATTCTGTGTTAAGTCCTTTTGTTTCTTCTTCTCTCCATCTAGCATTTGACACAGGAATTGACATAAGGGAATTAAGAAAGAAACCATCCTCTGAATATAGTACGTTTTATGTTATCATTATAGTGGCAAAACACTTCTTCATGTAAATGGGATTTAAGGGTTAAGATCAGGGGTGTCAAACTGGATTTCTTTGAGGGCATTGTAGTTGTCCTCAGGCTGGCCAGGGGAGGGGGGAGGGGGGATGGATGCCTTCTGCAACACTCTGCTCGTCAAACGGGGCACGATAGGTATTAATAACATGGTTAACAGAACCATTGCTGCAAGATGTATGAGCTTATAAAACGGAGTATTGCAGGCTAATTCTGCCGACTGCCAGCAGTTCCAACCTGACCAGCTCATTGTTGACTCAGCTTTCCATCCTTATGAGGTCAGTAAAATGAGGACCCAAATTGTTGAGGACAATGTGCTGGCTCTGTAAATCGCTTAGAGAGGGCTGTAAAGCACAGTGAAGTGGTATATAAGTGTAAGTGTTATTGCTAGTGCTATAAGTCATTGAAATGAATGGGGTGGAGAACAATGGTGTGTCAGATATATAGAAAGAGGCATTGCTTTTAAGAGACAGAACTTGGATCCTATTGTAATGAACATGGGAATACACATGTAATATAGAAATCTAATAATAAATGGGATGGGCTTATAGAAGCCCATGCCACAAATCAATAAATATTTTGTATCAACACTTTACTCTCTAAATGATCTGCTTGTAGATGCTAAAGAAGGCTCTGCGGCTCGCTGTGCAAGAATTATGCAGCGGCTCACCCGCTTTCCAGTCATGGTCTTAAGAGGTGGTTATGAACGCTTTACAACCTCCTATCACTATCTCAGGACCCAAAAGATCTTTTGGATGCCTCAAGTACGACAAACGTCATAGAGGAAAGACCAGGGTTTCTCCTTATACTTCAAGATTTCTCCTTTTTTTTTTCTTCAAGTCACAGGAGTTTTATTTTGTTTATTAATAAATTGGCTGTGGGGAACCTCAGGTACATATACACACCCACACATATGTCCCTCTTTGTGGTGGGAAACTTACATTCTTTGATGCTCCAATTAGTTATTGAAAGCCTCAGAAGAAACAAAAATTAATAGTCCCTCATGGCTCTTTGTTCTTCTCTGTGCTTATTTTGAGAATCTTGGAAATGGCTTTTTTCTATCCCTTCTAGAACAGCCGAACGGCTTCCAGACACACACCAACTTGATTTAGAATTGGCCAGGTCTTGTGGGGGTGGAGTTTTTCAGTAATTTGGGGGGAATTCTTTCCCAGCTCATCAAGTGGTCAGATGGCCCACAAAATTTCACTTTTTTTGCCAAACATACTGTTATGGAAATGTTCAAATGTCTATGTGATCATATTCAATTTTGCTTTATAATTCTGTGTGTGAAGGTTGGACAGAGTTCTTGTATAGGTAATTAGCCATATTTTTCAGAAGTTTTATGATGCATCTTACAATCGAAATATATATCAGGATGTAAATATTAAGGAAAAGTATATACAAAATGTGTACTTTAAAATATGCAAGAGAGGTTAATGTCAAGAAAAATAGCTACAGATGGGAGGTTAGTATGCATAAGAATAAACTCATAATTTTGGATGAGAACTCTTGTTCTAGAAAGTAGACTGCATTCTCTAAGGTTTACCTTATAATATTGAATAAAGCAATGATTGGCTGGTTCATGTTCAAGTAGCAGTGGCTGAAAAGCAAGTATTCTTCAAAAGAGTCTCCCACTAAGTAGGTAGATTGTATCCCAACATTTTGTAAGTATTATGTCTAGCATTTGATACCCTAGATACTCTTTCTACCTCTATTTCCTAATGTCTTTAGAGGGCCTGGTTAAAACTATTTGAGGTTGTTTTGCTCAGCATGTACTCACAGTAAGTTGAGTATAAGCTCAGACGACTCTCTCAGGAGAGACTAGATTTTTATTATCCAGAAGAGGTGTTCAAGTTCTGCATTCTTTCTCTTTTCCTCAAGAAGCAAAAGTTTCCCAGATCTAGCAGGCATTTGAGGCAGACAACCAGAATCTTTCCTCCTTAAGCCCATGTCACACTGAACCAACGGATGCAAAGAGGATGTAAAACGGACAAAAAACCTTGCCATCCGTTCGAAAAAGCGATGTACTCACTGCCTCCGTTTTGCTTCCTCTCTATCCGTCCAGCATCCGTTTATTGACGTTTGATCCGCTCCAAAAGTTTTGGGCTGCCTAAAACTTTTGCGTGGAAAATGTATCCAGTTCGTCCGTTCTGCATCCGCTACGCATCCGCTAGGCATCCGTTCTGCATCCATTACGCATCCGCTATATCCGCTAGGCATCTGCTACGCATCCGCGCAACTCGCAACCGCCCGGACGCAGGGAGGAAGCAGAACGGATGCAGAACGGATGCAGCACGGAAACAAAGCGTTTAAAACGGAAAAAACATTCGCAGAGGGGACCTATCTGGGATATTAAGGATGTCTAGAGGATGCCTAGAGGATGCCTAGTGGATGCCTAGCGGAAAACCTATACTGCCTATAAAAAGGGGGAGCAACTCGCCTGCATCTCACTTTCAGAACAGCAGCCCAGTGGTGCAGACCTCTGCAGCCTTCCTCTTCCTCTTGCTCTTCCACAGCATCCAGTCATGTCCACCCTGGATTGTAACAAAGTCCTTTCGGCATCCACCATCGTTCTGCAACAGTACGAAGCCATCTGCAGGCTCTGTGAACTCTACTGCGAGAAGAAAAGGAGCCACCCAAAAAGAGTCTGGATCCGAAGATGGTTCGCCAGAAGAGCAGAGGACGGACTGTACAACAAGCTGATGGTGGAGCTCAGGAGCGAAGACACTTGGGCATTCCAGAACTTCATGAGGATGCCTCCAGCCATGTTTGACGAAGTTGTGCAGCGGCTGACACCCAGGTTGATCAAGGCAAACACCAGCTTCCGGCTCAGCCTGGAACCTGGGCTCAAGGTGGCACTCACTCTGCACCACCTGGCCTCAGGGACCTCCTACAGGAACATGCAGTACGGCTGGAGGGTGCCATCCAACACCATCAGCATTGTGGTCAGAGAAGTGGTGCAGGCCATCATCGAAGAATACAAGGAGGAACTCCTCCAGTGCCCCTCCACTGAAGAAGGCTGGAAGAAAGTTGCAGAGCAGTGGTATCAGAAGTGGAACTTACCACACACCGTTGGAGCCATCGATGGCAAGCACGTGGCCTGCAAAGCTCCAGCCAAGTCAGGGTCCACTTATTTCAACTCCAAGGGCTTCTTCAGCATCATCCTCTTCGCCATGGTCGATGCTGACTACAAGTTCATGTACATCGATGCTTCAGGCAACGGCTCAGCTTCAGATGCCCAGGTATACAACGCCAGTCACCTCGAGGAGCTGGAAGGCAACCTCATCGTGGGCTTCCCAGATCCAGAACCCCTGCCCAACGACACACAAGATGTGCCCTACTTCATCGTGGGGGATGACGCCTTCTCCCTCACAACCTACCTCATGAAGCCCTACACCTCCAGACTCCTCGCCCATGAAGAGAGGATCTTCAACTACAGGCTGTCCAGGGCAAGGCGGGTGGTGGAGAACGCCTTTGGCATCCTGGCCAACAGGTTCCAGGTACTTCTCACCACCATGCAGCATTGCCCAGAGACCATGAAGAGGATCATGGAAGCTTGCTGCATCCTGCACAATCTCATACGCACCCGCTACCCAGTCTTGCAGAACAGGCTCGTGGACCTCCAACAAGCCAATGGGGTCATGGAGCCTGGGGAATGGAGGCAAGGTCGAAACCTGATTGACACTGAGGATGTGCAAGGCCCCAACAGAGCCTCACATGAAGCGAAGAAGCAGCGCAACCTCCTGAGACAATGGTGCAACTCCCCAGCTGGAGCAGTGGAGTGGCAAGACAGGATGGTAGATGCTTAATGAATGCTTCCTTCAGCCTGTCTCATCACACGGATGAGATTGGGCCATGTATGTTTGGCTGGCCTACAATGAACAGGGCGTTTAATAAAGAGTTGTGTTTATATTGACGTGTGTGGATAATTATTACATTATTATTGATAATAAAGGGCCGTAGGTGTGGCACCTGGGAGGGTGGACCACACAGTCCCACTATGCTTGCACTGGAGGTTTATCTATCCCACAGCTATCCTAACCCATCTCACAGGTATCCCTGCCCATCCCACTGCTATCTCAACCCATCCCACAGCTATCTTAACCCATCCCACAAGCATGCAAAGGCTTAAACCATTTCTAAAAGTTTCCAGCAAGACTTTATTTAAAAAAAGAAATGAAGCAAGTGTGTGAATCAAAAATAGACTTTATTAACAACAAGCTATAAGACAAAAATGAGTCTCTGGCACTCCTCTTGGTCACTCAGTCTCAGGGGTGAAGGATGCAGGTGCTGTGGAGGTGGCTGGTGCTGGAGTGCTTGTCATCAGCTCCTCCAGAAGCAGAAGCAGCAGAAGCCCCAGCCCCAGAAGAGCAAGCCCGTGCTGCAGAAGCCCCAGCAGAACCAGAGTGAGGGCCAGGGGGCGGGATAGTAGCCCTGTCCCTCTTTCCAGGGCTGGCAGCAGATGGCTGAGGCTTGCTGTGCTTCCGCATGGTTGTGGGTTTGCTGGCTGGCAGGGAGGCTGGCAGGAACCAAGGCAGGCACCAAGACTGGCAGGAAGGCTCGCAGGGAGGCTGGCAGGGAGGCAGGCACCAAGGCTGGCAGGAAGGCTGGCAGGCAGGCAGGCACCAAGGCTGGCAGGCAGGCAGGCACCAAGGCTGGCAGGCAGACATAAACCAAGGCTGGCAGGAAGGCAGGCAGCAAGGCTGGCAGGCAGACCGGCTGGCAGCAAGGCTTGCAGGCAGGCTGGCAGCAAGGCTGGCAGGGAGGCTGGCAGCAAGGCTGGCAGCAAGGCTGGCAGGCAGACATGCAGGCAGGGCAGGCAAGGCAGTCGATGTGTCTGGAAGCAGGTCTTTCCTCTGAATGGCGACCTGCTTCCGAGCTGCTTCCATTATATCCGTGAGGCTGACGCAATGCATCCTCCCCGCATGAGCAATTGATGCCAGGCATCCATTAGGCTTCCACTGTGCATCCGCTGTGCATCCACTGTGCATCCGCTTCATCCGTTCGGCGTCCGCTCTGCATCCGCTCTTTCCGTTCCGCGTCCGCTTCCCTGAGGCCCCCCGGAAGCCCAGCAGTTGCGCCATCCACTCCCATCCACTTCCATCTGCTGGGCTTCCGTTCCGCATCCGCTTTCCATCCGCTCTGCGTCCTCCCCGCGTCCGTGTTATCCGCTCCGGTTATGCAAATTTTTGCCCCTTTTGAGAGCGGATAACAACGGATGGAACATTTTGCTCGTCCGCTGCGTCCTTTTTGCATCCGTTGGCCAGTGTGACATGGGCTTTAGGGAGGTCTGTGGCATCAATTTATTCCTATTGAATTTTTTAAAGGATTCGTGGATTTTATTTCATTTAAGAACTATCCCTGCAATATTCTCTTGCAAATTTTAAACCTTTATATCCTCCTTTGAGAGTTCTCTTCTAGTCAAACTCATGCTGCCTGCTTTCCATTTGTCTAATGAGAAGTAGGTACTATTGAGTTCAATGGGACTCATTCTCAGTGGTCTGCAGCCTCCAAGGTTCTACACTTTATTGGATTTGAGATGTGAAGCTTAATCACTTAATGACCCCTCTTGCAATCAAGAGGATCTTGAAAATGGCCATACTGATTGCACCTCCCAGATTTTGAACAAGTACTGTGCTTTCATTGGATGATCTGTCCCCTCCCCAACAGGAATTGGAAGCCTTTAAGACCTATCCAGTAGAAATCTTGCCTGCTAAGCTGTACATGGGAAACTACAAACAAGCCTGTGACAGCCAGATTCAGAAGGATCTGAAAATCAAAGCTCATATTAACATCTGTGAGGAAGATGGCATATTGTGAGTATTCAGCCCTCAGTAACAGTATACTGAAGACAGTTCAGCACTCCTCATTTCTCCAGTCTTGAAAAAGAAATCACAATAGTTACCTTCCCGTGCATTATTTTAGTCCTGGGTATTATAAGGCCATTTCCAATCATGCTCCTGAATTTTAGCACTTGAATGTTTTTTCAAAGTGCAATTTTTTATCAATGTGCAGTGGCAGACATGGAATTTATAAATGAAAGACCCAGACTTAGTGTTGTTTTTAAAAAGACTTTCCTCTATTTCCCCCCAAAAAATATCTGGAAGAAAGAAAACCAGTTTACAGTAGCCTTCAGTCACCTTAAAAGTGTGGATTTCTTATCAACCAAAGATTGTCAACCTCAATATCTGATAGAAGTAGGTAGGTGATTGAAAAGCATCTCAGCCTGAAGGCATCCTTTGATTCCATGTGCAGGTCTTAAGGCATACATCCCATAACCTTCCATCCTTCCGTGGTCAGTAAAACGAGGACCCAGATTGTTGGTGGCAATATGCTGACTCTGTAAACCACTTAGAGAGGGCTATAAAGCACTGTGAAGCAGTATATAAGTCTAAATGCTATTGCTATTTAAAGACTTCAGGCAATTTATATCCCTTGCATAATGAGATCTACAAAAATATAAACTCTGATTACCTATGATTCCTTGCCCATTTTTCAAACTTTGCTGTATTTTTTAAATGATAACATTCTCTAAATAGCTTACAGTATATAATTCCCACAACCACCACCACTATATTTCAAACAAGTCCATGAATTAGGCCAGTTTGAGAATGATTGACTGAAGACCAGTATGAGCTTTTTACCTGAACAAAAATTTGAACTACTGCAATGCTTCTAAGCAGATCATCTCTTTTTCCCCAGTTTCCTTGAAGACAGAGAAAAACTCCTTCATATTCCTATTCCTGATTCTCTAGAGGCAGATTTATTTTCTCACTTTGTCAACATTTGTCACTTTATTGGTAAGTAGACTACAGAGGAATTCTTCCACAGTCCAGAGAGCAATTGTATAGTCACAAAGTTGTTTTTTTACCTTTTATGCCAAATATTTAATCTTTCCATCATTTCACCTCATCTCATCCCTGCTAAAGAGACAGGGTTGTCATCTGCATTCTTAATACATCTGTAAGTTAAAAGTCTTCAGATTGAACTTCTTGAGGGAAGTCCATGGGTGGACTTCAACTACCAGAACTCCCCTGCCAGCCATATTGACTAGGGAATTCTGGGAATTGAAGTCATCTCAAAGTTGCTGAGGTTGAGAAAAACAAATTTGGTCTATAATATAATACAGTCCCAAATTCCAAATTGTCATGAAGTCAGAAAGGAATGTGTGGTTTAGCTGTTGTAGACTGCTGTTGATCCTGTCACAATCACAACCCTGTAATTGAAAATACCCAGATTTCTGATGCCAGCAGAACATTTAGGGATCACCTAAAGTGAGAGGTAATGGGGACAAAAAATGCAAAAAGATGCTACAGCACATACTTACCGCCTGTCTGCAACTCCTTAAAGCAGCTGCATCTTTTTCCAGGATCAGGAAATAGCAACTATTTGAGTCACTTTCTCTTAAGGAGAACAGAGAATATCTGAGTATGGACCATTTATGGAGGCAAGATGGCTTCCAAATGGATATGTGTAGATCAATGCAAATTTGATCCTTTTGCCTATTGATTTGCAGTGTGTAATTTATGCCTTCATTTTTATTGAAATATCCAGACATAAATATCCAGACGTAAGTCAATTTATAGAACATCTATAGAAATTGTCATCTTATTATTTTTGGTAAAGTTTTTCAGAAATAGCTTGCCACTGCTTCCTTCCTTGGGCTGGGAGAGACTAGCCCAAGGTTACCAAGCTGACTTAATGCCAAAGGCAAGATTAGAGCTCAGTTTCCTGGTGTTTTAACCACTATAATACACCAAGCTGGTTTTCGAACTATATTTACACAGTAGTGTATTTTTAAATTCCTTTCGTTTAGAGAAGTCATGGTGTCAGTTCAAATCGTTTAGTTCCCTAGTTAACAGACTTCATTTCCCACTGGAATATGTAAGCTACGCATTGGCAAGTCGGCCCACAAGTCTCCTGGGGTCATAATCTCACGCCTTCCCAGAGCTCTTATATACCTTGACACAGAAATAAGTCTCACTGACATCAGTGGGACATCCTACTAGACTTGAATGTATGAACTTAAACTTGAAGAATTCACATTTGCCCCAACCATCTCTCATAATTTTCCTCCATAAATTGACATCAAGATTAAAACTGTAAAAAAGGAAAAAATGACTTTTTATGTATAATTTATTGCCTTCAAACTCTTAATGAAAAAAATAAATTAATGAAAACCTTATTTAGATGCTCATATCCATAAAGGAGCAGTCCTGGCCTTCTCCACTATTGGAATAAGCAGGTGTAGCACAGCAGTGATGGCTTATCTTATCCATTCTTGCAAGCTTTACTTGAAGGTGAGTATAGTTGGCAACTTGTAACAAACTTTCCTACTAGGTACTGTGTGAATACATGAGGATTATAACTTTCCAAAAACCTGGAGAACACAAGTAGGGAGAGGCTATCGTATACTAATGTTAGTTTGTATGCTAATGTTGATTCATTCTCCCCATTCCCCAACATGTTTTGCCATTATGCTGAGCATTCGTGTAGCTGCACTCATTTTATTCTCAGATATCTTTTTGTCCAATTTTTTCTCCCATTCTCTCTTGTTTTTTGTGTGTGTGTCAGTTTTTCAATTATAAGATTCTTGGAACAAAAACTTACATTGTTTATAGATTTTATATTGTCAAAATAAGTTTGATTGTAATCAATTTAGACAGTTTTAAAAACAAAATGTGAAATTAAAGATGATATAGTGGCCTTTTTTGTTATGTGACCAGTCCATTGTATATTGTATATACATGAAAAGGGTGAAGTTTCAACTGATGTATCAAGAACCGAACCGAGGGTTTTGGTATATGAAGCATGTATTCCTCCATAAAGTTACAGGGAAACCCTTCCGATTATGGTTTAGATGGCTGTGACTCTAGATACATATAATTCAATGCAAGTCTTCTGTTCCCCCAAGATGCTTGGGGCTTTTCTCAAATATTTTCCCTGCACCTGATATTTTATACCTTTCTTCACAGAATGCTTGGAATTTTGTCCAGAAATGTAAAAATAACATACGGCCCAATCGAGCATTTGTGAAACAGCTGTCAGATTGGGAACAACGGTTCTATATAACTGCCATCACTGACATTTCAGAACCAAATTACTGATTTGAAGCTTTGTTTGTTGTGAGTTAGTGCAGTGGAAAAATGAGAAGCAAGCCAACATTTATATTTCAGAAGCTGTTGAAAGAAATCTTTACCTTTCATTGTTGCACTATTGCTGACTTCATCATCTGTCTCACACTCAACAGACATTTCACTGTGTTTTTATTTTTTATGAGCTTGTTTGTCAAGAAGAAAGATATTATATAGAATAAACTTTCAGGTATCCAAAAAGCTGTTCCTCAAACAAGATACTTCCTCTAAAAACCTGTGTTTCCAGCTGGAGATCAAGAAAGGTTGTAGCCCCATCCTTATGGAACACTCTATCACCAGAAGTGAGAACTGCTCCCACCCTTTTGGCCTTCCGGAAGGATACTAAAACTTGGCTTTGCCAGTTGGTCTGGGTCTCTGAAGGAGACACTCATTTCTGGAGGTGGTTGGTGAGAAGTCCTCATCCACATCGCATCTCTTAATTCTGGTTTCTGTGTAGTTTTTAAAACATTAATCTGTGGAGTTTTGATGTTATATTTTAATTTTTTTCTGTTTGTTTTATAACCTGTAAGCTGCCCAAAGTCAGGGGAGAAGGGAGGGATGAAAAAAATCTCCCATTAGGAGTCTTAATTGAGTAAACCCTTACAGGGAGTCCTGTAGAATATGGTTGCCTCAGGAGAGAAGCCAGAAATCTCACACAGGTATATCAGAAATGAAGGGGAATCCTGCATAAGCAAACTACTTGAATAATCCCTGACAATCTATGTGACCCAAGCTCCAAGCAAGCAAGTCATATTTTCCTTTGCCTGACTCACCATAACATCTTGATATTCCTATATATGCATTGGGACAATGGTAGTAGAAAGGCTTCCTCAGTTTCTAGTTTTTAGTACCAAAGAACTAATCCTGTCAGCAAAATCATGATCTCAGCTCAACAACAATCGGGATTAGAGTTCAAAAAAAGCAAAAGGCATGTATGGAACCATCAGTCAATAACATGATGCTGTGAAGCTTGCCAGTCAGCTGGCAGCAAGCGTAATGACCCACATGGTTCTAATACCATATCAAGGACATAATCATATGCTGCATGACAGTTTTATTATGAAGGTTGCAAGAACTCGGCTAGAGCAAATAGACTGGCAATTGCCTAAGCAATAACTGACAGTCTGCGGATTGCATGTGGCTCTCAAGCTTGTTTTTGGGTCTTAGAACCTCCTCCCCTACCCATCCAAGTAAGTAGGCAGCAAATTGCACAAAACTCAAAATGCCTCCTCCAATTATGCCACCTGCTCCAGCAACTCTCACCCTGTTGTGATGGAAACTGGCTGTTTACATTGGAAGGGAACTGAAGAGAAGTTACAAACGTTGCAGCAAAATCAGCTGTGGCAAGAAGCAAATTAACTGTGGAACATTTAAAATGGTTGCTTTAAAAAATGAATTTAACGAATTTAATGAATAAGAGGATAATATAATATCGGTTTCCACCAATAATGTCAACGCTTCTGTGACTTCAGACTTTAGTGACATACATAAATAATGATTTGTTGCTTGCCTGATCTGGAAAGGGTCAGATCAAGTTACTATTGAATGGGAGACCAGTGTAAAACCACAGAGGTTCAAACTGGGAAGTCAGTGCGACTTCACCTGTCTCTGACATCCCGACAAGTGATCTCTGCACTCTGGAAAGAGAAGAGCAACAAAAATGATTCTGGGGCTGGAAGCTAAATCATACAATGAATAGTTATAGGAATTTGACATGTCTAGTTCAGGGGTTCCCAATCTGGGGTGTGAGATGATATTCCAGGGGGTGCGAGAAAAGTCCGGGTAAATAATAGGATATTAGCTACATGTTGGCATTTTTATTTTCTTTTGCAATGGACTAATTTGTTTTCATTTTAGAGTTAAGTATCGTTATTTAGTGACTGTCACATACATAGCTGAAAAGATTCAATCCTACCAAGCATTTGAAAACTAGTCCTTGTAGTATTTGGTACTATTTTTTACGACTTAGTTATTTGTTCTATTTCAAGTAAGAGATTAATTTTCTGAGGTTTATTCCAATGTTAATTTATGATATGTTTCAGGGCTACATTTGTAATTTCCTTTACAAATTATATTAAAGAATAAAGTAACAATCTTTTTTTGATAAAATATTCAGAATTTGCATAATTTATCCTTGAGCAAAATATAAATTTCAGGGGGTGTGAGGTTCGAGTGAAATTTCTTTAGGGGTGCGGGGCAAAAAAAAAAAAAAGGTGGGGAACCATTGGTCTAGTTTAATGAAAAAAAAAGACATTGTAGCAGCATTCCAATACTTGAGGGGCTTCTATAAAGACGAGGAGATCAAACTACCTTCCAAAGACAAGAAACAATGGTTGGAAATTAACCAGGGAGAAAAGCAGCCTAGAACTAAGGAGAAATTTCCTAAGGAGGAGAGCAATGAACCAAGGGAAGGGCTTGCCTTCAGAAATTGAGGGTGCTCCATCACTTGGAGGCTTTCAAGAAGAGATTGGACAGCCATTTGTTTGAAATGGTATAGAGTCTACTGTTAGGGCAGGGGGTTGGACTAGAAGGCCTCAAGGGTCCCCCCTTCCAACTCTATTATTATAGTATGTTCTTCGCGGGGGTGGGGTGGAGAACAGCACAGCCTCTATTCGCTCGCTCTCCTCGACCTCTCGCCCTGCTGCCCTCACGCTCGTCCTTCATTCCGCCCGCCCGCCGGTGGCTTCGCACCGGCGCTCATTGGCCGGGCCCTCAGAGGGCGGGTCCCCGAGAGCCCCGGCGGATTGGCCCAAGCGTCGTCCTTCGGTAGCGTCGCTCCCGCCTCTTTCTCCACTCCGCCCCCGCTCTGCGGGAAGGCGCGTCGGGAGGGTTTTGCCCGCCGATCTGTGTCTGACTCCCGCCGCCATGGACCGCCGGCCCTCGGTCGCCGAGTGCCTCCGGGACTGGGGGGAGCTGCAGGACGGCTTCCAGCTCGCGCAGGTGCTCTTCGGAGTGGTGGTGGGAGGGAGGGGGGAGGCCACGTCACGGAGAGGGGCGTTGTGGAGCGGAGAGAAGCGGAGTCGGGCGGAAGGATCTGGTCGGCGGCGAGCGGGAGGAAGCCGGGTTCAGCCCCGCGGCTGCCTCTAGCAGGGTGGCTGGCAGCATTCCTCAACCGGGTGTCATCTGGAGTAGGAGTCGCCAAGGTTGGAGACCCCCGATCTGGAGAAAAGGGGGCTGCTCCTCCGTTCCCAGCCCGGGAGTTGACATTGGACGGGGCGTGGAATAATACCTCTCTGACTGGGTCAGCAAACCGTTTTCTCCTTCCCGCCTGGGTGAAAAACAAGAGTATTTTAAGCATGTGCAGATCGCCTGGGCCCGAAGGGTTGTTTTTTTTTGGGGGGGGGGGGGTGGGGGTGGAGGGCGGACATGAGCCGTGCGGGCACCAAGTCGGGTTTCTTTAACCGGCAGGCAGAAGTCCAACCTCGCAGAAGAGGAAGGGAGAGAGAGAAGAGTTTCTACATCTGCTAGTCTAGTGCATGCAGGAGGAAAGCATTGCTGAGCATATGAAGAATGCCTTCTCCGGGTGCTTCCAGCAAGGGTGGAAGCTTTTCTTGAGTGTGCTGCATCTCTTTCTGTATCTGAAGGGGGGGGGGGCATCTGCAGACCAAATGATCTGACTTTATTTGAACGATCGTTCATTTAAATGATAGTCTGCCTTCTGCAAAATAGCCACGTTTGTGCTGCAGCAGCCTTTTTACCCAGCTGTAGATACTGTACACAGAAGACAGGGCTATCATGAGTTACTCGTCCAAAGGGTTATACATTATCAATATCAAGGGCACTGTGCTTCCCATACCAATTCCATAATAGAAATTATTAGATGGCTTTTGCTCTCCTGTAAATTACAAAATCAAAGGATATCTAAGGTAATCTAAACTATCTGCTATGAGGGCAAAGAAAAAAAAAAAAAGTCCTATAATTATAGTTTACCTCCCAGTTCCTTATCCAGCCTCTGTTTGAAAGCTCGCTATCTAAAAATTGACCACTTTTCTTGGTAGACTTTTCCACTATTCAGAGAGATATAATTCTATATAATGGCCGATGTGATTATCTATCTGAAATCCTGATCAAGAAAAAAAGCTATGTTCAAGACATTTTTTTCCCCCTTAGTCTCTCACAGAACCCCATCAGATTCTTGTGTTGCTCACAGTTCTGCAAAACAGTTTTGAAAACCTGGTTAAATATGAAAACCTGGGCAGATCTTGATAATTAAAATCTCCTTTGAGGAATTCGGCTGTTCAGTTTCCTGGTGGTATCTAGCTGATCCCTTCAAAATAGGATGTTGAATTTTCAGATATCTGTGTTGATCTGGAATAACTGGATCTTCTGTTTTTCAACCAGACTGACTTCCAGCCCTTCTTTTTTTCATGTATTATTAGTGAGAAAAGTGAAAGTGTTTGTGCATGAGCTCCAGGTGCTATGGAAAAATTCTAATATTGTGCAGGTGTGGATGAAGCTAGGCTGTTTTGATTATGGGGTTTGAAAGGTATGACATGGAATATGGGAAAACATCATCCCCTGATTGTTCAGTTGTTTTCTGAGAAGTTTGAATAGTTGATCTATTGGCAACAGACTTACTGAGGAGGAAGGTAAAGAATTTGAGGAAAGATACCAAGAAATTAAAGTGATTCTCTGGCAAGGTGGATTTGATTTAAATCAACTCGATTTAAATCATAATTTTTAAAGAGCAACACTCTTCTCTGTCCCACAGTGGCTCCTCCTCTGACCTGCTGTTGATTCACTGACAATCCCAATATTGCAGAATATACAGCCTCATGCTACATAACTAAGCTCCATTTCATGATGAATAAATTAAATTATTAATGTATCTCAAGTAGAAAACTATCTTTAGATAGATTTTTACTCCAAAAGCGTTTTATTGAAATAAATTTGATGAAAATTAAAAAATCCAATTTGAATTTTAAAAAATCAAATTTAAATTCAAAAAGTCCAATTTGTTAAATGAGCTTTACCCCATATTATGACCTTTCTTGCCACAGCTGTTAAGTGAATCACTGCAGTTAAGTTACTAACATGGTTGTTAAATGAATCTGTCATCCCTATTGATTTTGATTGTCAGAAGGCCGTAGAAACGGAACACATGACCCCTGCACACTGCAACCATCATAAATATGAGCCAGTTGCCAAGCATCTGAATTTTGATCATGTGACTGTGGGAATGCCACAATGTCTGTAAGTCTAAAAAACTGTCATAAGTCACTTTTTCCAGTGCTGTTGTAACTTTGAACAGTCACTAAATGAACTGTTGTAAGTCAAGGATTTCTTTCAGTATGCTGATGATACGCAAGTGTATATCTCTGCCTCTAACAATGCCATGAATCTTTTATACTATTCCACCATGCTATTATGCCTGCAGATTGTGGGGTTTTGATTGTGGAAAACAGGATTCAGCTGAGCCTTCACAAGACTAAGTGATTTTGAGACCCACTGATTTCAGAACTGTGCCATCTTTGGTAATGGATGGGGCTGTACTGCCCCAGACATACCCAATGTGTGATCCGGGGACTTCGTAGACTCCTGCTTAATGAGCAGATAATTGTCCATGGCATCTGGGGCAGAGGTGGGATTTTACCAATTCGGACCCGTTCAGGCAAACCAGATATTAAAGTTACAGCTGGTTCACCGAACCAGTATTTCAACTGGCCGGCTGGCTCCGTCCATGTCTCCCCTCTCAGGAGTCTTCACACAGCCCATTTTCGATGGAGATAAATACAGGGTCTGCGCGGAGGTTCTGGGAGGTGGGGGGGGGGGGAGGCCATCTGGAAGTCTGGAAACTGGCCTGTTTTGGGCTTCTGGAGAGCCTCCAGAGCATGGAGGAGGCTGTTTTTGGCCTCTCATAGGCCCGGGGCAGGCCTCTGGACCATTGGGAGGGCAGAAAACAGCCTTCCTGGAAAAAAGGGAAGTGGCAAAACGGGCCTATTTCTGGCTTCTGGTGAGCCACCAGAGGTGGGGGGAGGCTGTTTTTGCCCTCCCAGAGGCCTGGGGGAGGCCTCTGAACCCTTGGGAGGGTGAAAACTGCCCTGGCCTCTGGAGGCCCACCGGAAGTTGGAAACAGGAAATTCCGGTAGGCTAGACCCATCATGGCCACGCGCACCCAACAACTGGGCAGCGAACCAGTTGCTGGGATTTTTGAATCATCCCTGATCTGGGGGCCTTTGCACACCATCTTATGTGCCAGTGGCACCTATTCCTATTCACCTATGCCCTAGTTAACTTCAGTTTAGACTACTGTAACACACTATTTATGGGGCTGCCCTTGAAGAGTGCCTGGTAGCTTCAGCTGGGACAAAATGCAGTGGCACAGGCGGTATGTGTGATTCTATAACAGCATATGCTGCATTTTTACTCTTCGAGTTGCATTGGCTACCAGTTTGTTTCTAGGTCCAATTCAAGGCGCTGCTTTTCGCCTTTCAAACTTTTCGTGGTATGGGACTGGGTTATCTGAGGGACTGGCTCTCCCCAATTACCTCAGCCCCCGCCCCATTAGACCTGGCACACGCAAGTACCATCAGTTAGGAACATACATTGGGTGGAACCCAGACAGCAGGTCTTCTCTGCAGTGGCACCTACCTTATGGAATATTCTTCTGGTTGAAATTAGATTAGCTCTGTCCTTGTTGAAGTCCCTCAAGACATGGTTATGCCACCAGGCCTGGGGATCCCAACAACCTGGAGATACATCTAGATCCCAATCTTTTGGGCACTAAGGAACGATTCTGTAGAGATATTTTTCTGCGGACTGGGATGGGGGTGTGGGCTGGTTTTGCATGCTGCCTGCATCCCGCGGTTTCTGGCATGCCACGGATCAGTGCTGGTTCACGGACCAGTGGTTGGGTACCTCTGGTCTAGATGGCTCCACTGTTGAGATGGATATTTTTCCATTCTCCCTTTGCCTGGGGTTTGTATATTTTGCTTTTAATAATATTTAACTTTTAATACTCTTACATTTTAATATGGTTGTTGTATTTATGTGTTTTCTCTGATGGCTGTACACCATTCAGAATCAATTTTCTTGCGATGGGTGGCCATATAAATTGATTGATTAAATAAAATATTGTCATTACCAAGTTCACGCAATACAGGTAATCCTCAACTTCCAACTACAATTGAGCCCAAAATTTCTGTTATTAAGTGAGGCATTTGTTAAGTGAGTTTGCCCCATTTTATGACTTTCCTTGCCACAGTTGTTAAGTGAACCACTGCAGTTGATAAGTTAGTAACCTGGCTGTTAAGTGAATCTGGTTTCCCTATTGGCATTGCTTGTCGGAAGGTTAAAAAGGTGATTGGATGACCTGGGGACAATGCAGCCATCATAAAAATGAAATCAATTGCTAAGCATCTAAATTTTGATCACATGACCACAGGGATGCTACAAAGGTCATAACTGGGGAAAATGGTCATAAGTCACATTTTTCAGTGCCATTGTCACTTTGAACAGTCAGAAAACAAACTTTGCAAATCGAGGACTACCTGTACACAGAAAGACACTAATTAGGAGTGAAACTGATCAAAAATGAAGCAAAGAAAAACATTATTGAGGCTTGGTAGATGACGCATTTGTAGACATTTAATAGATCTGGCTGTACAAATGTCGCTTCTGGTGGATTGATTGATTTACTAGATATACATCCCAGCTTTCATCAGAAACTCAAAGCTACTTATACAATTTTTTTGACCTTATGAAATTAGTTGGGCTGAGAAAACATGATTAGTCCCAATTACCCAGTGAGTTGCAATGGATTACGGGTGGGCTTGAAACGGGATCTCCCTGATCCTAGTCCAGATGTCACAACAGGTGGCAGCCTTTAGCTGCCCTTGGCTGCTCTTGAAAATATTAGGCAGGATCAGAGTTGATTAGTGCTTGGATGAGAGACCACCAAAATAGAAAAAAATATCCTAGAAAAAGCAGTAACAAACCACTTCTCTCTATTATTGCCAAGAGACCTACATAGTTGGGAGTCAAGCTTGACATGAAGGAGTCTTAATTCAAAAACAACTTAATTAAGAAAAAGGAGGTCGAGGCATGCAGAAATAGCAAAGATACAAGGAGGAACTTTGCAAAGATATTTGAATGTGTGGGTGAT
The DNA here is from genome assembly GCA_015471245.1 of Laticauda colubrina. Lineage (NCBI taxonomy): Eukaryota > Metazoa > Chordata > Lepidosauria > Squamata > Elapidae > Laticauda > Laticauda colubrina. Next base: position 13,545,117 of record BLBF01000036.1, on the reverse strand, counting down.
GCTTCTTCCTTCCTGCTGATAACGCAGCTTATCAAAAGAGTAGTCTGATTCCCAAGGACGGGAATAACAAAACAGTAGAACAGAATAACAAGAATGAAGGGAATTATCTGGATTTCTGGGTCTCTGCTCTTTTCTAGCAGTTTTAATGTACCAGATTGCAATTTGACGGATAGTTAGGAAGTTTCTGATCATTAAAGGATCTTGTACTGCTGCCCCTAGACTTTGGCACGTTTACTGACCTTTGTGTATAGATGTCTTCTACATCTGCATGCATAGTACAAATAATTGTCCTATGTTACTCTGTGATAATTGTGACACACCTTTTCAGATGGCACTGAAACCTGAATAATGAAGGAGTTCACTTTGTCATCACTCTGACTTATATTTGTATCCTGGTTGAAAGGTTGTTCCTCACCTTTGTGAAGTATAATAGATTGAGTAACAGGACTGCACTTGCAGCTCTGCCAAGCAAGTGTAGACATCTCAGCCTTGAGACCAAAGTGCAGCCTTACATAATCAGCGTACAGGGTCCTTTCAGAAAATGGCCGGTTCCTGAATCTCCCTTTCTCCCCTTTTCCACATACAGAGAAACATTCGAACAGGGGTGTCAAACTCGAGGCCTGTGGGCCAGGTCCAGCCTGCAGGGTACTTAAATCTGGCCTGTGGGGCTGCCCTGGAAACAGCAATGGACCAGCCCGCGGTGCCTCTGCCAGCAGAAAAGAGCTTGTGAGGGGAGGAGTACAGCCCTCCAAGCTCTGTTTTCACTGGCAGAGAGTTGCAGAGGCCATCCCAGGCAAAAATGGCACTCGGGTCACCACAGGTGCCCCCTGACACAAACTGGCCATGCCCCCCCACAACCCCAAGGTCAAACACAACCCTGACACAGCCCTCAATGAAATCAAATTTGATATGCCTGCATTAGAAGTTTCTGGTCAATAATTTTTGGCTCAGAAGCTACCTGATACCTGCTGGATTCCTGCACCTTGTAAAGCCATTGAGGACTTTGTTTCCTTTCAAGTTTGTGTAATATAGATATCCTCGACTTACAATAGTTCATTTAATGACCATTCAAAGTTACAACAGCACTGAAAAAAAGTGACTTATAACTGCTTTTCATGCTTACGGCCATTATAGCATCCCCGTGGTTATCTGATCAAAATTCAGTTGGCAACCAATTCATATTTGTGACAGTTGCTGTGTCTCAGGATCACATGATCACCTTTTGTGACCTTCTGACAAGCAAAGTGCATGGGAAAGCCAGATTCACTAAACCGTGTTACTAACTTAACAGTTGCACTGATTCACTTGATCCACTCCCATGCACTCCACGCAGAACTCAAAAACCATCTAGACAATGGAGAAAATGACCTATACATTCACTACAGAGCTGATTGCATCAAAAGAAAGTCACACAACCCACAACTCCGCATCCAACCCCATTCCATCCAATCCAACATCACTCAAAACTAGGCACGCACACCCCTAACTACCTCTATTCCAACCACAACTGGCCTTAAATGCAAGCTACTCAATGCAAGAAGCCTTATAAATAAAATACCTGAATTTCTCTTCTTACTAAATACGGCTCAATTCGACATTATATTTGTCTGTGAAACATGGCTCAACGCATCTTTCCCTGACTCCATTACCACAGTAAGAGACTATAATGTTTACCAATCAGATCGTGAAATCTGTAGAGGAGGTGGTGTTGCTATCTTCTATAAAAAGTCCCTACATTTAAAAAACATCCAAGTTACCTAGGAGCTTGCTAATCCTGACACCACCAGGACATGTGAATTGTCCTTAAATATCATATTTCAGTTCTTACTATGTTACGGAGCCCCTGATAATGACATCGAACATGCAAACAAGCTAAATACACTAATAACATGGGCAGCATCCTGCCCACACACTTTTATCTTTCTTGGTGACTTCAATTTACCTCATGTAAACTGGACCCTTAATGAATGTACAACTGAACCCACATATGCAACCTTTTACAATTCAGTAACAAATGTGGGACTAGAACAACTAGTAACCAACAACACTAGACTTTAACAACTGCCTCAATCTCATCTTATAACTTCAAAAAAGGCAACAATGATCTTATAAACAACAATCTCTTATCCCTTGATTAGCAATTTTTATTCTCTGGATGCAGTACTGTAGAAGACCATTGCAACATATTTTTACATGAAGTCAAAAGAGTCATTAAACTGTATATACCATTAACAGCTCCCAAAACCAGAAAAAACAAATTACCCAAAACAATAAGGAAGCTTCAATCCAAAAAGAAATCACGTTGGTGGAAAAACAAATCTGGTCACGTTGCCAACTTCAAAAGCCAATACAAAAATTTATGCCACCAGATAAAAACTGAATGCACCAATTATCACATTAAGCAAGAAGAAAACCTTCTATGCACCAATTCCACCTGCGCTTTCTACAGTTTTACAAACAACAAACTAAAAGACTCAAGGTCCATCCCAACCCTGAAAGGACCTAATGGTAAAGACTGCAAGGACAACACGATTAAAGCCAACCTCTTCAACACATTCTTTGGCTCAGTATTTGTAAACAGCAATGGATCATGCCCAGTATTTCCTAGTCAAACCACAGACAATTACAATGATCTAATGCATATCCATTTTACAGAAGACATTGTTGAAAAAGCACTGCACAATCTAAAACCATCTCTATCTATTGGACTGGACGGAATATGTGCCCACTTCTTAAAAAAGCTATTGACTGCCATAGCTGAACCTCTAAGCATAATCTTTGAAAAATCTTTCAGGACCAGCTCCTTGCCAAAAGTATGGTCACAAGCCAACGTCATCCCCATCTTCAAAAGGGAGACCCCAGTCTAGTTGAAAATTACAGACCAATCTCTTTATGCTGCGTCACCTGTAAAGTCATGGAATCACTTATTAACCAATCCATCATCTTCCACTTAGAGACAAACAACCTACTCTCTAATTAACAATTCGGTTTCAGGAAAGAACTATCCTGTAATCTGCCACTCTTACACTGCAAAAACATATGGACTACACAACTCGATCAGCGCAAAGCAATAGACACAATCTACATAGACTTCTGTAAAGCCTTTGATTCAGTGGTACAGGACAAACTACTAAAACTAAAATCTTATGGTATCTCTGGACAACTGCATAACTGGATAGAAGCATTCCTGTAAAACAGACAACAAATGGTCAAAATTGGGAGTGTCCTATCAAATCCTGTACCTGTCAACAGTGGTCTCCCCCAAGGCAGTGTTCTAGGACCAACTCTTTTCATACTCTATATAAATGACCTCTGTGATCATATTAAGAGCAACTGCGTTCTCTTCCCTGATGATGTGAAGCTATTCAACACCACAGACAATACTGCTACCCTTCAAAAAGACCTTGACTATGTATCAGAATGGTCAAACAAATGGCAACTTCAAATCTCAACAAATAAATGCTCTGTCCTACATATTGGCAAAACAAATCAGAAAATAAAATACAGGCTGAATAGTCAAGACCTTGTTGATGATCCAAACTCTCTCAAGGATCTTGGAGTACTCATCTCAAAAGACCTAAGTGCTAGAGCCCACTGTAACTACATAGCCAAAAAGGCGTTAAGAGTTATTAACCTAATCTTACATAGCTTTTTCTCCGGTAATATTGCACTAATAACTACAGCATACAAAACATTTGCTCGACCAATACTCAAATACAGCTCATCAGTCTGGAACCCACATTACGTATCTGATATTAGCACAGTTGAGAAAGTCCAGAAATATTTCACAAGAAGAGTTCTCCACTCCTCTACTTGTTGCAGAATACCTTATGCCACCAGACTCAAAATTCTAGACCTAGAAAACCTAGAACTACGCCGCCTTCAGTATGATCTAAGTATAGTGTATAAAATCATACATTGCAATGACTTACCTGTCAATGAATACTTCAGCTTCAACCATAACAACACAAGAGCAAACAATAGATACAAACTCAAGGTTAATCTCACCAAACTTGATTGCAGGAAATACGACTTCAGCAACAGAGTGGTCAATGTCTGGAACACTGTACCTGACTCTGTGGTTTCTTCCCCAAACCCCAAAAACTTTAACCTTAGACTTTCTACTATTGACCTCAACCCTTTCTAAGAGGTCTGTAGGGGGCGTGGATAAGCGCACAAACGTGCCTACCGTCCCTGTCCTATTGTTTCTTTTATTTTTTTATTTTTCTTATATGTATCATGTATTCATAACTATGTTTTTACTTATACCTATTATATTGTAAGCAATTGACAAATAAAAATAAAAAAAATATCTGGCAAGTGCCCAAATTCAGAAAAGCTGGTCTATAACTAAAGCCCATGTCACACTGCACCAACGGATGCAAAGAGGATGTAAAACGGACAAAAAAGCTTGCCATCCGTTGGTTAACGCGAAGTACTCACTGCCTCCATTTTACTTCCTCTCTATCCGTCCAGCATCTGTTTATGGACGCTTCATCCTCTCAGAAAGTTTTGAGCTGCTCAAAACTTTTGCGCGGAAAATGTATCCAATTCGTCCATTCTGCATCCACTACGCATCTGTTACACATCCGCTATATCCGCTAGGCATCTGCTGTGCATCCGCGCAACTCGCATCCGCTCGGATGCAGGGAGGAAGCGGAATGGACGCAGAACGGATGCCTAGCGGAAACAGCATGTAAAACGGAAAAAACGTCTGCAGAGGGGACCTATCTCAGATATTAAGGATGTCTAGAGGATGCCTAGAGGATGCAAAGGGACACCTATACTGCCTATAAAAAGGGGGACCAACACATCTGGATCTCACTTTCAGACCAGCAGCCCTGCTGCAGACCTCTGCAGCCTTCATCTGACTCTTCCTCTTCCACAGCATCCAGTCATGTCCACCGTGGATCATAACACAGTCCTTCTGGCAGCCACCATCCTTCTGCAACAGTGCGAAGCCATCTACAGGCTCTGTGAACTCTACTACGGAAAGAAAAAGGGGCGGCCAAGAAGCATCTGGGTACGAAGATGGTTCGCCAGAAGAGCAGAGGACGGACTGTAGAACAAGCTGATGGTGGAGCTCAGGAGTGAAGACACTCGGGCATTCCAGAACTTCATGAGGATGCCTCCAGCCATGTTTGACGAAGTTGTGCAGCGGCTGACACCCAGGTTGACGAAGGTAAACACCAACTTCCGGCCCAGCCTGGAATGTGGGCTCAAGGTGGCACTCACTCTGCGCCACCTGGCCTCAGGGACCACCTACAGGAGCATGCAGTACGGCTGGAGGGTGCCACACAACACCATCAGCATTGTGGTCAGAGAAGTGGTGCAGGCCATCATCGAAGAATACAAGGAGGAGCTCCTCCAGTGCCCCTCAACTGAAGAAGGATGGAAGAAAGTTGCAGAGCAGTGGTATCAGAGGTGGAACTTCCCCCACACCGTTGGAGTCATAGATGGCAAGCACGTGGCCTGCAAAGCTCCAGCCAAGTCGGGGTCCACTTATTTCAATTACAAGGGCTTCTTCAGCATCATCCTCTTCGCCATGGTCGATGCTGACTACAAGTTCATGTATATCGATGCTTCAGGCAATGGCTCATCTTCAGATGCCCAGGTATACAACGCCAATCACCTCAAGGAGGAACTGGAACGCAACCTCATCGTGGGCTTCCCAGATCCAGAACCCCTGCCCAACGACACGCAAGATGTGCCCTACTTCATCGTGGGGGATGACGACTTCTCCCTCACAACCTACCTCATGAAGCCCTACACCTCCAAATACCTCACCCGTGAAGAGAGGATCTTTAACTACAGGCTGTCCAGGGCAAGACGGGTGGTGGAGAACGCCTTTGGCATCCTGGCCAAAAAGTTCCAGGTACTTCTCACCACCATGCAGCATCGCCCAGAGACTGTGAGGAGGATAGTGGAAGCTTGCTGCATCCTGCACAATCTCATGCGCACCCACTACCCAGTCTTGCAGAACAGGCTCGTGGACCTCCAACAAGGCAATGGGGACATGGAGCCTGGGGAATGGAGGCAAGGGCGAAACCGGATAGGCACTCAGGATGTGCAAAGCCCCAACAGAGCCTCACGTGAAGGGAAGAAGCAGCGCAACCTCCTGAAACACTGGTGCAACTTCCCAGCTGGAGCAGTGGAGTGGCAAGACAGGATGATAGATGCTTAATGGATGCTTCCTTCAGCCTGTCTCATCACACTGATGAGATTGGGCCATGTATGTTGGGTGGGCCTACAATGAACAGGGCATTTAATAAAGAGTTGTGTTTATGTTCAAATGTGTGGATCAATGCTTACATTGTTGTTGATAATAAAGGGCCAAAGGTGTGGCACCTGGGAGGGTGGACCATACAGTCCCACTATGCTTGCACTGGAGGTTTATCTATCCCACAGCTATTACCCATACCAAAGGTATCCCTGCCCATCCCACTGCTATCTTAACCCATCCCACAAGCATGCAAAGGCTTAAACCATTTCTAAAAGTTTCCACCAAGACTTTATTAAAAAAAAGAAACGAAGCAAGTGTATGAATCAAAAATAGACTTTATTAACAAGAAGCTATAAAACAAAAATGAGTCTCTGGCACTCCTCTTGGTCGCTCAGTCTCAGGGGTGAAGGGTCCAGGTGCTGTGGAGGTGGCTGGTGCTGGAGTGCTTGTCATCAGCTCCTCCAAAAGCAGAAGCAGTAGAAGCCCCAGCCCCAGAAGAGCAAGCCCGTGCTGCAGAAGCACCAGCAGAACCAGAGTGAGGGCCAGGGGGTGGGATGGTAGCCCTGTCCCTCTTGCCAGGGCTGGCAGCAGATGGCTGAGGCTTGCTGTGCTTCAGCATGGTTGTGGGGTTGCTGGCTGGCAGGGAGGCTGGCAGGAAGGCTGGCAGGCAGGCAGGCACCAAGGCTGGCAGGCAGACTGGCTGGCACCAAGGCTGGCAGGTAGGCAGGCACCAAGGCTTGTAGGCAGG
>BLBF01000036.1:13527184-13538046 GCA_015471245.1 Laticauda colubrina | reverse complement strand
TCTTTCCTCTGAATGGCGATCTGCTTCCGAGCTGCTTCCGTTATATCCGCGGGGCTGATGCAATGCATCCTCCCCACATGCGCAATTAACGCTCAGCATCCGCTTGGCTTCCGCTGTGCATCTGCTGTGCATCCGCTTCATCTGCTGTGCATCCGCTCTGCATCCGCTGTATCCGTTCCGCATCCGCTTTGCTGAGGTCCCCCGGAAGCCTAGCGGATGTGCCATCCGCTCCCATCCACTTCCATCCGCTGGGCTTTCATTCCGCATCCGCTTTCCATCTGCCCTGCGTCTTCCCCGCGTCTGTGTTATCCGCTCCGGTTATGCAAATTTTTGCCCCTTCTGAGAGCAGATAACAACGGATGGAACATTTTTCTCGTCCGTTGTGTCCGTTTTGCATCCATTGGGCAGTGTGACAGGGCCTTTAGCATTATAGATAACTTCATGATTATGGCTTCTTCCACAACCAATCACGGCTTGAGGTGATTTTTTAAACTACCCTGTGGGAGCTGCTTAAATGAGTGAATGTATGAATGTATGTTCCCACCCATGTCCGTTATTAATGATGAAGCTCTCCAACATTTTATTTAGCAGTCATGTACTAACCTGCTTTGTGGAAAAATATCAAGTTTCTGTGCTAAGCTGTGGTACTCTGTTCTTGTTTTCGTTAGGAAACTCACAAGCAATACAAACAGAAGCTGGAAGAGCTGACGAAGCTTCAGGGCAACATCTCCAGCTCCATTTCACGACAGAAAAAACAGCTAAAGGAGCTCTCTCTGACTCTTAAGAAGTATGTTTATAAGTCATTATTCCGTATTGTTTGCAATACATGGGTGAAAGTGCTTGAACAGGTCATATTGTATTAAGTACTGAGCAAGCAGATAACTTTTATATCATAACTAAATGACAAAATTTGAATTATGAACCATGAGATTGACTTGGCTCTTTTCAAGTGTGTCAGCTCCTTCACTTACACCTTTTCTTTCACTCCCTTTTAAAGGAGATCAGACAGCAATCAGACTTGAAAACTGTTTTTTTTGTTTGTTTATATTCTTCCTTTCCTCTCTTAAGTCCACCTTAAAAGTGAAAATTGGTCTGCCAAACAGTTTTGCCCACTTTGCTTCTGTCTGGGTATTTTCTATCTCAGCACAAGAGTTAGGAGAAGCTGGTAGGAGCAGAAATTAAGCCAGGAGCTGCCGACCTATTCAAGTGATAGGTGGGAGGGGAAGCTGAAAATTAATATTAGATGAGATTTTAGATACTGAAGCTGAAGGTCACATACTTTGGCCACCAAATGAGAAGAGAGGGCTTGTTGGAAAAGACCCTGATGGAAACATTGAAAGCCAAAGGAGAAGGGGACAGCAGAGGATGAGATGGTTAGATAGTGTGATCACTGACGCAATGAACATGAATTGGACAAATTCTGGGAAACAGTGGAGAACAAGGAGGCTATGGTCCACGGGGTTGCAAAGAATCAAACACGACTTAGCAACTGACCATCAACAACAAAAAATAAGAAATGTGAGATTTCATGTGAGAACATTGAAAGCTTAAGAGTTTGTTTCAATTTTAATCAATTGGCTGTCTGAGAAATTCTGGGAATTGAAGTCCACAAGTCTTAAAAGTTGCCAAGTTTGGATACTATTACATTTACATTACATTTTGCAATGCTGCCAGTCTGTGTTTAAGCCAGAAATTCGATGTGTTTCTTCTGAATGAATAAGTCCACACATCAATTGGCAGAAAAATGGAGTAAGATTATAAAAGGTTAATCCTTTGGGGTAGAAGAGATAATCTCCTTATTGGAACAAGGAAAAAGAAAGATAAAATGACTGATTGTTGAAGCTGCAATGTTGACTCTTATTAAAATTTAATAATAATTGCACGAAGTTATAGTGCTGTCCAAATACTTGTTTCTGCAACATTTGCAACATTATCTGCTAAAACCATGCTGGTTTGTAAATAAGTCTTCCATGAATTGTAATAATAATTAGGTTATCAGTTGGAGTGTTAGTGGTAGTTTTTATATAAATTGTTTTTCAATTTGATGTTACAAAAGACTTTGAAAGGAAATGCTCATTGTAGGCTCCGATATCTTTCCATCTGCATGTATTTTTTGTCTTTCAAGAGAAGAAGCAAACTTTATATCCTGAGAGTACATTCATTGCGCCCTTCTATTGCCAAATATTCATTTTGAGATTAGTGTGTATTTGGAAAAGCTTCTTATTACTGCTTGGATAAGGCAGGTTTCCTTTGTGATTTACCCCGATGGTTCACTTAAAATGGGAGCAGGAGGTGGCTTGTTGTTAGACTTTTTCAAAAAGCAATAGTTGCCTTTTGGAAATGCACTTTTGGAACTCCATCCATGATCGTCACCTGTTTCCATCTCCTCTACATGCAGCTGGTAGAAAAAATCCCTGTGTGAAATTCTAAAGCAGGGATGTCAAACTGGTGGCCCACAGACCAGATGCATCATGCACTGGCCATGCCCATGCCCGGTTTAGCAAAGGGGGAAAAAATCCCGATACATCACGTGATGCTGCCATGACAACGTGAGTTTGACACTCTTGTTCTAGACGATACCATCTCAAGGTCAGAGGCTTTGGAACAGGGTCTGAAAGCTTAGGATGCTGGATTTGGGATTTTAAGGGGAGATTCTGTGCTTATCAATTACTTGCTGCATCAGCTCATAAAATATTTATCTGGTCTTTTAAGAGTTGCCAGCAGAAAGGGAGCAGAAAGCATTCCTTAAATGCTTTCATTGATAATTTCGAGATGACCAAAGTTTCTGGCATGCAGAGTTATAACTGGAGAACAAGATTGATGACTCTTGGCTATGGATGTGTCCCATTGGAGAATATGAATTATGATACACTCAGGGGGTGGGGGAAGACCAGGGTCAAGGGTGAAATGAATTATGTGTCTCAGAGTCGGCTACACTCAAGTAGCACCAGCATCCTCACTCCTAATAAATCTTCTTTAAGCTCTGAAAGTTCTGGCGAGAGGCTCATGATTTAAATGCGGGTGAATACCGGAGCCCTGACATGCCATCTTCTTTGAAATGTGCTCCATCTTCCTGGTCCTGTACAGGTGCAAATCTCTTCCCGACGAGGAGCAGGATGAGAATGCTCTCGAAGAACTCCAAAACATGATCAAAGAGAGACAGGATGTCTTTTTTGAAATGGAATCATACTTGCCAAAGAAGAACGGGTAAGGGGATTGACCTCAGATTTCTACCAAATTAACACAGAAATAAGGAGTCTGTTCTTAATAGTTTGCTTGATTATTTATTTGTTTGTACAGCCACCTATCGTTCACAACACTAAGCAGCTTACAATAGAATAGGTAAAACATAAGCAGTCCTCGACTTACACTAGTTTGGTTAGTGACTGTTCAAAGTTACAAAACTGATGACCAATTTTCACACTTATGACCATTGCAGAATCCCCATGGTCACGTAATCAAAATTCGGACACTTGACTGAATGGTTGCATTGTCCTGAGATCATATGATCACTTTTTGTGTCCTTCTGACAAGCAAAATCAGTGGGGAAGACAGATTCATTTAACAACTGTGTCACTGCAGTGATTTGCTTAACACCTCTGGCAGGAAAGTTCATAAAATGCGACAAAATTCATTTAATATATGATTAACTTAGCAACAGAATTTTTTGGCTCAGAAAAGGCCACATTCCATAGTAACTGAGCATGACCCTCCTATCAGGTAAGGCTGGACAGCGAGAAGCAGTCCCATAAGGAACCTGATTCCAAGCCAGGTGAAAACCAACATCTTGAATTGTACCTGGAAGCACACTGGAGCCAATGCAATTTGCAGAGCAGTGATGTGACATGCACCCAGTTGAAGTTTCCAAATACATTCATATTTGAATACATACATTCACACCATTCAGTGTGGTAGCCCATACTACTGCTACAATGGTATGACATGGGTCCCAGTTACCAATGGGATGGGCCCACCCCACTTGTGCAAGCAGAAGGGACCTGCTATAGACCCTACTGGCAAATAGGGTCTTCTGGCGGAGTCTAAGAAGAGACTTTTATTATGCTGCAGCACCCACCCTCTGGAACAGGAGTCCCCAAACTTGGCAACTTTAAGACTTGTGGATCAACTCCCAGAATTTCTGGCTGGAGAATTCTGGGAGTTGAAGCCCACAAGTCTTAAAGTTGCCAAGTTTGGAGACCTCTGCTCTGGAACATCCTATGCCTGGAGGTGAGATCTTCCTCGTCCCTCTTGGCTTTTTCTAAAGGCCTTAAAACTTAGCTGTGCCAGATAGCCTGGGACCTGGAAACAAGTATGTCATCCCGGTGGTGGAATGATTACATAGATAAATACAGGTAGTCCTTGACTTACAGCCACAATTGAGCGCAAATTTTTATATTGTTAAGTAAGTTTTGCCCCATTTTACTATTTATTTATTTATTTATGGCCACATTTGTTAAGTTGTTAAATTACTAACATGGTTGTTAAGTGAATCTGGCTTCCCCATTGACTTTGCTTGTTAGGAGGTTGCAAAAGGCGAGATCCCGTGTCCCTGAGACATGGCAACAGTCATAAATGTGAGTCAGTTGTCAAGCATTGGAATCAGTGGTGGGATTCAAATATTGTTAACAACAAATTGATGGGCGTGGCTTGGTGGGTGCGCTTTGTGCACGTGCTCACACTTTGTGTGCATGCGCACGCCAAACAAGCAGTTTGCACAAGCGCAGAGGCGTTCTAACTCGCCGCCTGCACGATGCCGGTTGCTTCAGCAGCTGCTGCATGGCACTCTTCTATGCCATGCAAAGCAGCTATGCTTCAAATTCAGAGGATAAAGGTGAGTATGGGAGCCCAGGCGGGCGGGTGGGCCCAACAACAGAGCAGTGGAGAGAAGCAGTTCGGTCTCTACAGCTCATCGCTGCTACCAGCTCTGCAGAACTGGGCGAAACCGGTAGAATACCACCACTGATTGGAATGTAAATCACATGACCATGGAGATGCTACAGCGGTCATAAATGTGAAAAATGGTCATAAGTCACTTTTTTCAGTGCTGCTATAACTTAGTGACTGTTCAGTCACTAAGCAAACTGTTGTAAGTCAAGGACTACCTGTAGAAGATCCCACTTCCATTCTATTGTATATCTCCCACCCACCCCATATTTAAGCTTTTTTCCCCCTTAATTTTAGTGAATTTTAGTGAATTCTTACTGTTTTTATCTTTTTTTACTATAATCTTAACCAATAGTAAACCATCCATAGTCACATCATAGTGAGATTGGGCAGCAAATAAATGTAATAAACTATAAGCAGAGATTCCATTTATCTCTTTATAGCTAACGGCTGTTCAAACATAGACAGACTTAGACTTAGAAGACTTAGAATAGCTTTATTGTCACTTTGAATGTACACTTACTGGCATGCATTAAAATTAAAATATTAAAATTAAAATATTTCATCTGACAGAATTCCAGTGTAATTTTATAGCCAAAGGTGTTTGTAGTTCGTTTGGTAGTTACCAGCTCTTGGTAACTCTGGGAACAGACGTCAGTTGTGTGCTAATTATAGATAATTATAGCAAAAACACATGTTATATACCTGATTAATGCAGTGTTCTCACAGCTGCTGTCAAAAGGAACCAGGCAGCTGATCGCTATACCTTATTATGACTCTTTGCAGATCAATTTGAGATGTTGAGTATGCTCGGAATGTGAGACTTGTGTGACTCAGGTTATTGTTATGGAGCTATTTCCCTCTTTCTGTTGTGTTCCAGGTTGTACCTGAGTCTCGTGCTGGGAAATGTAAACGTCACTCTTCTGAGCAAGCAAGCCAAGTAGGTGCTAATTTGATTATAGTTTATCTCCTTGCTGAGGTGTTTTACAGATTAGGAATCCTGTTTTAAATTTCAAAATATGCAAATGAAGTTTCTTGGTGTGCTAAGCCACAAAACCAATCAAACAAGCCAAGATTAATGAGCCATGGTGGCACACTGGTTAGAATGCAGTACTGAAGGCTACTTCTGCTGACTGCCAACTGCCAGGAGTTCGATTCTCACTGGCTCAAGGTTGACTCATCCATCCAAGGTCATTAAAATGGGGGCCCAGATTGTTGGGAGCCAATAGGCTGACTTTGTAAACAGCTTAGAGAAGCCTGTTAAAGCATTGTGAAGCAGTATATAAGTCTAAGTCCCATTGCTATTAAACTCTGAGTGTTGTATGTTACACGTTTTTGACTCGACTTACAACAGCAGTTGAGGGACACGGCGGCTCAGTAGCTAAGATGCTGAGCTTGTCGATCAGAAAGGTCGGCAGTTCGATGGTTCAAATCCCTAGCACTGTGTAGCGGAGTGAGCTCCCATTATTTGTCCCAGCTTCTGCCAACCTAGCAGTTCGAAAGCATGTAAAAATGCAAGTAGGAAAATAAGGACCACTTTGGTGGGAAGGTAACAGTGTTCCGTGCTCCTTTGGCGTTTAGTCATGCCAGCCACATGATCACGGAGACGTCTGCAGACAGTGCTGGCTCTTCGGCTTTGAAAGGGAGATGAGCACCTCTCCCTAGAACTGGAAATGACTAGCATATATGTGCGAGGGGAACCTTTACCTTACAACAGCAGTTGGGACTGCTATCACTAAGTGACACAGTTGTAAAGCAGAACATCACATGACCCAGTTGTTTAGTAATGACCAGCTTTCCCCTGTTGCTGTCATTAAGTGAGGACTATATGGGTTATAGTCACAAGATACTTGGAAGATAGCAGGTTTGGAAAGACGAAGTCAGTATCACAAGTGGCTGTCAGAACTGGCTTATTCCCCCTCTGCCTCCCTTTTAGGTTTGCCTACAAGGATGAATACGAGAAGTTCAAGCTTTACTTCACCATCATTTTGCTCATCATCTCCTTCACCTGCCGTTTCCTTCTTAACTCCAGGTGAGTCCACAATCCTGAAAATAGGACAACCTCTCCCCTTCCTTTCAGCCATCTGGAATTGGTATCTCCAATCCTCAGGATTTGGGGAAATGGCAAGGCAGAGACGGCTTCCTTTTTTGGAAAGGCAATCCAGGTGTTGAAGGAAGCACCATTTCAGTACAATGAGATTAATTTTAGTGGACATCCAAATATAAACATGCTAAAATTGTAAACTGGCAATTTTAATTCTTCATAGTGATGAGAGGTAGAAGCAAGGACACCCCTCCTCCCTTTCTTGCACCCAGCTCTGCCTTGCTGTCTCCTATGCAGATGAGAAAGATTTTGAAAAAGCCAGCAAAACTTCCACAGTTATTAAAAGGGAGGGTTATTTAGATTGCAGAATCTTCCCATAATTGAAACAGAGGTGAACAGATTGGGGCCATTTTTTGGGCAGGAGGGAAGTATACAGCACATGTCCCCTTATTCTGGGGTGTGAAAGATGACTTAGATCAGAGGTCTCCAAATTTAGCAACTTTAAGACTTGTGGATTTCAACTCCTAGAATTTCTCAGCCAGCTATGCATACAGCTATGTATAAACTATAGCTGGCTGAGGAATTCTGGGAGTTGAAGCCCACAAGTCTTAAAAGTTGCCAAGTTTGGGGACCCCTGACTTAGATTCACCACAAATACAGTAATGGAGGGAGAGGATTTTTTCTCACGTCTTCTTTTTTTTAATATGTGTGGCAAGGGACCTCTTAAAATTGGGATTTGTCATTCCATTGATGAAATACCGTAGCTAAAATGACTAACAGTTTAGAAAAGTAATGAAGATTTTTTTTCTTTTCCTTTTGGCAATGGAAGAAACGATGATGATGGAACTGGCATGAGATGGTTAATTAATGCTTGTGCATTTTATATTTACATGGGTGGTTTCAGATGGTCATTTTGTTTTTACTGTCCTATGTTTTTTTTCACTGCCCATAGTTAACTTTGGACAGCTATACAAGTAGTTCTCGACTTACAACAGTTCATTTAGTGACTGTTCGAAGTTACAATGGCACTGAAAAAGGTGACTTATGACCATTTTTCACACTTATGAAGAGAGAGCCAACCTAAAATTAAGGAGAAATTTTCTGTCAGTGAGAACAATTAATCAGTGGAATGGTTTGCCTCTGGATGTTTTGTGTGCCTAAGCACTGAAGGTTCCTAAGAAGAGATTGGACAGCTATTTTTCTAAAATGGTGTCGGATCTCTTGCCATGTGCAAGGATTTGAACTGAAAGACCTCCAAGGTCCCTTCCAATCCTATTCTGTGTTTTCTGTCCCAGAGATAGAAACTGGCAAGCAACCACTCATTTCACCAGACAATTATATTAGTACAACTGACCCATTACTTCCTCATTTTTTATGACAGGGTAACTGATGCTGTCTTCAATTTTCTCCTGGTCTGGTATTACTGCACGCTGACAATTCGAGAGAGCATCTTGATCAACAACGGTTCTAAGTACGTCGCTCTTCTGTCCAGCGCTTCTCTTTCCTTAAGCTAGGAAGGTCACATACATATTTAGCTGGGACTCCCTGCATGTTCTCTGCAAAGTCATTCCTAGTCCTGTTTAAAATTTTGCGGATTGAATATAGGAGCATCTAACCTTGGCTTGCATATGCAGTCAGGGAGTGAGTCCATCTAGCACAGAACGTCCTGTTCTGACTGCAGGGATTCTGTAGCATTTATGTGGAGAAAATCAATCCTGGGTGTTCCTTGCAATCTTAAACAAGAGTAGAATGGGGGTGGGTGGGTTATATCTCCTCAATTCAGGTGTTTTCCCTTAACCTATGGCCATAGGCACTATGTTTAATGTTCAATGCAGGGTATTCCAGGTGCTATTGCCCTCGCACCTTCCAAACAGAGCTTCCAAGCATTGTCTTACTTATATTGGCCTGTCTCATGCTTAAAAGACAAATACTAATGAAACTGGTTACCTATGCTCTTCCAGGATTAAAGGCTGGTGGGTACTTCATCACTACATTTCCACCTTCCTCTCAGGTGTCATGCTGACTTGGTGAGTCTTGATCTGAGTTGTCTTGGCAGTTTCAATACAAAAAAATTGAGCGTAATGCTTGTGGCTTCAGTGGTTTTAACTAATAGCCTGTGAGTTTAATTCCTTTTTGGAGCCTTCTAGGAGAATAGCAAGTGTCCATCGCTTGTCAGTGGATTCTGATTACATGTATGTTTCTGCATTCCCTCTGTCTTTGCAGGCCAGATGGCCTTATGTACCAGAAGTTCAGAAATCAGTTCCTCACATTCTCCATGTATCAGAGTAAGTGGGGCTGCATTAAAGAAGAGGGAGGAGGGAAGTGGTTGAAGATCTGCAAGTATCAGGGAGTCAGCAAAATTAACAGATTATTAACAGAGTTGGAAGGGACCTTGTAGATCATCTGGTCCACCCACCCACCCCGCCAAGCAGGATGAAGAATCCCAGCCTTTATTTTTGTAGATACATTGCCAAAATTCTGCAACAAGGACATAGAATGCCATTTTCTGGGGGAGACTTCTGTTGTTACTGCCTGAGCGTTTGAATGAGAGTAAGGGGCAGTCAAACTGCACTATGGAAGGACTTCCTCATGGGATGAAATTGAGATGAAAGGACGGTGGCATAGGAGCTGACAGTGAGACAAAAAGCAAATTACTGCCTCACATGGTAAGACACTGGACTTTCGCACCGCTGAGGTCTGCAGCTTGCCGGTTCATTTCCCTTGAGCGAATAAACCATGCAGGACAAGTAAAGAGTCTTCCTTGACTGCCTATTGCCATTCAAGCGTCTCACTGGTAAAGTTAACACCGCCCAAAAAAATTCCTTTCACAAAGACAGGCAGCCAGCCATCTCAGTGATCTCTGGCTAGCACGTGCCATACACTAAATAAATAAATAAATAAAACTGTAGTGAAGCAGCTCAAATGTATTGGAGCTCTTTTCCCCCAATACTGTGAACGCTAGATGTTTTTAAGAAGGGGAAAACCACACTACCACCAAAGGTAGTGGATGAAAGGATTTAAAACCAGAGCTTTGCTTTTAAGGGACACTTTAGTAACAATGAGGGATGGATAATTTAAGTATCTCAGTGTGTATGCTACTCCCCTGAATTTTGACCACCTTTGCTGAAATTTGATAGGCTTTGTCCAGTTTCTTCAATATTATTACCAGAGTGGTTGCCTCTACCGGTTGAGAGCTCTGGGTGAACGACACACCATGGATCTCACTGTGGGTAGGTAGCATTTCTGCTTTCTCTTTTTCCTTTGCTGAGGCAAACTCTCCTGTGTGGGGGATTCACCACATCTGATGGTGCAGTGGTCAGAATATGGTACTGCAGGCTACTTCTGCTGTCTGCCAGCATCCAGCCATTCATTTGTTCAATTGTCACTGTTCAAAGTTGACTCAGCCTTCTATCTTTCCGAGGTCGGTAAACTGAGGACCCAGATTTTTCTGGGCAATAGGTTGATTCTGTAAACCACTTAAAGAGGGCTATAAAGCACTGTGAAGCAGTATATAATTCTAGAATGGAATGGAATAGGACAGGACAGGACAGGACAAGAGATTTGGAAGGGATCTTGGAGGTCTTCTTGATGCACCCCTGGTCACAGGGGTTTGGAAAGGTGAAAGAAGGGGCTCTTAATGGCCATAAAGATGGAATCATTGTGATAAACTAGGGCTAGAAAGCCACAGCAGGCCAATGCCTGATTGACAGCAACAGCTTCTGCCTAGGCTTACTTTGTCAGTTCTCATCCTGTAAGGATGCTCATGTAGTCCATAATTCCTCCAAACTGCAGTTTTTCCCTAGCTTTGGGTACTGGAATTAGATTTTAGGCCTGCTTCATCAATTTAGATCAGGCCTTGTTCATATTTGGATGGGAGATCTCAAAGGAATCCCAAGGCTGTAACCTTTATTAACAAGTTAAAAAACAACTCAGA
>BLBF01000036.1:13481493-13527174 GCA_015471245.1 Laticauda colubrina | reverse complement strand
TTTAAAAAGCAGAGAATTTCAAATAAGCATGTTAACATATTTCACAAAAAAAAATCTGACTAGGAGGTAGTTCAGCTTACCCTGCCCTTCTCAAAGAGATGAGCCTTTTATTTTTGGGGAGGTGGATTTTAAGAATGTTTTGCCTGTCTCTAAGCTTCTTTGTTTCCTTTTCTGGTAATGCTAGCCTAGCAGAGGTGAGAAGGTCCATGTTAAGCCCATGTCACACTGAACCAACGGATGCAAAGAGGATGTAAAACGGACAAAAAACCTTGCCATCCGTTGGTTAACGCGATGTATCCGTTCTGTACTCACTGCCTCCGTTTTGCTTCCTCTCTATCCGTCCAGCATCCATTTATGGACGTTTCACCCGCTCCAAAAGTTTTGGCTGCCGAAAACTTTTGCACGGAAAATGTATCCAGTTCGTCCATTCTGCATCCGCTACGCATCCGCTACGCATCCGCTACGCATCCGCTGTATCCTCTAGGCATCCGTTGCGCATCCGCGCAACTCCATCCGCCCGGACGTAGGGAGGAAGCGGAACGGACGCAGAATGGATGCAGAATGGATGCCTAGCGGATGCAGAACGGAAACAAAGCGTTTAAAACGGAAAAAACGTTCGCAGAGGGGACCTATCTCGGATATTAAGGATGTCTAGAGGATGCCTACAGGATGCCTAGCGGAAAACCTATACTGCCTATAAAAAGGGGGAGCAACTCGCCTGCATCGCACTTTCAGAACAGCAGCCCAGCGGTGCAGACCTCTGCAGCCTTCATCTGCCTCTTCCTCTTCCACAACATCCAGTCATGTCCACCGTGGATTGTAACAAAGTCCTTTCAGCAGCCACCATCGTTTTGCAACAGTGCGAAGCCATCTGCAGGCTCTATGAACACTACTGCGAGAAGAAAAGGAGTCACCCAAAAAGAGTCTGGGTCCGAAGATGGTTCACCAGAAGAGCAGAGGACGGACTGTACAACAAGCTGATGGTGGAGCTCAGGAGCGAAGACACTCGGGCGTTCCAGAACTTCATGAGGATGCCTCCAGCCATGTTTGACGAAGTTGTGCAGCGGCTGACACCCAGGTTGATCAAGGCAAACACCAGCTTCCGGCCCAGCCTGGAACCTGGGCTCAAGGTGGCACTCACTCTGCGCCACCTGGCCTCAGGGACCACCTACAGGAGCATGCAGAATGGCTGGAGGGTGCCATCCAACACCATCAGCATTGTGGTCAGAGAAGTGGTGCAGGCCATCATCGAAGAATACAAGGAGGAGCTCCTCCAGTACCCTTCCACTGAAGAAGGATGGAAGAAAGTTGCAAAGCAGTGTTATCAGAAGTGGAACTTACCACACACCGTTGGAGCCATAGATGGCAAGCACGTGGCCTGCAAATCTCCAGCCAACTCGGGGTCCACTTATTTCAACTCCAAGGGCTTCTTCAGCATCATCCTCTTCGCCATGGTCGATGCTGACTACAAGTTCATGTACATCGATGCTTCAGGCAACGGCTCCTCTTCAGATGCCCAGGTATACAATGCCAGTCACCTCAAGGAGGGGCTGGAACGCAACCTCATCGTGGGCTTCCCACATCCAGAACCCCTGCCCAACGACACACAAGATGTGCCCTACTTCATCATGGGGGATGACGACTTCTCCCTCACAACCTACCTCATAAAGCCCTACACCTCCAGACTCCTCACCCGTGAAGAGAGGATCTTCAACTACAGGCTGTCCAGGGCAAGACGGGTGGTGGAGAACTCCTTTGGCATCCTGGCCAAAAAGTTCCAGGTACTTCTCACCACCATGCAGCATTGCCCAGAGACCGTGAGGAGGATCATGGAAGCTTGCTGCATCCTGCACAATCTCATACGCACCCGCTACCCAGTCTTGCAGAACAGGCTCGTGGACCTCCAACAAGCCAATGGGGTCATGGAGCCTGGGGAATGGAGGCAAGGTCGAAACCTGATTGACACTGAGGATGTGCAAGGCCCCAACAGAGCCTCACATGAAGCGAAGAAGCAGCGCAACCTCCTGAGACAATGGTGCAACTCCCCAGCTGGAGCAGTGGAGTGGCAAGACAGGATGGTAGATGCTTAATGGATGCTTTCATCACATGGATGAGATTGGGCCATGTATGTTTGGTTGGCCTACAATGAACAGGGCGTTTAATAAAGAGTTGTGTTTATGTTGACATGTATGAATAATTATTACATTATTATTGATAATAAAGGGCCGTAGGTGTGGCACCTGGGAGGGTGGACCATACAGTTGCACTATGCTTGCACTGGAGGTTTATCTATCCCACTGCTATCCTAACCCATCCCACAGCTATCCTAACCCATCCCAAAGCTATCCTTACCCACCCCACAAGCATGCAAAGGCTTAAACCATTTCTAAAAGTTTCCACAAGACTTTATTAAAAAAAGGAAATGAAGCAAGTGTGTGAATCATAAATAGACTTTATTAACAACAAGCTATAAGACAAAAATGAGTCTCTGGTACTCCTCTTGGTCGCTCAGTCTCAGGGGTGAAGGGTCCAGGTGCTGTGGAGGTGGCTGGTGCTGGAGTGCTTGTCATCAGCTCCTCCAGAAGCAGAAGCAGCAGAAGCCCCAGCCCCAGAAGAGCGAGCCCGTGCTGCAGAAGCCCCAGCAGAACCAGAGTGAGGGCCAGGGGGTGGGATGGTAGC
This sequence comes from Laticauda colubrina, assembly GCA_015471245.1. Taxonomy (NCBI): domain Eukaryota; kingdom Metazoa; phylum Chordata; class Lepidosauria; order Squamata; family Elapidae; genus Laticauda; species Laticauda colubrina. Next base: position 13,524,495 of record BLBF01000036.1, on the reverse strand, counting down.
CCTGTCCCTCTTGCCAGGGCTGGCTGCAGATGGCTGAGGCTTGCTGTGCTTCTGCATGGTTGTGGGGTTGCTGGCTGGCAGGGAGGCTGGCAGGAACCAAGGCTGGCAGGGAGGCAGGCACCAAGGCAGGCAGGGAGGCTGGCACCAAGGCAGGCAGGAAGGCTGGCACCAAGGCTGGCAGGCAGGCTGGCTGGCAGGGAGGCAGGCACCAAGGCTGGCAGGCAGACATGAACCAAGGCTGGCAGGAAGGCTGGCAGGCAGACATGAACCAAGGCTGGCAGGAAGGCTGGCAGGCAGACATGAACCAAGGCTGGCAGGAAGGCAGGCACCAAGGCTGGCAGGCAGCAAGGCTGGCAGCAAGGCTGGCAGGCAGACATGCAGGCAGGGCAGGCAAGGCAGTCGATGCGTCCGGCAGGTCTTTCCTCTGAATGGCGACCTGCTTCCGAGCTGCTTCCGTTATATCCGTGGGGCTGACGCAATGCATCCTCCCCGCATGCGCAGTGAACGCCAGGCATCCATTAGGCTTCCGCTGTGCATCCGCTAGACTTCCACTGTGCATCCGCTGTATCCGTTCGGTGTCCGCTCTGCATCCGCTCTTTCCATTCCACGTCCGCTTTGCTGAGGCTCCCCGGAAGCCCTGCGGATGTGCCACCCACTCCCATCCGCTTCCATCCGCTGGGCTTCCGTTCCGCATCCGCTTTCCATCCACCCTGCGTCCTCCCCCCGTCCGTGTTATCCGCTCTGGTTATGCAAATTTTCGTCCCTTTTGAGAGCGGATAACAATGGATGGAACATTTTGCTCGTCCTCTGTGTCCTTTTTGCATCCGTTGGCCAGTGTGACATGGGCTTTAGCTGTCAAATATCCCAAAAGTTGCCATCTACTGTCAGTCTGAAGAGCCCATTAGGACTGGCCTGATGCTTTGGCTGAATGTTTTTCCTTGCAGAAGGTTTCCAGTCCTGGATGTGGAGAGGCCTCACTTTTCTGCTTCCGTTCCTCTTCTTCGGCCAAGTAAGTGTGTCATCTCTTCTTTGGGGATTATCTTTAGGCAAGGCAAAACCAGGTTTATTGTATCTGAAGGGGCAGAGTTTCTTCTAAGTTTTTTGTGGGGATTATTTAATTAGCAATTTGTACCCCGCCTTTTATTTTTTTTATTTTTTTTTTAGAAATAACTCAATGTGGCAAGTATGCTTAATATTCCTTCTGCCTCCGGTTTTCCTCACAACAACAATCCTGTAAGGTGGTTTGGGCTGAGAGTGAGTGACTGGCCATAAGTCACTCGGCCTGCTTTCATACATAAGGCGGGACTAGAATTCCCAGTCTCCCAGATTTTAGACTAACCACTAGACTAGACTAATGTAAGAGTTTTTACTTATATTTTACCTTTTCTCTTACTAACTCTTTTTGCAGGGGAAATACATACTGACTAAATTAGAGACAAAGAAACCATGCTTCATTATGATACATTTTATTTATTTCATGTTATACATTTATAAAATAAATTAGAAAATTGAGCTTTTAATTCATGATAATTTTATAAATGTTCATAATGTTATGAAGACTAATGCGAGATGCTTAAAGGAATAAGACCCCTTTCCTTCCAAACCGATTTATAAAGTGAGTGTTTGTTACAAGGGACTGTAATATTCTTAAGACCAGCGTGGGCAGGGCAGTGATGCCAAATCACTATAGAAACTGGCAGGTACAGGGATGATTCTGGAATACTTTGTGAAGATTGAGAAAATTCATCTGATTTTTCCAGTTTGTTCTGTTTTTGTTTTTTAAACCTCTTGCACTCCTTAAAGAGATATTGTGTTTTTCCCCATCTCAAATGCCAGGGTTTTGGGTTTGTTTTTTTTTTTTTTTTTTTTTTTTTTGGGGGGGGGGGAACTGCCTAATTTCTTCACTGTGTTTGGTGGAGAGATCTGGGGAGAAGTCTAAAAACAATTGAGGTGAAGAGTAATTGAGACACATAGTCCTGGCATGCTTTTCCTTATTTATACCAGTGGTGGTATTCAACTGGTTCAGCCCAGTTCTGGCGAGCAGGTAGCAGTGATGAGCAGCGGAGACTGAACCGGTTCTGAAGCTGCTGAAGCAACCAGGATCGTGCAGGCTTGCAGGAGGCAAGTTAGAACGCCGCCTGCACAACCGCCTCTGTGCCTGCACAAAGTGCATGTTTAGCGTGTGTGTGCATGCAAACTGTGTGCATGCGCGCAAAGCGCACCCACCAAGCCAGGCCCACTGAACCAGTGGCAAACATATTTGAATCCCACCACTGATTTATACCTAATAATTTGATGTAGCAATTAGTGTTCCGTGTGTCTTCTGTCTCCTAGATGAGATGCATCTATTAACTCATGTGAATAAACTGGATTTTAGATGCATTTTGTCCCCCAAATAAACTCCTGTCCCCCTATTGTGATAATTAAACTGCCAGCAAAGCCTGTGCTTCTATGTTGAAATCCCAGCGGGTGGCAGGGGGAGTTCTCAGATGATTGGAAGGAGAGTGTTTCAAATAAAAATCCTAAAAAATTTTGCTGCCAAAAACCTAACCTCACAATGATGCAAGTGATCTCACAGTGATACCTTTTTTTTTAAATTATTACCATCTGGCAGACAGTACAGAATAATAAAAGCAAGGACAAATAGGCTGAAAAACAACTTCTATCCTAGGGCAGCAGCTCTTTTGACTTCTACCGTATAGTGCAGTTTTGGGGGTTCTCGGTTCAATGTGTGGAGGATGAAGGATGTGTGTTTGTGTTTATTTTCATGGTCACGATGTGCACTGAAGATGGTATTTGATTTCGTTGTACGAGGTGCAATGACAATAAAGTAAACTAATCTAAACTTTGTGGGTTGGAGTTGGAGATGTTGCAAATAAAACAATTATCTTCTCTCTCTAGTTCTGGCAACTGTTCAATGCCGTCACACTCTTCCAACTGGCCAGCCATCCAGAATGCAAAGAATGGCAGGTAAGAGTGCATTTGTAGGCATGGGGAAGAGGAAATGCTCTGCTCCTTTCCCACCCTTTCAAAACCACGGCCCGATTGAGGAGATTGCAAGCTTTGTCATTGCTCTCATGGCTTTCAGAAATATCCAAATGTCTTCTAAGTGCAGCCAGCATGATGCTCTGTAGTAAAATACATGTAGCTATCTCAGTAATCCTCCCAATGCCTATTATATCAGTTTTTCTCACAGTGTGGATAACATCCTTTAAAGGGATTACAGGCAGTGGATGGAAGGTTATCAGATAATGGAGAGGGATTAACTGTTATCTCAGCATGGCTGTCTAGGAGAATGAACCAATACAACTTACAGCTTCTAGTACAGATAGTCCTTGACTTACAACAGTTCATTGAGTGACCATTCAAAGTTACAACATCACTTGAAAAAAGTAACTTATGACCATTTTTCTCACTTACGAACATTGTATCATCGCCATGGTCATGTGATTTACAGTCGGATGCTTAACAACTGACTCTCATTTATGACGGTTGCAGTGTCTCAGGGTCATGTGATCCTCTTTTGCGACCTTCTGACAAGCAAAGTCAGTGAGCAAAGCCAGATTCACTTAACAACCAGGTCACTAATTTAACAGCTGCAGTGCTTCACTTAACAAATGTGGCAAGAAAAGGTATAAAATAGGGCAAACCTCGCTTAACAAATTTCTCACTTAACATAAATTTTAGGCTCAATTGTGGTTGTAAGTTGAGGACTTTTTTTGCCTGTAATAGCATTTTAAGATATGTTGATTTCAGGCAAAAAATGACATTTCTCATGTTTTTGACTTGGGCCAATGAAAGTGGGTTTTCTCAAAATGAAACCCAGATTTCTGGAATTACATACAATGTGAGCAAATTCATTTTTCATTATACCAATTTCAGGTTTTAGTATTTTATACTAATTGGTTTAATACAATGGGGAGAAGGGGTTGCACAAGTTCACGTTATTTTAAGGTTCAGAGTAGCATAGATTTTGGGAATGGCTCAATGATAGAGCATGAGCTTTCCCAATTGTTAAATTCTTCCAGATAAAAGTGGTGATAAATCACATAAATAAATTAGAATATTGTGCAAAAGGCAGCATGGCTGGGAAATTCCTGTCTGTGCCAACATCACATGTTCCAAGGGTTTGACTGTAAAGCTGTTTCTTATTTAGCCATTGCTAAATAAGGTCAGTTGGGCTGTTCTGGAGGGATGAAATATTGACTGCCAACATTTATGAGCTAATCTGGAAGTTGAATCATGGCAACTGGATTTCTTTCCTTTTCGTTTTGAACCTTCTTCAGTTTTGCTCAGACTAAAGAAGCTAATGAGATAGGCAGCAAAACATTTCAAACGAAAAAGAAGAGAAGTTCGGTTGCCATGACTCAACTTCCAAACAACTCTACTTGGATGATGGAGAATCTCCATTGACACATATGAACTGATCTTAATCTGAAATCAAGACTGAAAAGCAGGAGGAGGAACTTTCAGAAGATTAACAAAGCAAATAAGAAACACATACTGGATTTCAAGGACTGGAATTGCCATGTAACGTGAAACTATGCCAACAAGGTGCCCTGAAAAGAGGATCCAGTGTTGTCCATTCAGTGTGTTCTGCTTTACAAAAAAAGTCCTAGAGAATCCACTGTTTGGCTTTTTTGGGATGTGAATAAGTAAAGGAAGGTACAGAAACAATATATAAGAAAATACCATTGAGCTACTGCCTCCAGATGATGCTCTGTGTTGGGATGGGGCACTTGTGATCCTCCAGTTATTGCTACATCCCCAGCAGATTTAGACACCACAAAATAAGGAAGATTCACATTCAGATTCACAGTTCTTTCCAAAACATGGTCAGTTGGTTTTCATTTGTGACCTGCGATTAACAAGTGAGGGGATTTGAAAGTGGGAACTTGTAAAAAGCTAGATTTTGGCTTGTGCAAAGCATTCAGAAAAGATGTTTCACAAAGAATATCTGTATGGGCAAAGTTCCCATCTTGAAGCATTAAAGCAGCTATCTCCTTTTGTGTGACTGACTCAGCTGCTTCCAAGGCTGTTCCCTATCAATTGTGTGGGGAAAAACAACACTTTTTCTAAAAACATCATCAAAGTGGCTTTACCTCTACACATAAAAACAGCCGTGTAAATAACTACACAAGCCTCATGAAAGACATAGATACTTTTAACACTTTGAACTAACATCCATGGTGCAACACCTCTTTCTGATGCTTTGCACTGCTCTCCCTATTTTGTTCTAGGATTCCTGACAGTTTTGTTATATTTATCTCTTCTTCAGCAGTCCAGTCCTTTGGAAAACTGCCAAATGTGTCTGTTGGTCTTTTTGTCTTTCTCTCTCTTTCTTCCCTTAAAGCAGTAAGCACTGACCATGTAAATTTCACTGGCAGGTCCTGATGTGCGCTCTCCCCTTCCTCACCCTCTTTACTGGCAACTTCTTCACCACATTGCGAGTTGTTCACCAGAAATTCCAGAATAAGACCAAGAAGGAATGAGTCTTCAAGTGCCTGTCCCCCCTTCCTGGCTATCACTGTTGGTGGGAGCACTACTACTCTGCTGACCGAAGGATACACAGCACGCTGGCTGTTCTCCTCCTCCTCCTCCCTCCCTGTGATTCTCTTGCATACAGATGTCAATGAAGCCACGTCTGAATAGTGCTTCTGCCACCAGCTTGAAGCCTTGAGGCCTTTCTGCTGCCAAAAGGAACTCTGGACTTAAATCAGGTGTGAGATTCAAGGATTAGAGTAAAGTACTGTATGAGGAACTCAAGTGACTCTTGGATACAACTCCCAGCTGACAACTGCATGGTTTTGGTACCCTTCTTCCAAAGCAGGGGGCTGATAATTCCCAGAGCCTGTCTGCCCAAACTGAGTGACAGGAAAAGGAATGGAGCAGGTTCAACCTAGGCCATCTAATGTTTAGAACTGAGGATATTAACTGTTATTGGAAGCAGATTATATGGGCAAAGAGTGTTCTCACTATTTCTGCTGGGTTGACTCTTTCCTCCCCATCTTCAGAAATGTTCCCCTATCCTAGATTTCTTCGTTACTATGTATGAGTGAGTGGAGGGAACAGTTTCTCATCCACACCTTCAATACAGAGCCTGCTTTCCCTCCTCGGTGTATATTTTATGATAAATCTGAGATGATAAACCAGTGGCTGGCAGATTCTTTTCAGCCCTTTCATCGCCGTTCTCTTCCTGGAGGTGCCTTCTCAGCTCTTGAAGGGCCAAAGACCTAGTGCTTCTACCCCTATGCTCTTTTTTGGGAACATGGATATTCACAAGCAACTAGGATGCATCTTGCCAGAGAAGCTGAAAATAACCTTTATTTAACAATAGTTGGCCAAGCAAGCAGCAGTGGCATTTGGCCTCTTCCAGTCTCAGTTCATGTTGTCATTTATGTGACTTAATTATTACAGTGGTTCTAAAACTGGAAAAAGCTGGCCAACATCCAAACATGCATTGTTGTCTTTAAATATGTATTCTTATTATATTTAGGGGGGTGGGAACGGCTGGAAAATAAAGAACCTGGAGAAGATTGGGTCCCTGGCACTTCTAGGCAAGGGAGATAGTATGTTAAGGATGCAAAACTCTGGAATCTCAAGAACGTAACCGTTGATTTCTTAACTTTAATGCATAGACACAGCTCAGGGTTGTACTAGGAGGGGACTGTTTTCCATCATGGACCTCAGACTACAATCCTACTTTTTAGGAATGTTCCTGAATCACACTAAAATCTTAGTTTAGACATTCTGCTCCTGCAATGAGCAACCAGATCCTACAAGTAGGCCAATTGTGGACCTGGGCATTAAAAGGATCACACCCTTTTCAAGGGAACTTTATAGATTCACTGGAACCCATTATGAAAACACACCTGAAAGTGGTCTGAATCCAAAGTGTGCATAGCCTCATTGGTAACTACAGTGGCATATAGGAGTTGTGAGTTTTCCTGAGATTTTGGAGAAATGGAAGAGCTTGTTCAAAGCAGCAGAATTTCTTTCAGTGGTTTTGTTTGGATGTTTTAAAGCAGTGGTCCCCAACCTTTTTTGTACCAGGGACCAGTTTCACTCAGAAACACTTTTTCAAGGACTGGCAAAATCAATTCTTCCCCAATAGTAAAGGGCTTCTTTACTATTTCTTTCCTAAAAACATATTTTTATACATATTTTAATCATGCAATCATTCTTTGCGGCCCAGTACAAAATGATCCACGGACCAGGACCGGTCCAGGGACCGGTGGTTGGGGACCCGTTTTAAAGCAATGTTTTTATTTTCTCCTCTCCCTTAAAAACAGATGTTATAAATCCCATTATTCCCAGTTTTGCTGGTTGATCCCTCTCTCCTCTCCAGTGTGTAGATACAGAGAAATGTGGTACAAGACAAACAAAGCTTAAGTGCACAGATTGTCCCTGAGGTAGTCTTACAATTTATTAAACTTATATGGCTGCCCAACTACCAGATGGAACTATGGGCAACAGACAAAACCACAACATAATAAAAACATTGAAAACAACATTGAGACCCTGATTAAACTTGCATCCCTCAACCATATCACTGATGCTTCAGCCCCAATGCCAGGTTCTTCGCAACTTTCTAATGGCCAACCATTGGGGGCAGCCATACTTCTGAGGTGAAGCTGTTCCATAAGGCATATGACAGAGAAGGCACAGGGAAGGCTGCTATTGCAGTCTTTCTCATAGGTTGATTTCCAGATGTGCTGGGTTATAGCTGTCATCAATGAACTAGGTTATTGGGCACACAGGCTGAAGATAACTGGCACTTTAGCCTACATCATGCAGAGTTAGGGTTTGGAAGAAGCCCTATTTAAAGCCCAGAGAACCAGTTGGGTCTAATGGTTAAGGCTCCAGTCCCAGTGTAGGCATGAAAGCTGACTTGGTAACCCTAGGTATGTCACTCTTCTCAGCCCAAGTTACCCCATCGTATGGTGGTTTATGGGGGAAACAGGAGGAAGGTGGTGGGTTGGATATGTTTGCCACCTTATTTGTAAAAATAGTAAAGGCGGGATATAAATAAAACAATAAAAAAAAACCAGTGCTGCACTGGGATGCCTCAAAAGTCACTTTGTTGGAATCAATTGCCTAGCTACTCCAGCCATCAAGAGAACTGAAAATTTTAAGTTCTCCACTTTGTAGAACACAAGCCCCACCTTAGTGCTATTTGATTCATGAGGTAAAACTTACTTGGATTCATTGACTTAGCCTTCCATCCTTCTGAGGTCAGTAAAATGACCCAGATAGTTGGGGGCAATAGGCTGACTCTGTAAATTGCTCAGAGAGGGCTGTAAGGAAAGCAGGTCCCCAGCATCCAAGCCATGACCTACTACCAGGCCTTGAACCTTGAGCCCAGTCCTCAGAAGTGGCAGGCGGGCGACAAATTGAACTGCCTACGCAAGCACACTTGCCCATTACTTGCACAAAACTATTCCCTCTCTGCCTCCCCCCCCCCCAACCCGATCCATAAAGCTGAAAAGGTTGGAGAACTCTGCTGGAAAGCATAATGGAATAGTGTATAAATGTGAGTCTTATTGCTATTGCTATTTCAGTCCCAACAGGGAGTGCCTAATCTTGGGTTTTATTGAGGATTTCATCTTTGCTTTTCTTCGTTGTCCAAACAAATGAAGTTTGTTCTTCATTTGGATTTACTTATTTATGGTAAGGTTGTTGGTAGTGATGGTAATTTCTTCACTGTTGAGTTATCTGGAACTGGGTAGGTTATAAATACCTTAAAATAGCAAGAAAGGCAAAAGAGTACCGAAGAAAAAATATATTTGCATGTTTAAACCTGACAAGGCCCAGGACTTTAGACTGACCATGCTTGATCCTGAAACAAGAATATGAAGTTACAGAGACTGGCTAGAAGCACTACCTTCAAATGCAGATGCTGGAAATCTGGTAGAATATATCCTTTAAAAAATCCCAGATAAACTCTATTAGAGTTATGGAATTTTTCAGTTCCTTTCTTTCATTTCCCACCAGACTGTCAATCATTTGGAAGCCTGCACTCTCAAGCAAAAAAATCTCCACACCACAAGCCAGGCAAACACCTGAGCATGAACAGACTCCCCCTGATATCTCCAGCTCCAACACACCCCAACCAGGCACCCAGATGAAACCTAGCTTCCTAATAAATGATAGTCGTCCTTTTACTTGGAGCCAAGCTGCACTAAAAGCTTCCAATACAGGAACACAATGTTGCCAGCCAATCAAAGCCACAAAACGGAAAAAATTAGAAACCAATCAAGCAGAACATAGCAAACTAAGACCAATAAACACAGACCAAGACTCCCAACCAAACAGGATGAAGAAAAAAAAAATTTGGCTCAACAGTAGGCTAGCCTCAAATTTAAAACTGAAACAGCTGTGATAGCCTGACCCACAGACAAACTCAATACAGAAGCCTGATGATGGCAGATGAGATTCTGCCGAAACGTTGCTACATTAAAAGCACAACTACAATGACGTGGGATAATTATATATATATGTATGTATGTATGTATGTATGTAGATGTATGTATATATATGTATATATATGTATATGTGTATATGTATATATATATATGTATGTATGTATGTATGTATGTATGTATGTATGTATATGTGTATATGGATCTTTGGTTATTCGGATTTTCTCCCGCGTAGAATACTTCCAATTCTATGCGGGAGAAAACCCGAATAACCAAAGATCCACATACAAATACCCGCGAAAACCTCAGAAAACAAATATGTGTATATGTATATAGATGATAGATAGATAGATAGATAGATAGATAGATAGACAGACAGATATGTTTTTTTAAGCTTTCGCGGGTACTTACATGTGTGCTGTTCAGCTTCCTTCGGGTATTATCCCATGTAATTGTAGTGCTTTCAAAGTTGTAGCAACATTTCAGCAGAATCTGGTTTCTTCTGTCTGTTTTGTGGCTTTGATTGGCTGGCAACACTCTGTTCCTGTGCTGGAGGCTTTCAGTGCAGCTTGGCTTCATGTGAAAGGACGGCTACTATCCATTAGGAAGCCAGGTTTCACCTGGGTGCCTGGTGGGGGGGTGTTCGAGTTGGAGGCATCAGAGGGAGTCTGTTTGTGCTCAGGTGTTTGCCTGGTTTGTGGTGTGGAGATCTTTCTATTTGAGAGTGCAGGCTTCCAAATGATTGACAGTCTGCTGGAATCATCTCTCCTATCAATCAAAGCCACAAAACAGACAGAAGAAACCAGAAACACCAATCAATCAAACTCCAAGTCCAGTGAACACAGACCAAAACTCCCAGCCAATCAGAATAGGCCAGCCTCAAATTTGAAACCAAAAGCTGTGAGACCCACATCCATACAGAAGCCTGATGATGGCAGATGAGATTCTGCTGAAACATTGCTACAACTTTGAAAGCACTACAATGACGTGGGATAATACCCGAAGGAAGCTGAACAGCACACACACACATATATATTCTTAAGTTTTCGCGGGTACTTACATGTATGGTATTCAGCTTTGTTAGGGTATTTTCCCACGTCATTATAGTTGTGCTTTTAAAGTTGTAGCAACGTTTTGGCAGAATCTCATCTGCCATCATCAGACTTCTGTGTTGTGTTCATCTGTAAGATTTTTACAGTTGTTTCAGTTTTAAATTTGGGGCTAGCCTATTGCTGTGCCAGAATGGTTTTTTCTTCATCCTGATTGGTTGGGAGTCTTGGTCTGTGTTTATTGGTCTTGGAGCTTGCTGTGTTCTGCTTGATTCGTGTTTCTAATATCTTGTTTTGTGGCTTTTTTTGTCTTGATTGGCTGGCAACATTGTGTTCCTTTATTGGAGGCTTTTAGTGCAGCTTGGCTTCGAGTAAATGGACAGCTATCATTTGTTAGGAAGCTAGGATTCATCTGGGTGCCTGGTTGGGGTGTGTTTGAGCTGGAGGTATCAGGGGGGATCTGTTTGCGCCCAGGTGTTTGCCTGGCTTGTGGTGTGGAGATTTTTTTGTTTGTGAGTGCAGGCTTCCAAATGATTGACAATCTGGTGGAATCATCTCTTCATGCTTTCAGGTCTTTTTTCAATCTCTATGGCTTCTCTGATAATTCTGTGGCTGGGGTTTTTTATAGTGGCTAGGGTTTTGATGCCATTTAAGTTGATGCTATGACCTGTGGCTTTCATGTGTTGGATTAGTGAGGAAGTGTGTTCCAGCTTTTTTACTGCATTTTTGTGTTCATCCAGGCATATATGAAGTCCCCTGTGCATCATGCCCGGCCACATACATTGGACAGACCAATCGAAGAATAAGTACCTGCCTGGATGAACACACAAAATAGCTTGGTTCCTATGAAGCAAAGTTTCTTCACCTTCTGTTTTAAGAGCATGGTTTCAGCTACAAAACCTCCAGGCTCCCTCTCTCCCCCAGAAAAGTCACAAAGAGGCAGAACAAAAGAATCAGAGGTTATTTTATTTCAAGAACTTCTTAAAATTATGTACAATCGGTAGATGGGCTGCTTGGCCAGTTTCCAAACACAATTAGGCATCCAACCACAGCTTCAACAGAATGATAAGTCAAGCAACGGGAGTCAAATTTGCATCCAGAAGAGCAGCACAGGACTGAAAGCATCAGAGATTGGATCAGCCTCAGTCCAGGATCTCGTCCAGTTTGGAACAAAGCAAGGGAGAAATAGAAGGGGTGGTTTGGAGAGAGCTCAGATTCATGTAAAATGAGTTTCCCCACCCAAGAGGAAAAGAACAAAGGCAGTGAAATATCACAAGCAGGTTCCTCTATAGTCCATGCTGAGGCATAGCATCTAGTTCCACCATCACCCTCCACACATGCCTTCTACAAGGAAGATGAGAGCTTCATTTTAGTGGTTCTCCTTATAAACCACTGCTGCTATCCCTTGCCTTCCAAATGATTCCTTCTGCCTTCTCTTCAGACATTTCCCTGGCACCCATCCCACATGAATCCCAACAATCAGCTGCTGACCGAAATGAAAACCGTTGTCATTGTATTCTTCAGTGCAGTCCAGGAAAGACCCCCAGCCTGTTGATAAGGCTAAAGGTGAGAGTGTTGAAGGGCCAAGGTCATCTAAGCACCATTTCCACCAGAACATAGATATTTGTGAGATGAGACAAGGGTGTTCCTTTTTTCAAAGAATTGTTTGTTGGGTAAAAAGACGGGGCAGCAGACCCACCCTCAGATATGTCCTGTAGCAGCTACCAAACAACCAAAGAAAGAAAGAAAGAGTGAGAGAGACAGGCATGCTGGTGTTTCTCCATTGTTCTCAGAGTAGCTCAATGCGATTAGTTCTTGCCATAGAAAACCAAAGCCCATTAAATTCACCGTGCTGAACAGTCTAACAGGGAATGGTAGGAGCTAGAGAAAGTCAAGGTATGCACAGATGCACAGTTCCCTGGCGGCAGAATGATGAGTCCTTGCCCTGCTCTTCACCAGCCACCTGCAGTCACCCCTCTTTTCTGCAGTAAGTGCCCCCTAACTCCAAACATCCAAGGAGTAGCGGCCCTTGGTCATCAGTTTCTTGACATAGTCCACAGCCTGCTGCTGGTTCATCTTGCCATATTCAGCTACAATCTCGTAAAAGGCATTCTGCACATCTCTGGCCATGTTGCGCGCATCACTGGAAGGAAGAAAAAAAAAGGGGTGAAGGTTAAAGTCAGGCAGTGAAGATCAGTGGTTAGAACTCAAGATAGAAAAAAAAATCAACAAGCAAGCTTAGAGAAATGGCATGTTGCTAATTTCAGAGGACATGGGTGCAGACAGAATTGCTGCCTCAACATTGTGGAGGAAAACAGGATCTAAAGATGGGCAGTTACAAGATGAGGACAGCAGTATTTTATAGATCTAAGTGATGAAAGCACACTAAACACCTAATTGCAAGCAAAGAATCCCATTTCAGTCCCATTTATTTCCAGGTCGAGCTAGGAAATACTCCTGCCTGAGCCCCCCTCCCCCCCCCCCCAAAAAATGTGCCATTTATCCTTTGACTGGGGCATGACAATAGAATTCCTTCAGCTGAGCCACTTTGATGGGATCTGTAGTCTCCATGGATAGATGCTAGGTCAGCTGCTAGGTTGGAATAGCATAAGAAAGCTTCTTAAGATTTATAGTTGGCTACCTCTTGATATAGAATCAAGGGTTCTCTTGATGAAGTTGAAGACTGAAGTTTGTGGGATGAAAGATGGGGGTGCCATATTGTTATGAGGCTGACTGACATTCAGTTAATATATCCAGGGAAGTCATCCACTTCACTCACTTGAATTATTTTGAATATTTTTGTGCTTTTGGCAAATTCTTCAAATTCTGAAAATTCATACTGATAATTTACATACTTTGCAAGCTACTTAACCTTTCCTGGTACCCTCAGATATCATTATTACAAGAATTTCAAGCTACTACTGCAATGCTGTTTTCTTCCTAACAGTTGTGCCCCAGGAGCAAAATTAATTACTTGTTTTCAAGTCAATTTCTGACTGCTCACTGTTGCAAGACAACCTGTGAGCAAACAGACCCTTGCCATCCTTACCCGCACACATAGATGTGACCATTTCCTTCATTGATCAACTTCCAGACATGCTCCTTGTTCTTTTTGAGCAAATGCTGCACATATATCTGAAAGAGACCAAATTTGATGTCAACGGGGTTTTAAGAGCTACGTATATCCTCTGATTGTGTCTCCTTCAGCATAAAAACTGGCATCTGCTTTTTTTTTTTTAATGATAAGATATGAGGACTACAAAAGAGCTTCTGAAAAAAATAAAAAATGCCTGGTCCAAAAATCAGTTGAACCGAAATGATAGCAGAGAAGGAGTCAAAAAATATTACATTTTCTAGAATTATAGAAAATACAGGCATATTTGGTTCTTTTTCTTTTTTCAATAGAAGATTATCCAAGCACAAAACATACAAACAGCTCATTCTTCAAGCAGACCTAGCCCAACAGGACAAATGAATGCAAATGCCCACGGATGGTGGAACTTTATAAAATGGAGCAGTCTTACCTTTTCTGGCTGGTCTCTCGAGAAAGCCACATTGAGTTGAGTAAGGGCTCCTTCTTTGACAAATTGGGCAAGTTCTTCCTGATAGATGTAGTCCTCCTTCTCATGCCGGCAGCCAAAATACAGCACAGTCTCCCCAACCTCCTTGCCTAAAAGACAAGGACATATTCCTCAGTCCACAACTGCTGAGTGACCTTGTGTATCCTTGCAACAAATAGCACCCTGAATGTGCTTCTTCAGATCTGATCTCTGGTTCAGACAACAAAGGATAACAGAGTTGGAAGAGACCTTGGAGATCTTCTAGTCCAACCTCCTGCTCAGGCAGGAAACCTTATACCATTTCAGACAAATAGTTGCTCAAATCTCTTCTTAACTTCTGGTGTTGGACCATTCACAACTTCTGGAGGCAAGTTGTTCTAACAGTCAGGAAATTTTTCCTTAGTTCTAAGTTGCTTCTCTTCTTGATTAGTTTCCACCCATTGCTTCTTGTCCTGTCCTCAGGTGCTTTGGAGAATAGCTTGACTCCCACTTCTTTGTGGCAGCCCCTGAGATGTTGGAACACTGATATCATGTCACCCCAGTCCTTCTTTTCATTAAACTAGACATATTAAATTCCAGCACCGTTCTTTATGTTTTAGCCTGCAGTCCCCGAATCATTTTTGTTGCACTTAGACCTATATACTGTTTCACAGTGCTTTAGAGCACTCTCCGAGCCTTTTACAATGCCAGCATATTGCCCCAATAATCTGCGTCCTCATTTTACTAACCTTGGAAGAATGGAGCCCTATCAGGATTGAACTCTATACTGTAGACAGAATTAGCCTGCATTCCTGCATTCTAACCACTGTGCCACCAGGGCTCCTCACAAGACCCTGGGGATGCTGTAGACATTTTTCTGTGCTGTTGTACCTCTGAAATGTTTCTAAACAAATTGTTGCAAGTCAAGGACTATCTGTGTTTAGATGGAGAAGTTCAGTTATTCAGGTTCCTGCTTAAACCAATATACCTAAATGTAAACGTGCCAAAGCCAGGGCAACACAGAAGACTTTCATTCCAATTTGGCTATGAATGAAAAGATTATTTGGGGTTGCATCGTCGGCAAAATTGGATTCTGTCCTTTGAAAAGTTATTTTTCTCCTTCATTAAGTGCTTTTACAGAAGGCATGGATCGATTCTGATTGAGTCAATCTATTAAAAGGAGAGTCAGCCAAACTATTCGAATCAGGTGCCTTTGGTCACACTGTCAGAGGTTGACAAAGGAACTACAGCTCCATTATGACCCATTGGCAACTGCAATAGATTACAACGTAATATATGTTTTTATTTACAAAAGAGATTAACATGAAATGGTTTGCAAAAAAGTCATTCATAGACAAAGATGGATTTTATAAGCCGCCCAAAGTCTGCTCAGGTGGGTGGCCATAACCAGATAACGATAACAAGGATGATTTCCAGCAGTTATACAAAGAGATGTTAGCAAGAATGGACTGAAGCTTTACCTCGCTGAGGATCCTAGTTCTCACCCCAACTAGTCAGCTGTCAGACAACTGTTTTAAGGAAGCCTTAAAGCAAGATACAAAAGCACATTGGCACATGAGCCGTAGTGGCACAGTGGTTAGAGTGCAGTACTGCAGGCTACTTCTGCTGCCTGCTGGCTGCCTGCAATTTGAGAGCTGCCTGCTTTTAGAGAGAGCTGTAAAGCACTGTGAAGCAGTATCTAAGTCTAAGTGCTGTTGCTATTTTGGGCCAAATAATGAAGTGGTCAAGATGTTTAATTCGGTGCAAGGAGACTCTTAATTCAAGCCTCCACTCAATCAAATGGGTATGGCTCTAAACCAGTCCCTCTATCAGCCCAACCTGCTTCACAGGGTGGTTGTTTGGATGATAAAATGAGACAAGATAACTCGTTTGAGTTGTCTCGAGCTCTCAGAGAAAAGACAGGAAAGGAAATGCAACAACTAAAATAAATAGCCTATTGCCTCTGCCAGCAGATGATCTATTTTACCACGACAGCAAACCATCTGGGGATTTCCCTGGCTTGCTTTCCAAGCAATTTGCTGCTCAGAGGGCCAATCAGCACTCACCTTGTTGTTTGAGCCAGCCCCGCTCCTTGATGAAACCGATAAAGGGAGCGATCCCTGTGCCTGGCCCAATCATGATGACAGGAGTGTTAGATTTGAAAGGCAGACGGAACTGGGATTTCCGGACGTACAAGGGCACTGTGGATTTGTGCCCATTCTCATTGGGTTGCTTGTTCATCAGCCAGTTAGTAGCCACTCCTTTGTTTACTCGGTTCGTTTTGGTAGTGTACTCCACGACAACAGCACAGATATGGATGGAGTTTGGGTCTACCTGGAGAGGGAGTGGAATGCAAGAAAGAGCCATCAACAGTTTTTAGGGACAACAGTGAAGTCTCCGACTGCATTTACATTGCACACTTCACTTGGGGACAGGATTAATCTCTGTCCAGGGTTCAGACTGAATCATAAACAACCCAAACAAACTGAGGGCATGGAACATGCTGAACTATATATACTACCTAACCAAGCTTTAAAGAAATAACAGAGTAACAGAGTTGGAAGGGAACTTGGAGGTCTTCTAGTCCAACTCACTGCTCAAGCAGGAAACCCTATAGATACCAGAATTCCCCAACCTTTCCAGTTTTGTGGACTGGGGAGTGGTGGTATTTACATATGCGCAGCTCCCATTTTATTGTGGTTAGCCGGCAGCAGGTGCAGACGGTGGAGGAGAGCAAGGACTTGGATGAGGGGCCGGGACCATCAGGGAGTAGACTGCTGCCTTCGGAGACTATGGGAGCTGGCAATAGCGATGAGGAGGTTCCCGAGGAGCCTATGCCAAGTGCGCGTGAGCGTAGTATGACTCATAGAAGAGAACAGCTGGAGCAGCACAGGCGACTCGGGAGTAAGATGCAATGTAATGCCCCCCCCCCTCCAGGGAATATAAACCTGGTTTCAAAAGCTCTAAGGAGCCAGCATTGTATGTAGAGACTCTGGCTTATCTGAAGAATTCTGTCAAGGCTTTTCTGGTTGGACTAATTGGCTGCAAGCCATCTTTTATCTACAAAGAAGTTATCTGTAGATTAAAGCTGTGAAGGTTTGAGTTGCTGCATTTGTTTGATATTTTCTTTCTGGTAACAGGGTTGGGTCAGAACATATTTACACAAGTGGTGGGCATGTGCACCCACTGCTAATGCAAATGGAGCACGCCCACACATGCTCGCCCACTGCTTGCAGAAGTGGGGATACGTGCGTGCATTCACCTGCCACTTTGCAGCCTGATTTTTAACAGCTCAAAGCCCAGTAAAACACACTGTCACCAAACCAGTAGTAACATCGGTTGAATCACACCCCTGGCCTTCCTTCACTTGCGATTAGTGAAATCATTAATTTCATCTCCTTCTTTCACAAATCATTTCTTTCTAATAACGCACTTGTAAGAGTTGTAACCCAACTTCTAGCATCTTTAAACTTCTCATCAACGACTGTCCAGGCTGTGACATTGCAGCTGGGAGATTCATTGTTGCTGAAGTGAGAGGAAGGAAGACTCACACAAAATATCAACCGTCATTGCAGCTAGCGTAGGAAAAGTGAACAGTTGTTTTCTACTAAGGCAAAAACTGGGCCTGGGTGGGTGGGTAGAAGAACTAAAGTACACGTAGTAAAAAAAAAAAGACAGCAGAACAAATACATTAAGTTGTCAACCAGGAGAGCTCCTGGCACACCTTGCCAGGGCACTCACCTTGGATGTAGAAGCGATGGAGTAATAGCGAGCTTGAAGACGGGGAAGCAGTTCACAAAGGTGGTCAATAGGAGGCCGCAGAGAAGGGGTGTCCTGCAGGATAGCCAGGATATTCCTCCGGGACTCAACAACCCAGCTGAGATACAAAGTCTAGATTAAGCAAACATTTATGTTAGGCGAGAAAAGCAATCAATATGGATTTATTTTCAAAAAAAAGGGCTGTTCTAGACAAATCAAATCCTGGGCTTAAGGTCTTTCCTTGCTTGATATGCTCAAGAGGGGCTTCGGTCTGTAACTTCGATCCACTCTGGTTTGCATAGCGTAATGGTTACATTCAGTGTATTGGGAGGATGGGAAAGAAAGAAAGACTGCAAGGTTGGCTTAACAAAGACAACTAGCTATTTCCTACCTTACCAAGTCTGATAAGTAAGCACCACCATGGGGAGATTCCCGGTCTGCTTTTTAACTTCTGAGTCGCCATTCAGGATGGGATTTTCCATGGGCTAAGACAGCAATCCTGACAACCCACACACTATCCATCCTTATTCCGTTTCTGCCTCACTAGAAGAACAGGCTGGGAAAAGCTACGTGAGTTATGGACTATGCATGTCTATCTTGCTAATCTGCATTTCACCACTGAAAACAGATTCTGTACTGTTTTGCTTGTCTGATTCAAAGAAAAGTGGAAATCCCCTATGATTTCCAACAAGTTCTCCTTCCAAGGATCAATGGTACCCTATTTCCCTGAAAATAAGACCTAACTGGAAAATAAGCTCTAGCATGATTTTTTTCAGGATGCTTGTAATATAAGCCCTACCCAAAAATAAGCCCAGTTAAGATTGTCAGTTAGATGGACACATTTAGTACCATATTTCCCTGAAAATAAGACTTAATGCTCTTTTGGAGCAAAAATCAACACAAGACCCAGTCTTATTTTTGGGGATATATATATTTTATATATATAGATTTTCATATATAGATTTTCAGAGCTGGGCTGCAAAAAAATACAGAAGACCACCAGATGGCAGCATACTAGGTTTTTGCCTTTATTTTTGCCACCATCTACTGGTGACCTGGATTACTGCAGTTCAAGTTTGGTGACACTAAACCACTAATATAACATTGAGAGCAGCAAACATAAATCAGTACCCACCTTGCCTTCAGCAGAGGAGGAAGCCATCTTGCGCAGTTGCTCCTGCTCACTGGCATTTGTGGCATATTGTGCCAACTCATAGAGAACATTTGTACGTGGTGGATTAGTGATATCCAAATAGTAGGTCAGGGCTGTGCGGTATGAAGTTGGGCAAGGGAATGGATGCTTCTTGTTGGATTCCTCTGCAATGAAGAGGAGAGAGGAAGAGTTCAGAAATGCAAATACAATGGTACCTTCATACTAAACTGCTTTGAAACCCATTAAAATCGGTACTTAACAATTTTGATGTGATAATTTTGTCCTGGTATATATTGTTTGTTTGGTACACAACATACAAGCTAGAACCTTGTGTCAGCTGCCTTGTAACTCATTAAATTATTCCATATGGGGAAAATATGTTTGATATTTATCATTTTTAGTACTCACTGCATCTCCTGGAACCAATTAACAATGAGTACCAAGGTACCACTGTACAAGCCTCCAAATCCAGCATAAAGAGCCCAACCAACCATCCTGAACTTCATAAAGGATTATAACTTCCTGCCTGAGATTGAAGGGTTAGATCAACCATAGTTTTCCAAGTCATAACCAATGACTAACAAACTCCCACCACAATAATGCAAAAGCTTCCACCACAGTAATGCAAAAGATGAAATATCGGCTTTCTAACAGGGACCCAAAGTCAAATTCTAACCTTCCCCAACCTAGCACGGCTCCAGCTAAGAACTATAGGAGTTGACTTTCATATATCTGAATGGCATTCATATAGGGAAGGCAATCTACCCAATTCTTAAATCTGCTGTTAACTGAAGAATTTTGCTGCACAAACATTTTTCTACTGCTTTGGTAGTTACCGAGAACCATGTGTCCCTGTAGGCAATGCAGGCTGGACAGGTGGATAAAAACAGGACAAAATTATTTCATTAAAATATCCAATTTCCAAAGTATTTGTGTGAGATAAGGTCACTTTGCGAGGGGAAAGAAAACTCTCGTGTGAAAGAGACCAGCACACTTGAAATCTGAGAAATAATTGCAGAAGAGCACACAATGCAAGAGAACAAATGGTTCACTAAGCTGAAATATGAAACAAAGAGGGAGCTCTCAATTCAGTGTTTTTACCGCCTCCCTCGCCATCTACACTGTAACAAAGGCACAATAGCAATGGCTCTGTTAAGAGCCTAGGCAGCAGCACTAAAAGCTTTACCAACTGCTGAGCTCAGAATCTATTGGAGATTCAGCTGGAAGATTCATTCAATATCCCCCAAAATGCAAATGGAGCATGTCTGCCCCCATCAACTGATACACATTCTCAACAGGCCTAGCAAGTTTGGCAGGTCTCCCCACTTCAAATGTAGAAGTCTCAGGTTTATAAAGAAGTCCAAAGAAGACTGCAGAGTATCTTAATTGAGCAACCTGATTGGGCAACTGGATGTAAACGCCCCTGAAATCAGGTGTGGAAACTCGTTCTGCCAAAAGTGGATTCCAGCTTCAAATAGTTGCTATGGCACAGGCTGGAAATTAGGCCAGCATGAAACTTTTTGCTGCAGCAACTGTCAAACAGCTGTCAAAGAATGAGACCTGTCTGTGAAAAGCAAAATACGCTCTTGGTTATGTGCTTCTCTGCAGCTGGCTCTTTTGATAAAACGGTGGGAACATGCTATTCTTAATAACTGTAAGGCAGTGTTTCTCAATGTCACTGGAAGATGTGCAGACTTGCATTGCTGGCTGGGGAATTCTGAGAGTTGAAGTCCACACATTTTCAAGTGGCTGAGGTTGAGAAACACTGCCTTATATATTAGGAACTGCATATTCCATCAGCCACAGATTGTACAATAAAAAAGAATGGGAATTGTTGATCAACAGATCTGATTAAAATAGGGAGAAATGTTTTCAAAACAAAAAAGCATGTAACTTATACAAAGAAGGCAATCTTTATATACTCACCATCTAAATTGTTTAAGGACATCACTGTATCCAAATCAGCACCAAGTATTTCACCAAGTTGATTCACCAGTGAAGTATCATTGGCTGGGTACACAGCAATATGGTCTCCAGACTCATACCTGGTAAAAGAAATCAAGAGGTTGAGTTCATAAATCATATAAGGTATGGTTTAACTATGCTCTGTTGAACGAACAACTGTTGTCTGGCTCTATACAACATGCTCAGCCAAAACAAAAGCACATTATGGTTTTCTGAACCATAGTCACATAGTTTAGTCTGACCTACATCACTGAAGTACATCTCTGGATTCACAGTCTATCAGGATTCCAGCAGTTACCCCAATTAGGTCACAAGTCTCAAGCCAAACTTCCAAAACTTCAAAAGGATTTATTGGGAGTTAACATGTCCGGCACTGCCTGGGTGTAGCCAACTCTGAGACACATCATTCATTGTCACCCTTGACCCTGGTTTTCCCCCACCCCCAGGGTGTATCATAATTCATATTTTCCAATGGGACACATCCATAGCCAAAAGTCATCAAGCATGTTCTCCAGTTAGAATTTTGTGGGCAGAAACTTCAGTCACCCTGTTACTATCTTTGAAAACTATTTATGGAATGCACTTTTGATTTCCAAGCTGCCGCACTGCTTCCCCCTCCCTTTCTGTTGGCAAGTCTAAAAAGACCATAGAAATATTTTGAGTTGACACAGTCCTTGTTAAGGGTCCCCACTAAGCCTGGGAATTCCTTATCAACGCTATTAATCCAATACTCTTAAAGCTAGGAGTATTAGCATTTCATCTCTATTATACTGGTGTCACACCTTTTCAAGCAGGAGGCAGCAAATCCTTTGACACAGATTTAAGGCTGCATTCACACAATGTGTTTCAGCTGGTTACTGAATTTATCTATAAAAGATAGTTCTCAGTTAATGACCATAATTAGAGCCAGCAACTCCTTCGCCAAGTGACATGGTTGCAGTCAACACCACGTGATCACAACTTGCAATTTTCCTGCCAATTTTTCCATCAACTGCTTGTTAGAAGCTGGTTGTGAAGCGCACAAATGTTGATCACAACCATGGGACACTGCAAAGGTCACAAATGCCTGCCTGTTGCAAAATCAGGTGATCACAGAGACACTACAACAGTCATAAATGCAAGGACTGGTTGTTAAAATAACTTTTTAAAGTGATTTTTTCAACACTACTGTAACTTTGAATGGTTGCTAAACAGGACAGTCATTAATCCAGGTCTACCTGTATGCAGAGTTGTGCAAAACAATGAACTATTAATTAATTGTGCTACAACTTGCTAATCCACACACAGAAAAGTAATTTAGGTTATCCATAAACAAGTTGGGCATGTTGAATAAACAAAACCTCTAACCTTTTTAACTGATCTGGTTAACTGTGTTTTGTCAACACAGCCATCAAGCATGTGTTTAAACAAGCCTCTTCATTCTAGTGCCCTGCAGCTTTGCTGATTCCGAAATCTCCAAAATTCCCATTTACCTGATTTTGGACCCAGTGATGTCCAGTTCAAGATGCATTAGGTGTCTCTCTCCACCTTGGTTGAGCTTCCGGTTCAAAGAAACTGGGGCCAAATAGGGATTCTTGGCATCAAATGGTCTGGAAGGAACCCCAGGAGACATATCTGGTTAATTACTTGAATGGTTTATTGCATTGGAATTGGATCTCCTGAACGTATACCGGTACTCGAGGTCCTTAACAAGGTAGAGCCCCAAAAGCAATTGTTTGCAATGGTATCCATGCTAGAGCCCTCTGCACGAACACACGCACACTCATCCCGTAGGCCAGGCACTCTCGCTAGTGGATTTCCAAAAAGCAATTCATGCAATATCTTTTGATATCATCTATGTTTTTTCTATTTTGTAAATCACCAGGAGCTGCTTGAGCAAATATACCAAGTTTGCTTCCCCATAGCTCTACATGGCATCAACTGTTCTTCAGAATTTTAAAAAATGAAACCAATAGATGAAATATCATGATATCCTGGTGTCTTCATGAACACCCGTTTGCTTTTTGATCAAATTGGGGGAAAAAATTGATGAAGCTTCCTACCCGCCCATTATATTCACTGCTCTGGTGGCACATCTGATGAGGAAGTCATTAATTAAAATAACAACAATGTGGGACTCCTACAGTCTGATCACAGTTAGCTATCTCCCAGGAGTAGCTCTTTCCCAGGGAGGCTCCCCCTCATTGCTTAAAGGAAAACTTCAGAAAAACTGTGAACCACTCGTGATCCTATATTTTTTGCTTGCCCTTGTTACAGGAAGAAGTTCTCAAAGACTGTATGGCTACCACCCAGCAGATTGCCATAACTCAGCCCACCAAGATGGGTTGCAATCTCTTAATACCTCTTGATGTACAATTGTTCAGAAATGAGCCAGCAGTGTGTAGCAGCAGCCAAAAAAGCGAATGCAATCCTAAATTGTATTAACAGGGATACAGTCAAGATCAAGGGAAGTACTAAAACCACTCTATAAAGCCTTAGTAAGACCACACCTAGAGTACTGCATCCAGTTTTGGTCACCGCATTATAAAAAAGATGTTGAGACTCCAGAAAAAATACAGAGAAGAGCAACCAGGATGATTAGGGGACTGGAGGCTAAAACATACAACAAACGGTTGCAGGAACTGGGCTTGGCTAGTCTAGTAAAGAGAAGGATCAGGGGAGAAATGATAGCGGTCTTCCAATATTTGAGGGGCTGCGACGGGGAGGAAGGGGTCAAGCTATTTCCTAAAGCGCCTGTAGGCCAGACAAGGAATAATGGATGGAAACTGAACAAAGAGAGATTTAACCTGGAAATAAGGAGAAACTTTCTGACAGTGAGAACAATCCACCAATGGAACAGAAGTTGCCCTCGGAAGTTGTGGGAGCGTCATCACTTGAGACCTTCAAGAAGAGATTAGACTGCCATTTGTCAGAAATGGTGTAGGGTCTCCCGCTTGGGCGGAGGGTTGGACTAGATGACCTACAAGGTCCCTTCCAACTCTGATTATCTGTTATCTGTTATTCAGAAGTGGATGCTGCTGATAATTCTCCTTAGGTTACTACCGTGCATCCCTTTTCATAGGGATTTCTTTAAATGGGATTTTAAAGAGAAGGGGTTGCTTCTTGAATTTTATTGTTTCTATTGTCTATGTGCCATGCTGATTTCATATATCACTCTTTGTCCCTTTAGGAGTAAAAGGGGGAAGTAATAATAATAATAAAGTAGAAAATGGAACAGAAGGAGCAGCAGTAGAAGATCTAATAACCATAATAAAAGGAGGAAGAAGAAATAGGTATAATAGTTTTAAAAGGAAGCCGGAAGAGGAGAAGAAAGTACAATGGAAGAAAAACTATTACTGCTACCACTATTACTGTGATGATGAGGATATATTTTCGGATTTCCTTGCAAGGGGAATTCAAACATTTCAAAATGGTCAAGATTTTATTGTTGCAGTTTGGGAAATGTTTACAACCAATTCAGTCCCTACCTATGGTGTGGAATGTACTCTGGATTCCCAAAAGGAAGGGGCTGCATTCCAGAGGGCAAAGAGGCAGCCAAGCTCACACAGTTTGGCCATGAGAAAGAGAATGAAGGCTCCTTCCTAGCAATTCTGAGATTACATCTATGGTGATGCAACAGTTGCATTAGTTTGGCAAGACTTCCGTCCATAGGGGAGGTACAATAAAATAAACTGCTCAGAAGTCATTCCAAGTGTTCTTCTTGGTTTGAGGAGGCCTGCCACTAGTTAATCTTTGGAGGGTTTTGACTCTTGTTTGTCTCTTTCAGCCTCCCTTTTGTTAACTTACGGTTTCTGGTTCTCATAGCTCTTGAGGCGTCCCATTTCACCCATGTAAACTTTGTCTGGGGCGATGTCTTTGTGAACCACCAGCTCGTATTGCCGAATACTAGAGAGAGAAAAAAAGGAGATAAAGTTTTCATAGAAAGTCAGCTTAGCCAAATGGTTAAGGCACCAGGCTACAAAGTACACCTTAGCCATGAAAGCCAGCTGAGTGAATTTGGGCCAGTCACTCTCTCTCAGTCCAACCGACCAAGGTTGTTGTTGTGGGGAAAATAGGAGGAGAAAGGTATGTTGGATATGTTCTCTGTCTTGAGTTATTTGTAAAAATAATAAAGGCAGGGTACAAACAAATAAATGGATGCTGGGCTTTCAATTTCAGGGGCCAGAGTGGGAGGAAGCTCATATTGTCACATGGTGAACCTGGAGGCAGACATTAAAGGACTCCCCCATGATCATAGCAGAGCCGCAAGGCTGAGGGGTTTCTCTCTCCTTCTACATGCCATATTATTTTCTAAGAGCAGTTTCTCATAGGTTACATGATGGGAGTGGATAGGGCCTCCATTTTCCCTCTTTGCTGCCACCATGCAAAACTGCTGTTGCTAGAGCTCAGAACTGCTTACTTGAAGACTACTCTAGAAATGGAGCTGAGAACCACCACTGCCCCAAACCTACTCTTTGCAGAAGGTATATCAGGACTTCCCGATGCCCTCTTCTCTTACTAGTTGCAATTCCACACTGACCTGGTTTCATCTCCTGTGGCTTCCACGCCAAAATGTTCACACACTGCTGGCCAAAACTGTTCACGCCAAGTGATGAAATCTTCTTCCAAGCTATTGGAAACAGTGAAGGGAAAGATAAGGAAAACCAAAGGCGTCATTTTCAATATCCAGTATACAGATTAAAGATTCTCAACCTCAGCAACTTTAAGATGTGTGGATTCCAACTTCCCATTAGCTCTGGAATTCTGGGAGTTGAAATCCACATATTTTAAAGTAGCTAAAGCTGAGCAACCCTGATCCAGTTCCTTCGCCTTATCATTCCTTCTGACTTTATATACTGTCCCAGCCCTAAGGAAGAGCTGATTCAATCATGTATACTGATCAGTTGCAGAAATGGCAACATCAGTTCTATTGGCATTTATATGGGACATCAATTATATTGACATTTATATGGGAGGTCAAAGGCCCAATCCAAAAGACAGTCCTGTGGCTTTAAAAACTGCAGAGTTAGGAGGAAGTTCAACTTAGTACTATTCTTGCTTCAATGCACTGCTTTACTTGTTCAGCTGCATCTGGCCTTTTACACAACAAATAAGCTTTGCAGAAGGGTTTGGAAGGGATACTCAAGCTTGTAGGCAGTACGTAATCTTTGGAATAGCGAAATAAAAACTGCATTCCAAAAAAAGTAAACCGGGCTAAAATTATATTTGCTTTCATTTTAATGCAATTACAAATGTATTTTATGAAGTGAACTTATTTAAGGGCCTGGTTACTTCAGGGTTTGCCTGTCTCTCATGGTATCCACCAGCCAATTCAATCTGGGAGGGCTGGCATGCTATATGGGTTCATTCAAGTAAACAATGCCATTTATTGAGATCCCAGGAGTGTGCCTTTTCTGTAGTCTGCCTTCTGGAATGAGGTTCTCCCAAGATCTGAACAACCCCACCACTCTACTGGGGTTACAAAGAGGCCTGAACACCTGGCTCTTTACTTAGGCCTTTGGTGAGACTGACTGAAGTCTCCTGTTCACCCACATTGTTCTCTTTTGTTTTTATCTGGTTTGTTATTCTACCAGCATTCTACCCTCCCTTTTTTTTTTTTTTTTTTTTTGGGGGGGGGGGTTCTTTTTGTTTTTATTGTTGTGCTTTTTCATGCTTAAATGAAAATCTGGAAATCACCCAGAGCTGCTGGGGAGTTGAGTAGCATACAGATACAGTAATAACAATAATAGAAATAATAATGTTGATATCAGAAATGTAATTCACTTTTTCTTTATATTAAAAATTATAATTGCATGGTAACTTCAAGAGGGCTCAGCGGGGCCATATCCAAGCTTTCTTAAGGTTACTTGTATAATAAAATATACAATAATGTACACATACTATATGCATGGTTTAATGTAGCATGTGTATAATGTTATTATGGTTGATCACACAGCCTGTGGTTTAGAATGGCTTTAGCCTTTTTATCCACATTTCAGTTTTTTCCAAGGACTAAGGTAAGCAGCTATGTGATAGCAATAATATTAATATTATAAATGGAAGCAATATTTTTCCTTTTTCCTCCAATTATAAAAAATATAATTGAATGGTGACTTCAAACAGGCTCTGCAGGGCCACATTCAAGCTCACATTATTTAGGCCTGTTCCAGAAAAAGTAGGCATCCAACTCCATTTAGGATTGGCCGTGCCTGAAGACCAGTCTGCTACCCTTGCCAGCCAACCAACCAATTGGAGTAGAGATTCTAGCAGCCACTCACTTTCCATCATCATCTCCCAGGCCAAGTTCAAATATCCGTTCAGCTCCGAGTTCTTCCAGCCTCTTGTCTACAAATTTCCCCATGGCGTTGAAATGCTCATAAGTTTTGTTCCCAAGTCCAAACACCTGGAAAGCAGAAGATTGGTTCAGCTCAGAGGCAATCAAAAGAGTCTGAGGAACATCTCTCCTTGGAAATCAGGTAATTTTGAGTTTCACATGGCTTTCCCTCCAGTTTAGAGGAGGATTCTGTCCTAAATGTCTGTTAAAACAAAGCTGGACTTGAGACTTTCTTCCTTCTTTAAATTGGACGTGAAATATTTTTCATGGATTCACAAATGTTTACGATATCCATCTTTTGAGGTCATAAAACAAATGTTTCAGTATTGTGTTTATTGCAGCCAGAGCAGCACAACTGCTCTTCATGTGCAGGTAATCCTTGACTTACAATCCCAATTGAGTCTAACATTTCTGTTGCTAAGCAAAACAGTTTAGTGAGTTTTTTTTTCATTTTACAACCTTTCTTGCCATAGTTGTTAAGTGAATCACTACACTTGTTATGTTAGCAACATGGTTACTCAGTAAAGCTGGCTTCCCCATTGACTTTGCTTGTCAGATGATTGTAAAAGATGATCACATAACCCTGGGAAACTGTAACCCTAAATACATGCCAGTTACCAAGCATTCAAATTTTGATCACTTGACAATGGGGATACTGCAATGATCATGTCAAAAACAGTTGTAAGTCACATGTTCCATGCCATTGTAACTTCAAATGGTCACTATACAAATGGTTATAAGTCAAGTACCATCTGTAGTACCTTATTAAATGTCTCAAAACTTATTAAATTTATTTGCTGCCCATCTCGGAATGAGAAGCAATTCTGTAGATTTCTGTTCAGATTCTATCTGCTTACTGACATTTTTAAAAAGAACAGTGGACAGGTTTGCCTCTGTCACATGCAGGATAAGTGTCTTATGATACCCCCAATATTATTTGTCTTAATTATCTAGAGGCTCACATCACATTCAAAACAAATCAAGTTGCAATTTTCATTATTCACTTTAGCTTTAACTTCTTCCATTACTGATCTTCTTCCTCACACACCTATAACCCATCCCAGTTCAAAGTTTAGCTATTAAAATGGGTTTTCATTTGGCAAACAAACCCAGCCAATCGTGATTTATGTTGTAAAACTTGGTCAAAGAAATACTAGCTTGCTGTGCTGTTACAACAGCTGCAATTCCTATACAAAGCTTCTATAACAAGAGACACAATTAAGGCAACTTTTTCTCTGGCTGGGTGGGGCTGTAGCTTTGTATGCATCTGACTAAGTTCTCCACTTCCTTGCAAAAGGGGACCTATATGCAAAGAATAGTATAGGCAAAACTAGCTGAAGAAGTCAATTCTCAAGAGCACAGAATTTGAAAAGAAGAGGTGAAAAATTTTCATTTGCCTCTTCTTATTCATCCTGCAAGGAATGGTTAAAAAAATAATAAAAGGCCAAAAAACAGCAAATGAAAGGTCTTTGTCTACTTTGGTTATAGTGCTTTCTTTTGGAATATCAGAATGCATTGATACACCTCAAAAATTAATCATAAAGGAATCTGCTACCTCCCAAAAAGAAACACACATCTCTGACATAAATGCTGTCATCAATGTTCAGAGCTCTCCTCTAAAATGTTTTTGATGTAAGAGGCAGAAAGAGGAGGGGGGGAGGAGGGGGGGGAAAGTGGAGAAAATTGACAATTATTATAAGAGTTTGTACTTGGCTACTATAGATTGGAGATGGTTGACTCAAAGACTACAGCAAGAAAAGGGAGAAGGATCTGGAAGGAACAGGCTTTATCCAGAATTACAGACCATCAGTGTGAAAGAACAGAATCACTGGATAGAGATTAGATAATCTTTTGAACCAAAGATGGTATTATAATTGGAGAATCAAAATCCATAAAAGAAGAAGAAACAGCAGTGGTCAAAGCAAAAAAAAAAAAAAGCCAGGTCTGGCTCAGAGGAAATAACATTATTTTCCAAGTGTTTTCTCTTATTAGAGTAGGAAAGGAAAAAGGACTGTAGCCACAGAAACTGAGCTGTGATATTATCTGGCTTAGGTCATTAACTGTAGAGGCTACTAATATGCTATAATTATTTTCTACATTTATGACTGACCATTAGATGGAAGTACTAGAAAGAGCAACTAATTTGGGAGAGCTGGATTTTCAAGGATGAAAGTGGACAAGAGCTTCTCAGATGACAGGCACAGAAGGACATGACTTGAAAAACACTATTTATGGCTGGAGAGAAGAAGAGAAAAATGACTGTTTTCATGGAAGCAGCCTTAGGAAAATAAAGCTAGGAAATAGCTAGAAAGGTAAAATAATGAGAGATAGGCTTAAGATCTCTTTGTTAGCTTTTCAGTTGCCAAGGAAAAAATGTGCTTGCCTCTCTTCTGGCTTACAGCAGCACCTCAAACAAAGAGCTAATGATGCATTTGAATACACTGAGAAAAGAAGAACAAGAGATAAGAATAATTTGATCCCTGGAGTTCAATCACCCACAAAGTGCTCCAAAATTCAAGAACAATTCTCAGAAGAATAATATTTGTGGCTTCATTTGCTTCAACTCTCAGGTGTGGATACAGAAGCCAACTTGGCCCACACACAGGAACTGTGCTCATCAGCTCCCGAATGTAACATTCATGACTTTCTTCTCTCCTTGTCTGAATTCAGATTACCCTAAGGGATGCAGCTAGGTTGAGAGCCTGAAGAATATTGTTCCTTTAACCGACTAATGGACAAGTTTAATCGCTAATAAAGGAGAATATTTGTAGCCCAGGGTGGGAATGAAGGGTCTTTGGTGCTCTCTGAGCTTGGCTGCTTTCTTGCAGATATTTCATTACCCAAACTAGGTAACATTATCAGCACTGATGATATTACTTAGTTTGGATAATGAAACACCTGCAAGAAAATGATCAAATTCAGAGAGCACCAAGAACTCCTTGGGTTTAACTATGACATAACTGTGTAAAACAAAAGCAAAAAAGGAGAACTGTGCTTTCATTATTCAGTTCTCAAAACAAATTCCATAGAACAAATGAGAAAACTGGCTGCAGGGCAGACTATACGGTCCTAAAGCTCCATCTGAAATAAGATTAAAAGCCGCAATGTGTATGCCAAGCACCTTATGCTAGAGAAGATAGGCAGAGATCACTGAAGAAAGCTAGGGATGTAATTCTAATTGCTTGGGCAGAGGGACAGTGGATCTGATCACCCACCACCCTTCCTATACCTAATGACTTTCAGTGAACAACATTGCTGTAAAAAAGGAGAGTAAAGGGGAATTGGAAATGTTGAGCATTCAACAGAACAGAAGGAAAGAAGGGAGACCTTCCCTGATAATCTTCAAACAAGGATATCAGAATTCCTCTAGTGCAGAGATCTCCAAATTTGGCAACTTTTAAGACTTGTGGACTTCAACTCAAGAATTGAATGCTGGCTGGAGAATTCTGGTAGTTGAAGTCCATAAAGTCTTAAAGTTGCCAAGTTTGGGGACCCCTGCTCTAGTGGATCCATGCTGAGCAGGGTGTTAGACTAGGCAAGGTCTAAGATACCATCCAGCTCTACAATTTAACAAGCATGCATGCATGCATGCATGTGCTTGCACAAAAAATAACTTTTCTCCTTTACCCTTTGGCCTTCCCTCTCTAATAGGACTCTGATTCTTCTCCTGTTAGTCTCTTCAGAAATGAGCATTTATGTCAGGAATTGGGGAAAACCGGAACACTTGATCGTACAGTAATAATTTTCTGGGATAGCCCCCTTAGCTTTCACAGAGTGCATAAGGGTTGCGTTCAGATGGATTTTGTACATTCAGAATTCATATCCACATTACAAAGAAAAGGTCTCAACTTCTGGGCAGCACATTTTAGTTTCTCAAGCATCCTATACCCACTGCCTTCCAATTCAAAATTAACACTGAAGAGATAATCTAAGCTCACCGCGTATGTTATACCAGACAGTTTGGCATCTGTGTCTTGCAACCAGTCGTAGAAATCTTGGGCATTATCAGTGGGATCCCCTTCTCCGTAAGTGGCCATGCAGAAGACTGCCAGAGACTTATCAATTTCTGATAAATGAGTCAGGTCCGACTATATGAGAGAGGGTACAGAAAAATAAGCAGCTCATAAACACCAGCTTTTCTTTCTATCCAGGGGAATTCTAGTCCACCATGTTAACAATTTAACAAAAAGACTGGAGATAATAAGGTTCACTTAAGTTGTCAGGCCCCGAGCAAGACTCGCTTCACTGATTCCCTGTCTTCTCACAAAAATCATCTAAATGTCATACAACTCCAGCCATTCTTTTATTTGGGTTGTCATTATTACAGTCTTAATTATGATGGTTTGTCAGAGCCGTTTGAGAGATGACAAGACTTCTAGCGTACAAGGCATGTTTTATTAAAAATACAAGTGATAATTATTCAAAATTATAATCAAGTGCAGTTTTCTCCAACCTGAAGCTATCCAAATGTGCTGATTGTAATTTTCCCTCCAGGTTGAGGAAAACAGTAGAACTCTTAGAGGCATGAAGTTATATACTCCATCCCTGCTGCTTAAAGAAGAAGGAAAATTAAAACCTTTTATCGTTCTTTAAATCCTGGAAGCCCAGTGCAGCTACATTGCTGCTTCCCTTCTGCAGGAGAAGTTGGACAGACATCAGGAAGAAAAAGCTAGTAGAATCTAGGTAGTAGAGAGAGCTGGTGGTGCAATGGTTAGAATGCAGTACTGCAGGCTAACTCTGCCGACTGCCAACAGTTCAGTCCTGACTGGCTCAGGGTTGATTCAGTCTTTCATTCTTCTGAGGTTGGTAAAATGAGGACCCAGATTGTTGGGGGCAATAGGCTGATTTTTTAAGTCACTTAAGAGGGCTTTAAAGCACTATGAAGTAGTATATAAGTCTAAATACTGTTGCTATTGCTCTTCTTATGCAATCCTCCCCAATTTGTCTGCTGTCCCAATGTGGAGGGAACTAAAATTTATATAGAATTCCTATTTTATCAAACCACACTAGCTCGAAAATTCAGCAAGCTGAAGTCCTATCACCTAGGGACAGCACCAGGTTGGGAAAGACTGAATTATTACTTATACATGTTCAAAAAAATTTCATGGACATTTCCTTGACAGCAATCTTCCGATATTTAGTAAATTGAAATCTCAGCATATTTAACAGGACAATATAGCCTCAAATTCAGGTGATATCAGCAAGGATTGAAATGGGTGGCAAGACTGCTGAGAACATACCAAGTCATATTCTTCTGGATCAGCAGACATGCCCCGCATCCCATAACGCTGAGCATCTTTTGCAAGGCGGTTGGCAAATTCTTCAGCGGTCCCCGTTTGAGATCCATAGAATACCACAATGTTTCTTCCCTGGAAATGAAATCATAATGGGAGAAAGAAAATTTAGCAACGACTTTGGAACTGCTCAAAGTCAATGAAGTTATTTATGTCAGATCATAATTTCTATATCACTACAAACAGATCTGAAATCAAAACAGAAATTAGTTTAGTCTCCTAAGTCTATCAGAGAAAAACAGATTGACTTTTAGCACACAGTTTTCAGGCAAGCCAAAAAATCAGGCTCTCTTGAAGAAAATGGCCTCGATTACATGTGTTAATTTGCATCAATGTGCAACAACATCAGAATGCACGTGATATCACATGTCCTCTCTTGGGAAAAAACCAAGTATTATTTGAGATGGGTGGGTTTTTATTTTCCCTTTGAAAATATGTAAGGGGAATTGTACCCCATTTGTTGTTATGAAATTTCCTAAGTAAATGTTTTCAATTCTAAAGATTCAAGCAGGCTTCTCGAGCACTGAACGTCAGGGAATGCGTCGGTTGTATAGATGTTCATTTTATACTTCTTCGAATGTAACATTCTGGCTAGGGGACAAACAGCAAAGCATAGAACAGGAAAGATACACACTTCTACACAACACACAGTTGGGATTTGGGAGTTTGGCCCATCTATAGCCATCTGCAACCTATGCTTACCCATCCATTTCTCTGCAGCGTAAGTATGTGGCAATACCCACATTCAGTTACAGATAACTCTTAAGTCACACTTAAACATGCAATATTTTGTAAGGCTAATTAGTAACAGAATGCATAGAGAACAGACTGAACAAATCCAAGTTGCAGCTAACATTTTACATGTGGTTTTTCCAGGAAAATGCAAGTATGTATTCCACACTCCTTTGCAACTCTCTAGGGAATGCTAAAATTATTATGTTAACTGTTCCCTGTGCCTTCTTTGTCTTAAATTATAAACTAACTAAAGGAAATGTATACTACTGATTTATCCAACAGCTTATTAACTCCTCCTTGAGAAAGTGGCATCTAATAAACAAACTGATCTGACCATTCCTAAAGAAATATATTCTGCATATGGAGGATGAAAATAATTATATTTTTACCAACTGTGGCTCAGATGAGCGGTAGTAGATCAACGCTGGACCCATTCTTTAGATCCACTGAAATCCAAACAGAAAACATCCTGTTTTTCTATTGGATGACCAGAAAAGGGATAGGGATGCAAGTATGTGAAATACCAGTTTAGAGGTTCTCTTGGACCTTTTACTAGCTTCTTTGCTATAGCAAATGGCATCTTAGATGGGCACTCTGGTCTGAATGGGGTGCACTGTTTACTTTTAGGGCAGATCTGCTCCTGTTGGTATTGCCAAATTCAGAGCCAGTAAATAGAAGGAAAAGGAGGAGGAATTTAAAATGGCCAAAATCACGCTTCCCTATCTGTATACCAGGAGCTTTTTAAAAATTAAGTAAATTCTTGGGATATTGTTTTGCTACTGGTGTTATGGTGATTTTATACATTGATTTTATATGATTTTTATTGCTGCTCTTGCTAATCGAGTTATCTCTTGTAGGACATTATTTTAATTACCAAATAGTCTACAAGAGAAAAGAAACAGAAATAAAAAAATAGCAATCATATTATTATGACTTGTTACAGCCAGCATGTTTAGACCAGATTTGGCATTTTTTTATCCACCAACTGAGCCTTTTTCAAGGCCCTGGAATAGCAAGCAAATGTTGTTGTTTGATTGAAGTATCATTGCAAGATGTAAGCTGTTTCAAATAAAGCTACCTTTTAAAATTGCCCAAGAGTGATTTTGTTAATGCTGACATGGTGTTCAAGCAGTGCTCTAGTTCAGGGGTCTTCAACCTTGGTAACTTTAAGACTCGTGGACTTCAACTCCCAGAATTAATTCTGGGATTTGAAGTCCACAAGCTGGCTGAGGAATTCTGGGAGTTGAAGTCCACGAGTCTTAAAGTTGCCAAGGTTGGAGAGCCCTGATCTAGATATTTTGGGATTGCACTAGGGGCACCTATTACTACAGGTAGTCCTCAGGTTATGACCACAAATGACCCCAAACTTTATGTTGCTCAGTGAAACATTTTTTAAGTGAGTTTGCCCCATTTTACGACTTTTTTTGCCAGATTTGTTAAGTGAAATCATTGCAGTTGTTAAGTTAGTAACACAGTTGTTAAGGGAATCCGGATTCCTCCATTGACTTGTCAGAAGGGACATTGTAACTGTCATAAATAGGAGTTGGTTGCCAAGCGTCTTAATTTTGATCATGTGACCATGGGGATGCTGCATAACTTTTCATAAGTATGAAAAAAGGCCATAAGTCCCATTTTTCAGTGCCATTGTAACTTTGAAAGGTCACAAAATGAACTGTTGTAAGTCAAGGACTACCTGTACTGCTACTATATTTGCTTTCTTTTGCCAGTTATTCCATTTTTATTTGCGGGTCTTTGTATTTTGTTATTTTCTTCCGTTCTTTCTCTATTATTCTGCTGTCTTCAGCTATAGCCACGTCCTCTATTCAGACTTCTTTGTCTTTCTTATTGACAATTGTTTAGTCTGAGGTGTTATGTGGCAAGTGCCTGTTTGAATTCAAAAGTCCCAGAGCATTGTCCCTTATTAATAAAATAATTATTATTAGCAGTACAGGTTGTCCTCCGCTTATGACAATTGAGCCCAAAATTTCTCTTGCGAAGCAAGACAGTTGTTAAGTGAATTTTGCCCTGTTTTATGACCTTTGTTGCCACAGCTGTTAAGTAAATCACCACAGTTAAATTAGTAACACAGCTGTTAAGGGAATCCGGATTCCTCCATTGACTTTGCTTGTCAGAAGGTCTCAAAAGATTGCAGCCACCAGAAATATGAGTTAGTGGCCAAGGCGTCTAAATTTTGAACATGTGACCATGGGAATGGAATTGGTCATTAGTGTGAAAAATGACCGTAAGTCATTTTTTCAGTGCTGTTGTAACTTCAGTCACTAAGTGAATTGTTGTAAATCGACTACCTGCAGTATCACCACTAGATTTGTATGCCACCCAAGAAACTATACTTTTGAGGCAAATCAAAAAGTTGTTGAACAAATAATTAATTTCTTAGCAATATTTTATTTTATATATATATTCTTAAGTTTTCGCGAGTACTTACATGTATGCTGTTCAGCTTTGTTCGGGTATTTACCCATGTCATTGTAGTTGTGCTTTTAAAGTTGTAGCAACGTTTCAGCAGAATCTCATCTTTAAAACTTTAAAAGCACTACTACAATGACGTGGGAAAATACCTGAACAAAGCTGAACAGCATACATGTAAGTTCCTGCGAAAACTTAAGAAAATATATATATGTTAATATAAATAATACAAACATGGCTTCTCCCAACATGACATGAAGATATTCTCCAGAGAAGACTTTCTCTAATATTTATTATTCCCAGCTACATGATTAAGAACAGTAGACATTGTACTCCAACTACATCTGGGAGTCCAAGACTGAATATTTTCCCCCAAAAAATATCTATGTTCTGCTGCCAGCTGGCTGTCACGTACAGAAAAGAGGCTGACATGGCTGGAAAAGCTTGGGTAACAAGCCTGTTTCAGTAAATACTAACCATGGAAATAATGAAGTGAAACTTACCGTCTTTTTCATTTTTTCAATAAAACTGTTTTCATTTGCTGACTGCCCACTATAAAAGAGAGAAGGGAAGGATTGGTTTTGAAAAATTCAAGTTACAGCTATGTACCAAACGATTACATGGGTTTGGCAGACTCTCCAATCTGCTACTTATCAACATCTGTCAAAACTCAATCTCCTATCATTTCAATGGCACAAATAATACTTTGGGGATATGAGGATAAGCCATCTTAATAATTAGCAGGCACCAAGTTTGGCAAGGTTGAGCTGGCCTCCACACAATGAACAATAATGTTATTTTCTCACTAGACCAAGGTCAATAGCCTCTATCAGCTGCATCACAACCAATGTTTTCGGAAGTCAAAGTCTTGGACTGGGGTTTCTCAACCTTGGCAACCTTAAGATATGTGGACTTCAACTCCCAGAATTCTCCAACCAGCAGGCTGATGGTTGCTAAGCAACCATAAGGTTGAGAAACATTAGCCTAGAGCAGGGGTGCCAAACTCTTGGCCCACAGGCCAGATGCGTCACGCGCTGGCCACACCCACCCCTGGTTTAGTGAAAGGGGGGAAAGTTGTGATATGTCACATGACATGACGTGACGGGAGTTTGATACCCCAGGCCTAGAACATAAGCTCCTTTTCACAATCCACACGCAAGATTCTCTCTGGTTCACACACCACAGTTATCAGTAGAACATAAACAATACTCCAAAATTAATCATTCTTCTATCACCGCTTTCTATGGAGAGTGGCTAAGGGATAGGGATAGGAAGGGGGACGTGACTTCTTCAGACATTCCTGTTTGCAGCTTGGGAAAAACAATACTGGGTGTGTAAAAAACAGTGTTAAGGATTAACAACAGCATGCTCAAGAGTAGCTTGAAACACCTTAAAGAATGTCTTATTTTTCAAAGTCTTGGTCTTCCCATCAAACCAGGAATCTGGAAGCTTCTTTTCCATCTGGTATGTTTTATTAAAAGGCATAAACTTCCAAGAGTTTAATAAAATGTTTAGCAGGTTAGCAGTTAATTATTACTATACGGGGTTTTTGCCACTACAGGTAGTCCTTGATTTACAACAGTTCAGTTCATTTAGTGACCTTTCAAAGTTACGACAGCCCTGAAAAAGGGGACTTTCAACTACTTTTCACACTAACGACCTTTGTAGCAGCCCCATGATCACATGATCGAAATTCAGATGCTTGGCTATTGCTTCATACTTACGACCTGTTGCTGTGTCCCAAGGTCATGTAATCCCCCTTTGCAACCTTTTGACGAGCAAAGTCAATGGGGGAGCCTAATTCACTTAACAACCAGGTTTCTGACTTATCAACTGCATGATTCACTTAACAACGGTGGCATAAAAGGTCACAAAATCCCACTTAATGTCTCACTTAACAACAGAAATTTGGGGCTCAATTGTGGTCATAAGTCAAGGACTACCTGTATAGACTAATAAAGTTGTCCTACATATACAAACACACACACACACACACCAGTAGCCAGCCAGAAGAAGATTGTGAACTCTTTTCAAAGCAGTGACCCCAAACTAAGCACAATGCAGCTATTCACATTGGAGGTAACCAGATAACGAATAGAGAAGAGTTGTCTAGTCATTACACTTATTTGTTAACTCTACTACCAAAGCAAGTATTCCTCTCGGTTTGAATTATTTGGGAAATACAGCAATTGTGTGTTTATCTCTTGCTTATGGGACCACAGATGTTATGGGATGAAAAGATGCATCTTCAGTTTGATGTAGCACCCCTCTTCTGTTCTTAATGTGCTGTATTTCTGAACTATCCTCCCTTCCTTTGGTATCTTGCACAAGGCAGGTTACCTTAAAAAGCTGTTTTTGGTTGAAAAATAACTTTCCCTGCCAAATAAAATTTTCTGCTTTATTTCATCTCTTTAGTAGCAAGAGCTGTTTTACATAAGCTAGTGAGAAGGGCGAAGGAGAGTAAGTGAAACTTCCCAACATCACCCCAAAATAGTTGCCTCTCATGGCTTAATCCATGTTTGTGTCAGAGCAGCTTTCCTGAATCCAAGCTGCTGCCAAACCAATTTTTGCATTTAAAAGGTTTGCTCCAACCCTGCCCTCAATTTAGCAGATGCCTAAATCCAAACCTCCCAGGTTAAACTTACCTCCCAGGAAAAATCTCCTCAGGCCGAGCTGAATATGCGCAACCCATAGTGATTTGGAAACAGCAGGAGAGGAATACAGTATTTCACAACCCTGCAATTTCATTCTGGCTGCAGACAGCTAAACTTCACTCTAAAGCAAAGAGTTCCTCACACTACCCCTCTTGGATCTTCAACTCAGCGGCCAGCCTCCTTTTGTTACAGCCCAGCAAAGCCGACATACCAATCCCTCGAGTCAGACAGCACCAGCAGCCTGATCCTCTGGGATTTATACCGGCTGCTTTCAGAAATACCCAGAGGGCCCAGCACAAACCCAAGAATGTCAACATCTGGCAGCAGCAGAAAGGAATGAGAAAGAAATAAAAGACTTAGGAACGAAAATTCCCAAGGTCCCTTGCACCCTCCCTCCCTCCCGACTTTTGCCCTTCGAGAGCAAGCAGGGGGAGCTTCACAGCGAGAGATTTCCACTGCCTTGGCAACTGTTTTACATCATAGGTCTTTTAAAAAATAAATAGAAGCTGCTTCCTTTTAATTTTGAGAAGTGCCCTTCACTCCAGAACCTCTTCAAAAGGCTATACGAAGTTCCGAAAATAAGATATATATACAAAAGACTATATCCAATTTGTTTTCATTCGGAGTGGGAAACAAGAAAAGTCAGTATAATCCGTCGAGTCTAAACACTTGTCCACTGAATTCAAAGTCTCCTTAAAGATAAAAAGCAGTCTTCCCAACTGCCTGTTATTTCCCATAGGACTCATTCTGGAAAGTAGCACAACTCATTGAAAGGAGGAATGAGAGTTTAGCACCACCCATTCGCATTGTCTTATAGGAAACTTGATGCCCTCCAGATGTGTTAGAAGAAAGCTCCCATTGTTTGTTGGATGGCAATACAGGAGATTTAAAGTTCAATTCATTTGGGGACAGTCACATTTAGGAACTCAAGTCTTTGGGGCCCATAGATTTTGTTCTCAATTACTGTGCCAAGAAAATGGTGCAAGGATTCATACAATCTCAAAGCACTTTCCCAAGTTCTCAGAGACTCTCCTACAGCACCACAAACCTTTAGAAGTGCAATATCCTAGCATTCGTAGACTCACAGAAGTGGAAAGTCCCATTCAAGGCTGTGAATTTAACTCTATAACCTCAGAGATGACTGGGAATAATAATATCTTTAGCCCAATGCCTAGATCAGAACACTGGAAATGCCATTTAAGCCACTGAGCTCCATCTATCAGCTTAATAACAGGTTCCATTAATAAAGCATCCTGACCATGAGGAAATTATTTCTAATATTCAGCACAAAAAATGGCTTACTAAAAACCACTGTTCTGTATCTTTTGCTTAGGGATAATAATGAACAGATTACGTAGCCTTCTTCCTTGAGACACAGCTTCAAATATTTGAAGAATGCAATTCTATGTGTGATGCAATGCTTCACTGTCATGCAGGTGCTTAAAAACCAAAGGCTACCTTAGAATGCATTAATAGAAACACAGGACAGATATCATAAAAAGTAATGGCTCCAATTCCACTCTCCCTTCATCAAACCCCACTGAAATCCTGTATCCAACTCTGGGCAGCTTTCAATTTGACATTGTTTGAAGCAAATTGAAGCAAGTTCAGAAAACAGATTTTACAATGGTGAAGAGTCGAGAAAATTAAGCTCTATTAGAAGCAGTTGAAGGATCTGAGAATGTTTAGCCTACAGAGAAAACAAGTGGAAATATAATATAGCCTTCAAATATCTGAAGGGTTGTCATAGAAGAGGGACAAAATTTATTCCCCATTGCTCCAGGCAACAAGTTACAAATACAAGGAAGTAAGTTTAAGCTAGATATCAAGAAAATTTTCCCAATTCTATGGAACCTGTGGAACAGGCTATACATGAAGTGAAGAATTCCTTGCATGAGGACTTGATACAGAGGCCAGTCAAACAACTCTCAGAAGGACTTCAGTGGATTTGCACTAAACAGGAGGCTGGCCTAAACAAGGGTCTTCAAACTTGGCAAGTTTAAGACTTGTGGACTTCAATTCCCAGAATTCCTGAGCTAACATGACTGGCGGAGGAATTCTGGGAGTTGAAGTCCACAAGTCTTAAAGCTGTCAAGTTTGAAGACCTCTGGCCTAAAGAGTCTCTAAGGTCCTTTCAAACTCTACTGTTATATGATACCTTCCCTCAGTCATATTTTCTTAAGGCTAAACATTCACAGTTTCCTCATTTTTTTCCTCCTAGGAACTAGTATCCAGTTGACACACTATACTTAACTGTTCTTGTTGGAATCCTCCTAGGAACTCGTATCCAGATTTTTAAGGTTATTATATTTGGTTCATTGTGAATCAAACAGCCTCTCCAGCACAGGCATTTGTTCCTAATCACAATGTCACCAAAATGCAAGAGGTGGTTCAAACAGAACTACAGCAGTCTTCTCCAACTTGATGAGCCCAAAGGATGACCAGGACAATATACTTCTTAGCAAATCAGATCATTTTTCTAGGATAGGGATGGCAATAAGTAACTGCAGCATGCAAATACCATAAAATAGTACACTAAGATATTGCCAAAAATACTCCGAGACTATATTTTCAGTGCAGGCTAAATCTTTAATGAATTCAAGATGTTCAAATCCAGCACTTAATTCTTACAAACTAAACAGATATGAGAGAATCATACTGCATCCACCACCCTAGAAAGCCAGGTGTCCTTAAGTCAGGGGTCCCCAAACTTGGCAACTTTAAGACTTGTGGACTTCAACTCCCAGAATTCCTCCTCCAGTCATGTTAGCTCAGCTATGCAGGCTGGAGAATTCTGGGAGTTGAAGTCCACAGGTCTTAAAGTTGCCAAGTTTGGAGACCTCTGCCTTAAATACTCCTGACTGTCGAACCACTTACGTTGGTCCAGCTGTTGGTGTCTGGATTTTTGAAAACTCTGGGATATCCTGTTTCTTCTTACGAAAGAAAAACCAGTAGGTCAGGAGACCAATGATAATGGAGAAGAGGAAGATGTCCATCGTGCTGAAGGAAACTGAAGTCTCTGGACTCTTTACAGAAGAGAGTTCGTCTTTAGATGATGCTGTCCCCATGGAGATGAAAACTAAATGGAAATAAATTTTAAAAAAATGTGTCACATACATTGCTACAGCTTTGAATATTGGCAATCTGTAATCTTCTGGAGCCAAAAACCAGGCCAAAGAAAGAAGGCTTCAGTCTGGGAATGCCAGGAGAATATCCCAGATTAAATAGAATAAACCAGAGACATTTCTTGAAGAAAGCAGCCATAGCCACATACTACAAAATATATATTTCATTTTGCATTCAGGACTAGACCTGGCTTGAAATTGAATCATCAGCCTGATCACTCCCATAAGTTTTATAACGTTCATGTAAAAGGAGCTTGCCCGCAAAATGAACTTTATCCCAGAAGGAAGATAAATATTGCATACAGATGTATCTCTCTCTCTTTCTAGCACTATTGTAAGAAAAGTCATATTAACTTACATTATTTTTCACCTACCTTCCCTTATTTATAGATCAGTCCAGGCATGCAACTAATTAAATAAAGTGATATAATGTACTTTGTACTTTGAACCCTGCCACTTCCTTTTTTAAAAAACAAACTTTATTAATTTTACAGTTAAAATAAACAAACAACACACACACAAATGGAGAAAAGAAAAAAAAGAAAAAAAAGAGTTAAGAAATAAGAGAGGGAAGAGAGAAAAAGAAAAAAGAAGAGTAGAAGAAAAATCAAAAAGTGATTAAAAACAATTTCATCTTCAACAGTTTGTAGGTCATTATTTCTATCCTTATTTTATGCCATATTTACAAGTAATTCTTAATGCGAATATATAATTACCACTATTATAGCTTATCCTCTTTTACAATATTA
This sequence comes from Laticauda colubrina, assembly GCA_015471245.1. Lineage (NCBI taxonomy): Eukaryota > Metazoa > Chordata > Lepidosauria > Squamata > Elapidae > Laticauda > Laticauda colubrina. The sequence continues at coordinate 13,482,311 of BLBF01000036.1, read as the reverse complement.
TGTAGCCCATATCTTTTATCTAACCATTCATACATTTCCAGCAGTTCCAGCTCTCATAGTACATTGCACAATGTTGGAAACAGCCTCATACTCCACCAGAGGAAATGATTATTCAAAAAATACTAAATTGTGCAGAAATTGATAAATTAACCCTAGCATTAAAAGAGAAAGAAACATCAATGAGCCCTGCCACTTCCTTAAGACAAAATGTTAGTTCCTCTTAGTTCTTTTTGGAAGGACTAAGCATGCCAGTGGTACTGCAAAAGATGGACAAAAACAATAAGATACTACAAAGGCATCACATCAAGCCTGCCTTCAAAACAGACAAAAAAGTAGCAGCCATCCTTAGAAACTCCAAAGATAAAATTGACCTGGAAAACCAAGGCATATATGAAGTTCCCTGTGCATCATGCCCAGCCACATACATTGGACAGACCAATAGAAGAATAAGTACCCGCCTGGATGAACACAAAAATTCAAGGCAAACACCTGGGCACAAACAGACTCCCTCTGATACCTCCAGCTCAAACACACCCCAACCAGGCACCCAGATGAAACCTAGCTTCCTAATAGATAATAGCCGTCCTTTCACGTGAAGCCAAGCTGCACTGAAAGCCTCCAATACAGGAACAGAGTGTTGCCAGCCAATCAAAGCCACAAAACAGACAGAAGAAACCAGAAACACCAATCAATCAAACTCCAAGTCCAATGAACACAGATCCAGGCTCCCAGCCAATCAGAATGGACCAGCCTCAAATTTGAAACCAGGAACTAACTCTATACAAAAGCCTGAGGATGGCAGATGAGATTCTGCTGAA
>BLBF01000036.1:13444578-13481093 GCA_015471245.1 Laticauda colubrina | reverse complement strand
AATAGCTTGGATTTCAAGGAGTTGAATGGCCTGATTCATGAGGTCTTACCTTGAAATGTCCCGAGAGACAGGACAGATCAAAAAAAATTTTTTAGGGGGGGTGCATTAGGAAGTCCAATTGTAATCCTGACCTAATAGTGCTGAGCACGCAGGCATCCGCCATTGACTCCTCCCATTTGGAGGCAAACAAGGCTAGGCGACCTCCGATGGGTGGGGAGAACAAGGGATGACTTAGAGTGACAGCAGGAACGGCACCCACCCCACAAAAGGGCTGTTTACCAGGATAAGGAGCTGGGCGATAGTCGGCTCTCTTCCTAGAGGAAGAGAGAATTTTACGTTTATCTCTGGTTTTGATGAGATAAGGTTCCAGAGCATTGCCAAAAAGCTTATCACCTGCGAATGGAACTGAAGCCAGCTTTCATTTACGGCGTGACTCCGCCTGCCAATTTCTGAGCTATAACAGTCTTCTTGCTGCTACTGAAGACACTATGGCCCTAGATGCAAATTTGGCGGAATTGAGAGTGGCATCTGCAGTGAATTCCGCCACTGCGATAATCTCATTAAGGCCTTGGTGAGACTGAAGGTCAGAGGTAGGCAATCTAATTTGGAGTTGGTGCAGCCACTGTATGGATGCCCACGTGAAAGAGCCAGAAAATGGGAACGAGGCCAGAACCAGAATGTCAACAGAAGGCACTGCCAGGGAATTGTTCAGGCTGTGCTGACGTTGTAGAAACACTTATCCAGAGAAGATGGCTGAGGACCTGCCGAAGGGGAAGCGCACTGTTCCTTGACCATGTCCAGGAACAAAGTGAGAGAAGGCAAAACCCCTGCATGCACTCCAGGCTTGGAGAAGAATGAGTCCCCTGGCTAGAGGGAATTCCTTGTGGCTTGGGAGCCACTTCCTCTGGTGACAGCTTGGCAGTGACCAAGGCCATGCTGAGTAATGGCCTGAAGAGAGAAGGATTGACGACCAATGCAGAGATGTAAGCTCTGGGCGAGAGTCCTCTTCCTCTGAAAGATTTTGGTCAAAGGTCTCACCCTCTTCACGTTCTGAATGAGAGGAGTAACTGTGTTCAGATGGTGAAGCCCTTTCCTCCTCATCAACCTCCTCCCATTCTGGTAGAGAAGAATGAACCCTGAGGTCCTGGGGCCGATGTAAATCAGGGTGATGAGGCAACTTATAGATTGAGAAGGGAGAAGGGCCTGAATCCTTTCCGGAGGTTGAAGGATTTGCTTGAAGCCTTCAGCCAATCCCTGCCTAATGGCCAAAGAGACAACATCTTGGATATCCCCTGGTCTATGCTCAAAGCTAGGGGCAGAAGGCCAAAGATCCGCTGCTGAGGGAGTGAAGGTGGCTTCAGGCCTAGATTGAGAAGAGGCTCGAGGCCTGGAGGGAGGGGGAGGAGCATAGGGCCCAGAAGCTGGCCCAAATCTGCTTAGATCCTGAGGATCATTGTACTGCAAAAGCCTCAGGAGACAGGCTCATCGATAACTTCTCCTCCCCAGACCTGCCAACCCCTGATAAAGGAAAAACTGGAGACCCATGAAAAAAAAACTGGAGATTCTATAAAAAATAGTGAGATTCATGGTCACGTGAAACATACCACATAAATATTCGAACTTAATTCCATCAGATATAAGATCTTTTAACCGTGTTTCAATACATGGGTAAATGAGGCACAAAATCGAAACAATAATCCCAAATTACATTCAGTTATGACCAATTTTAGAACTGATAACGCATCAGACATAATTTAGTATGTAAATTACAAACAACCTTGGCCTCAGCGTTCTTTTTTCTATTACTACCCAAAGTCCCGAATCTTTGTTTTATTTCTGAGTTTCCCACTCGTTACAATGGCATAATTACCGACATTTCCCCAAGAGCTGGGAACAGGTAAATTATAACTATTTTCGAGTAGATCCCAGCACAGAAACACCCCTCCCCCAATTAACTTTGATCTGTCAGGCTATCCTATTCTGAGCAACACGGTGGCGATCAACCGCCGAGCTCAACGCCCTGCGAAGATGGGCCAAAACCAAGGCTCACCGTCAGAAAGATTCTGGGAGGACAGGGCTTTGGGCGCAACTTTCCTGAACAGCAGAAGTGAAGCCCAGAGGGAAAAGGTGGCGGGGCAAAAGTTGCAGCTCATCGTCCATCTGGGGAGAAAAATGGCGCCCGACTTCGTGCATGTTTTACTTGAGGCAAGGGCTGCTAAGGGCCAGCTGACAGGGAGTGCGAGAGCCAAGACTCTCATCGTGGGAAGCCGCCTCGCTAAGTCGCTGCTCCAGCACAAATCGAGGCACGGCCACCGAGAGGGAGAAGGTGGAGATTTTCCTTCCAAGCGGTCATTGAACCCACCGGACTGAAATAACCGCTGGCTGAACCAGGGGATTTTATAACGGTGGTTATAAAAAAAAAGCATTTTAAATTTGGCGTGAGATTGAGGAGCCTTGTCGTGAGACCATGAGACATGACAAAAAATCGTGAGACTCACGGCAGAACCGTGAGAGTTGGCAGGGCTGCCTCCCCTGGGAGGGCTTGGCTGGGGCCCACAGGTATGACCTGAAACATGCTGTAGTTGCACTCAGTTCTGTCGAACTGCCTCTCTAGGGCTGCATGTCTGAGCTTTTCTGCCCTCAACTCAGCCTGAGTTACCTTCTTAGGGGCTAGAGCCTTAGCTCTGATTTTATCAGCCACCTCCCTCTGGACTGATTGGGTGCGTTGCCTACAACTTTTTCTCTTACTGACTTAAGAGACTGTTCCACTGGGGGGGGGGGAGCTCTGCCTGACCCTTATCTTGCTCCATTTGAAGAATAAAGGCTCTTACGCTGGAAAGAAACTGTTTGTAAATTTTTTGTATTAAGCCCCTTAGGCTATAAATTGGCCCCTGGGCTTACAAAATGGCCGCTCACCTCGTGGTGGAAGGCTTCAATCCAAGATGGCCACTGACTATGGGAAACAGGCTCCGAAATCAAAGAATCTCTCCTTAAGCTATAAAGAGCCCCGAAATGAAGTCAGCAAAGGAAAGGGCAGACTCTGGCCACACGATCAGCTGGCTGACACTGGTATCGGTTTGCCGATCGCTTTTTACGACCGCTCAAACCGCAGGCGTGGGGGACGCTGCCCAACTTGCCTGAACAGCGCTCTGGCAACGCTGCTCCCAACCTTGCTTGAAACGAGGAAAAACGGCACTGAAGATTGCTGGTGAGTGTTATCTAACAGAAGCTTTCAGAGACACAGCTACTGACTGAAAGGAGCTGAGTCAAAAGCTGGGGTCTCTTCCGGGGGCTGGCTTTTATTTCTTAGTACAGACTCAGCTATGACATCATAGGAAGGAGTCAATCCATTCGGGGCTCTCGATGCAGCATGGAGGAGAACAGTGTTGTTTGTTTTTGCAATTTGAATGAGTGAAATGAATGTTTGGATATATACAGAAAACCAGGGTTTTTGTCTTTAAAATATTTATGTTATTATCTTCTGCAACATGTCACTCCTAACTAGTTATTGGCTAATACCAATTGCAGCAAAGCAAAATGTGATTAGTTTATAGCATTGCATGTGAACTCAGTCACAGTGATTAATAACCCTGGTGAATGCCTTTGATGCTACATGGATCTAGCCAGATATAGCTAACAACAAAAAATGGTTCACTGTCTATCTGGTCACAACTTCTAACTTTTCCAAACATTCATTTCATCTCATTCAAATTGCAAAAAAGGAACAGCACTGTTCTTATATTGAGAAACCACATTGTAAAAAAGAAAGAAAAAATGGCCATTAATGATGTCAAAGACTGTGACAATAATATGGTGACATAATCAGCTTGGGTTTTGTTTTGAGAGAGGTGGAAGTGTTTAGCCTTAAAGAGGCTTCATACCTGTACTCAAACGATCAACTCATAAGTCACTTTGGTTTCCCTTGGAGCTGAAATTCAACTCATTAAGTACATGATGCAAGTGATAGCGTGCCTGGGAATAAACATTTTCAGTTTGAAAGTGTCAGGGTAGTTAGTGATTTAAGAGCTGACCAACTGATGCAATGATGTAATGATGGGAATGAGTTAGCAAGGTTCTTTGCTGTTATCTCTTTAAGAGCCTGTAAAAGAAGAGGCCCTGTTAGGGCAACTCTCTCACTGTGTGTTCTTCCCTGCTGTAATTGTTGCTTGTTTGACTCCAGTAGGTGTATGTATAGTATACATTCTTTTGTAGATAAAACCACTATTTATTACAAACATCTGTTTGCTATTATTGCTCCTGGATTATAGTAAAGCTGGGTGCACTCTGATAGAAAGTTCTGAAAACCTACTCATTATATGAGTCTTATCAGCTTAATTACAATGCATTAAAATATTGTATTCTTGATGTTCTTGAATCTTAATTTTTCTCTTGCAGACATTTATCAGCAGATTGGTTAATAGGAAGAAGAAAAACAAACACCCAACAGTTCAGCCTTTACTTACATATATTCTCCACTATTGCATCAGTTTATGACTGAAGGGTCCAAGACAACACCTGACTTTGTGTGGTGTGTTATATACACCAACCATGTACAGACCCAGGGCAATGGATAAGTGAATGACAGAACATAAGTTGTATGCGATGCAAAAGATGAGACTCGAGAAATTCTGGCAGACAGGTCAATCTGAAGAGCTCCACTCTGTCTTTGAACACAGGCATATTGATTGTGCAACATGATATATTTCCAAGGATGATAAATATCACATTTATAACACAGGACCTCATTTTCAAACCACATAGACAATACAAACAAATATTAAGCCAAAGCACAACTTCACTTTCAGCCATTTCAATCTTTTGTCTGCAAAAAAATATCTTCATGACTTCACTTTTTTGCTGACCATAGTTTCTTTGTCAGCAGTAAGAATGATCAAGTCAAGTAAACTTGGGATAGAACATTATATTTCTCCAGCATGATCTCCAAATCCTCTAGTGAAGCATAGTAACCTTAACAACACATGGTTGACAATAGTCACCAGGGTCACCATGACAACCTTGAATTCAAATCTAGCAAATCACCTCCAAAAGTAAGAAGCTGCAATATATTTTGCCTTTAAAGGAGGATAAAGGGAAAGAAAAACTCTATTTGGATTTTGAAACCAGAGAGCCAAACTGGTTACAAACCCCAAATCATTAACACTACCTTGAAGTGAGAAACCATGCCAGTTTTTTTAACCATCTGTCATAGCCTATATATCAACCATACACCATGACAGTAAACTATTTGCTGGCATAAATCTATGGCCTTCCTTCTCTTCCATACCCTGAGCTTGTAACAAAATGAGAATCTCAATAGGTAATCATGCCCACATGTGATAACAGCAAATTCCATACTTTGCTCTCTGTAAAGAAATGTTTCCTTTAAATTCTTATCTATTACACATACCTTATTATTCAACCTTTGGGCAAGGTAGCTCCAGGATTAACTGCCCTTTACTAAGGTGAGTGGTGAAAATAATAGCATTTACATTCCTCTGGAGCAAGCATCAAGCTAGGTGGCGGAATGAGAGAATAAACTCTTGTCTGGACAGTTGTCAAAAGTATCTGTTATATATGGGCTATAGTGAAGAGGCAGGACAACCGTAGAAGGAAAGGATTTCTTTATTTAGCTCTGAACAAAAGACTGCCATCCGGTGTGCCTGCTGTTCTTTTTACAGGCTACTGTCCACAATTTCAGCCACTGTCAGGCTGTTCATTTTCTCACCTGGAAAATGAACCAATGGCGGAAGTCTGACATCACTGACTTTTCCCACTGAATATCAGATACCCTTCCCCTCCTGGAAGAAGCATTCATCTGATCAGCTCTCACTCACAGATAATAATCACATAAGTAGAAGGGACTCCTATGAGCGCGACTGGACCTTCGCAGTTCACACACACACCCCAGCGGTGGCAACCTGACGAGTTGGGTCTGTTGTTTTTCAGGGGCAGGGCTGCCTCCAATGGAACAGAGGGCTCTGAATTCCTTTGCTGGATTTTCCCCCCCTTGAGCTAAAGTATGCTGCGGTGTGCTTGAGTTTGAGTCTCAGCCTAGAGTGGGGAGGCTTGTGTTTTCAGTATTTGTAGTTGTTAGGGTTGGTATTACCTTTCTATGTTGTGTTTCTGTTTCTGAGGTTTTCTGGTCGTTCAGACTCCATTCCAATCATCCCCGGAGTTGGTCTATGTGTCTGCTCCATATTTTCCCATCTTCTAGTTCTACTCTATAAGATCGGGGGCCTGTGACTTGCACTACTCGTGCAGGGACCCATGGTGGCCCCCCTGCATAGTTGTGAGCATAGACCTATTGACCTATGTTCAAATATCTGCATTTACTCGTCGAATCTGCGGGTGTGCTTGGATTGTAGTGTGGGTATAATCTCCCGTGTTTCTCCAACAATACATCCCCCCAATAGGAAGACCCCACGTTTTCTAGGCATAAGGTGAAATTAATGTCCTCCCCTCCAAATTTAGGCCTAGTTTAAAACATGCAAAATTGGTGGGGAACTTGCCATTAGGAGCACCCCGCAAACAGCTACGCCTCGCCACCAGCCACTCCTAATGGCTGATCATGGCAGAGCGTGGACAAGCGCATTTCCCTACCCCTGACAAGCGCATTTGCTGCAGACCTGGGTATGGTGCTGGGTGCAGGCCGGGTCAATAGGCGGGTGGCGGCGGCAGTGTGGATGTCGGCCTCAGTGGCAGTAGGGCACTTTGCATCATGCCTGCTGCTGCTGCTTTCCTTTCTGCCTGTGCGCTGCTGCATTTGGAGTGCTGCACATTCCTCCACCGGCAGTGTTTCAGCAGCTTCTTGGATGGGGAAGCCATAGCTTCCACAGTTCCCGCTGGCCCTGGCGCCTCTCTTGCCAACACCATCTCTAACAGAAGCAGCAGTGAGACAGACCCCGCTGCCAATGAGAACCGCCTACCCTCCCATAGGGGCATCGCTTTGATTGACGGCAGTTGCGTCGACAAGGTCCTGCAAATCGGTGAGTCTTTCGGGGTTGAGTGGGTGGAAGCAGTGGCAAGAGGGTGATGCCATCGTTTCTCCCCCTCCATGCCTCATTTTGCTTCCTGCCTCAGTTATTCAGGTCATGGTCTTGTCCCTTGTACAGTCAGGTGCTCTCCTCTTGCTCCAGCCACCCAAACCCTCCCTCGTGGATATTTTCCCCCCTCTTTAAGTTTTCTTTACTCTCATTCCCTCCGTCAGTTCCCTAAGAATACAGACTGACTGAGCAGCTTCCTCCCCACCCCTCCCGGTACTTTTAAAAAGGGAACCATCTATCCACTTTGCCCTTCGAGCAGAGGCAAACCTTCCTATCAAAAAAGAAGAAAAAGGGTATCATCCTTCAGACCCTTAGCATCAAGCTTCCCAAAGGATTCTCCCAAAGGATCCACCCCAAAGGAGGATTCACCCCCTTAAATGCACTCTCCTCCTTTGGGGGGAAATCCTCTGATGAATCCTCCTTTGGAGATTCAGCTAGGAAACATTCAAAATTGTTTGCTGTGAATTGGGGCCCATTATCTGATACCACAACATCTGGTAACCCATGTGTGGCAAACAATTTCCTCAATACCTTAATCACAGCATCTGCTGTGGTGGTTTTCATGATTGTTACTTCCACCCACTTTGAATATGCATCAACAGTTATTAGAAATATTTGCCTCTGCATTGGCCCTGCCAGGTCTATATGTATTCTAGACCAAGGTGCTTTTGGTGATTCCAATTCTAGAGCTGGTGCTGAAGGGGGTGCAGGTCTAGATTCCTGACAAGGCGTACAATCCCAACCCATTTTTCAATTTCCTCATCCATTCCCGGCCACCAAGTATAACTTCTGGCTAATGCTTTCAATCTTACTATCCCCTCATGCAACATTCTTAAGAGTTGTTCTCTCTACGTCTCAGGTATCACAACTCTATCCCTCCACAACAAACACCCTTTAATTACAGTTCATTTTGCCTAATTTTAAATGGTTTAAAGTCACCTTCCAGCATTTCTTCTGGCCCTCCCCTCAACACCCAGTTTAAAATACGTGCCAGAGTTTTGTCTTTGGCTGAGTGTTTGGCTATCTCTGATGCTGTGATAGGGCTGGTGGCAATGTCTTCAATGAGGAGTATGGATGTGGCTGGAGCTGGATCTTCAACAAGTTCTGGAAGGGGGCAACCACTGAGTGCACCTGCATGAGTTATGGTCTTGCCAGGGTTGATGTTTTAAGGCGATAGTTATATGCAGCTAAGAAAACAGTCCATCTTGTCATTCTAGGAGACAATGTTTGGTGTTGGTTTGTTTCCTGCTATGATGCCTAGGAGTGGTTTGTGATCTGTGACTAGTTCAAATTGTCTCCCATAAAGATATTCATGAAAACGCTCAATTCCTGCTACTACAGCCAGTGCTTCTTTATCTAGCTGGTTGTAATTTATGGCTCTGGATAAAGTTTTTGAATAGAAAGCAATGGGTGCTTCTCTGCCATTTGGAAATTTATGGCTGAGAATGGCCCCTACCCCAAAAGGAGATGCATCACATGTTAGTGAAAGAGGTACTGTTTCATTATATTGTATGAGAACACTGTTAGAAGTTAGGAGTCCTTTTATGGATTCTAATGCAGTTGCTTCTCTGCGCCCCCAAGTCCATTCTGCATTTTTATTAAGATTTGCTCTGCATGTTTCAGCAATATGCCCCCTTCTCTCACATCGGTGGCAGATTGTATCCCTGAATTTGCAAACCGCCCAGGGGTGTTTCCCTTTACAGCCTGCACACCATAGGGGTCTCTGGCTCGTCCCCCCCAATCTTCTATCAGGTTTTACTCTATGTATGTCTTCCTCCTCTTCTTTGGAGAGTTCTCCAATCTCCCCCTCTCCCTGGTATTTGCTGGTTGTGCCCCATGCTGAGGGGGCGGGCAGAGCTACCACTGGAAACTATAAAAACTGCACTTCATTGGTCCATGGATTGAAGAGAGAAGCCATCACAGCCATATAAACCTACACTGTGGGCGCTGTACTTACTTCCAACAAGCTTCTGAGTACAATTCAAAGGACTGTTTTTCACTCTGAAAACTATATACTGTTGAGTTCCTAAATACTACACAGTTGCCTTCTTCCAGTATAACCAACCTATCTAGTATATAGAGGAAACTGAGTGTTCTTGTATCCTACCTATCTAGAATATAGATGAATCAGCAAGTTATAAAGATTATCCAAATTAAAATAAAGACAATTTTTATCACTATCTCTTGTATTACACACTTCACCAAGTTGCGGTGCAGAAAAAATAGCAATAGCACTGGCATTTACTTATATACTGCTTCACAGTGCTGTACAGCTCTCCCTAAGCCGTTTACAGAGTCAGCATATTACCCCCAACAATCGGGGTCCTTATTTTACCGACCTCGGAAGGCTGAGTCAACCTTGAGCTGGTCAGGATTGAACTCTTGGCTGTGGGCAGAGTTTGCCTGCGACACTGCATTCTAAATCGTGCACTGCTGAGGATCAGGAACAAATAAACCATCGTACATAAATACAAATTGCAAAGCTTGTAAGATGTAACTACAATGGCTGATACATATTAGCTTTGGTGGTGGAAAGGGACTTTAGGGGACTTCAATCTGCAAGCCTCCAGAGGGGCTTGGTGGGAGCTCATGTCCTCTTTGATGACAATGGCTTGTCTTATCTCAGTTCCGATGCACATTTCCAATACACTCTCTCATTTTTGTCCAAGCAGTTATTGAATGATCTTGAGATGGAGGAATTCCCTGGTCCTTTGCCATAGTCAAATCATACTTAGTCTGATTTATGATGGTGGCCTCCCAGGACTTCTGTAAGGCAATGGAAACAATTCAGGAGTATCTCTCAAGCCCCTAATGGATTTTCAGAGGGTATGTGGGGATTTCCCAGCTCTCTTGATAGGAAGTTCTGTCCAGCAGCCAATAAGCAACTGGTAGCAGGAAGCGAGCCAAGCCTACTGCTGCTCCAAAGCGGACTCTTTCTGGAGCCCATCCCAGATGGCACCATAGTTTACTAAAACCCTTCAGAAACTGAAGTGCCAGAAACAACACATACATATATAAATGTTATATACAGTATTCTTGTTTGATACTAATTATTCTAATCATCAAGCTACTTATGTCCCGACCTTGCCTTCTTCTATGCAACCACTGATAGAATTTTTTCCATGTTTCATAGTACTCAGATTACCCCTTGTTTTCTAATTCGAGGATTAACCTGTCCAATTCTGCACAGGCCATAATTTTCCTTATTATCTCTGTTTCTGATGGTATGCTTTCCTTCTTCCAGTATTGCACATACATTATTCTAGCCGCCATCAACACATATTAGATAAATCAAATCCTTCCTATGTTCCTCTGTTATTATTTCTAGGAGAAAAAAATTCTGGCTTCAATGGAATATACTCTCCCACCATTTGTTCTACCCATGTCTGGCTCAGTCTCCAATCCTTTTTCGCAGCATTGCAAGTCCACCACTTCAGCCCATTTTGCTCCCTCAAATCATCCTCCTTACTCTCTACTACACCATTACACTTGCATAACACATGAGTTGGAGGCACTGTACTGGGTGCTAATCTATGCATTATTTTCCATGTAAAATTTAAGATGCTGGTTATCGCCTTTCAACCAACAAGGTGGTTATCGGCTTGTTTCTTCATATGGTACAAGACAGATACACAAGCTGTTTATTGTACAAAGGGAAACTCTTCCATTTCTAATCTAATCTAATTTCCCCCTCTATCTTTTTTTTAAAATAAACTTTATTCATTTTACAATTAAAACAGACAAACACCACGTACATAAATGTGAAAGAAAGAAAAGTGAAAAGAAAGATCAGAAAACAATTAAAAACAGTTTCATCCTCAACAGTTTGTGGGACCTTATTTCCAACCTTATTTCTATGGTCTTATTCCTACGTTAGTGCTGTTTTATTTCTTCTTTAAATCTTTTCTCTCAGGTTTTCAATTCTTGTAGCCAATCTCAGTCCATTTGCATGGGAAATCCTTTTTCATTCCTTTATTATTAATAATTAAATCTGTTTGCCACTCATTTCACCACAAGGCGACTCTTTATAGACTTGTAAATAAGCTTCCCTGCCCACTCTCGCACCCATAGTCCTGTTTCTGGAGCTGGTTTCTGGAGCTCTGCACCGGGGTTGGTTAGTTTGGTTTCCTAACTTGCTCAAATTTGCAGACTCTGGTCAGGCTATTCCACACACACCCCACCCCAAATCTCTCAGGCCTGCCTTTCACTGGTGTTGCAGCTCCAGAGAATTCTTCTCCGTGTCTGAAAGCTACTGCTCCGGTGCTTGCTTTTGGGTTGGGGAGTCTCTTTCCCAAATCTCTGCTGTCCTCTCGGCTTCACTCTTCTTCAAAACACTCACAACGCATATTTCAGTTCCCTTTTTATAAAGCAAACTCTTCAGTTATGGAGAGAGTGGTGCTATGTTAATCTTCCTTCACAAGTAACATCACAACTCTGGATCCCAGGATGAAAAACTGCCTACTTCACACAAGATAGGGAATTCATTCTTCTACACACCTCTAAAGAAGGGAGACAGGATACATGGGGGACCATCTGTCTCCACTGCCTTCAGCCCATCTTACCAGATCTAACACTCAGAGTGTGCTACAGGTCCCTTCTGTGGAACAATATCAGGTTACTCAATCTAGAAGGCTCCCTTCTTTGTAGCAGACCTTGTTTTGTAGAAGAGTCTTCCCCAGTGATGGTTAACCTTCCAGTACCAAGTGCCCAAAGCGTGCATCCCCAAAATGCAATGAGCACACATCCCCCCATCAACATGTATCTGCCCCGCCCCTGCGCACACGAACATCCCCGCACATGCTCAGCAGAGACCTGAAGACCAGTTGACCAGCAGGAGATGCGCATGCATACGCGGGAGAGCTGTGCTGGGACGACGGCTCATGTGTGCACAGAGAGGTGATGAATAATTTTGACCTATATAAAGCACTACATGGCATGGCGGTGGGTACCAGCAAGACTACCTGTATCAAGTGATTCCTACCTATCATTTATCACTATGCTGCACTTTCCCCAATTGGATATTTTGGTTAAAAAGTCAATGTTTCTCACTGATAGTTTCATGCTTTGGAGAACCTCTGTCTCTGCAGATTTAGAGATGATCTTAGCTTGCGGTTTTTAGAAAAGCCTTGAAAATAGAGCTATTCAGGACATTTGATTGTTGTGGAATGCCTTTTTAACAAAATTTCAACCATTGGGCTGAAGTTTGTTTTTCTTGGCTATTATTTTTTGTACAGCATGTTGATTTACTGGTGTTATGTTGTATTTATTCAAACTATGAACTGCCAGGTACTTGTGATAAGTGACAGTAAACAGGATGTAAATAAGAAAGCCAAAATCAAGTTAAAGCTCAGCAAATTGTGTGAACCTGGTTACTTTGTTCAGCTACTTTCTCCAAGCTAGGTGCCCTGATCCAATACATCTGAAGGAACCAGTCTAGCCAACCAAGCTCACCACCAGAAGTCACAATATCCTGTGCTAGTCACCTTGCAAGACTGGGTGCTAAAAGCAAGGAAATCCTTCCCATACTGTTTGGAGGAACATGGTTTTTAATACAGCATGCAAGAAACCCTCCCTCTTACAACATCATCTTTTGTTTGAAGATTAATCTTAATCTCCACTTCAAATGACCTTTTGTGCCAAGTATCTTACACAACAGGATTAAATGCTGGCTCTTTTGTCTATTTGTATACCAAAAGGAGGGGGGAGAGTAATTTTGGTTTTAAAAACGATGAGCAATGAGGAACACATGGTGCAATGGTCTCCACCAAGCTGACTTGACAGGAAGTGTGTTCATACTGACGCGAATTCTGGTGACATTAAACACACTGCTATAGACAAGACCTTTGCCCAAGTGTTCCTGGGTAATCATGTTTGTAGACTTTCCTTCACTTCTTTGCTAGAAGTGGTAAAAAAAAAAGAGGGAGAGAACAAACTAAAGTAACTCAATTTAAAATGAGTATTACAGATCTCTGCAATTATTTCTTAGTGCAAGTGTGGGAAACTCCTCAGCAGGGAGTGTTGGAGGGTGTTCTTTAATTAGCTGAAGAGCCTATTTGCCTACATTAGTGAAATGAAAATGATACAATAGCTAGGTAAGGTCCAACATGCCCGGTGTAGGACATGCTATGATTATTGTACTAAGATCTTCATATGCACTACACAACCTAATTTAATTACTAAGAACACTTTTTGGGGGGTCTGCAAAATACATAGAACTAAAAATTAGCCAGCCAACCTGAGATTACTTAATAATCCATACTGAAAGTGGCAATTAGACTAATAGCAGACACTCCCCAAGTGCACATCCTGCTGCCCTCCCCACCATCTTTTAATACAAATCACCATTACTTTCACTAGTTGTTTTGTTTTGTTTTGTTTCATTGCTTTTACTGGCTCAGTGGACGGCAAATAAATAAAATACCTATATACATAGCCACAAAAACAAATACAAAACCAAGGTTCCATCTGACCAAGCTTGGCAACATTGCACAAAACTCAGACACTAGACCTTTATTCAACCAATTTAAGCGTATTTTACAAACCAAGCCTTACTGTCACTCAGAAATGAACCTGACTTTACTTATTAAGACCTGATGCAAGTTGTTGCAATACAAAAATAATCCTCAACTTACAATCATAACAGTCTGCCCATTACAAGTTGTGACAGTTGTAAAGTGGATCATCGTATCACAGATTTTACTACCTTTATTGCAACAGTCATTAAGCAAATCACTGTGGTCACTAAGTAAATTTGCAGTTATTAAGGAAGTTTGCTATAGGGTGTTTTTGGCAAAACTATAATCAATCATACATACGTGACTATAGGGAAACTACAAAGAGTGTAAATGCGGGCTGGTAGCTAAGCACTTGAAATGCAGTCACAACACTGTAAATTTGGAACAGAGTTGTAAATATTGTTTTGGGTTGGGGGTAGCTGTTGTGAGTCATAAGTCAAGGACTACCTGTAACATTACTCCAGAGCTCTTAAATCAGAACAGGAGCCATGAAGGACATGGTACATCCACGGGTTTCATTGTTTATCAAGGGCAGTTTTCATCTTGCTTAAACTCTCGTTTTCCAACAGAAATGGGAATATGAAATAGCTGTTTCCTAAATCCTTCATTCTGCATTAATGCAGCTTTTTCCAAACTGATGCAGGACTACATCTAACAACAGCCCACAGAGATATAGGTATAAGGATAGTTAAGTAAGGCAGAATTTGTTCAATCAAACAGCAAACCAGTCACAATTATTTGAGTTCAACCCAACAATATCCCCCAAACAACTCTCATCAGTATAACGTTTGAAACAAAATACTGAATGACCTGAACTACTCTCTTTCTGGTCTGCACAAGGAATCAGAGTAGGCCAAAACTGTGTCAGATAGTTTGTGATTCATTCATGCTGTGGAAATATCTAGTTAAATCAAGATAGAGTCTATTATATTAATACATTAAGTACTTTGTTAACAAAACCTGGGTTTAAGTTTATGACCCTAAATCATCTCCATGAGCCTGACCAGCCAGAGAGCTAGAGTATTTAACCAGCAAAATCATAAAGCACAAAAGTCTTCCCAGACTCCCACTCTAGGAAGCAATTCCAATGCATACACTGCCACGAGTTCAAGTTCAGCCAAGGAATGCTTGGAAACAAGAAACGGGTGGAATTGTAGAGCCCATTCCCAATATTCAATATAGATTCATGTTGCTGACCAAGCAGGGCACAAGTGAACATCATCTGGGGAAAAAGAGTGAATCCAGCTGGTTCTTTTTTTTTTATCATTCTACCAAAGCCACAATCAAGTACAGCTGCTTAAGACAATTGGATTATAAGCAAGGAATCTCAAAATCAGCTTCAGTTTAGATCAGCTGAAAACTCATTCTTGGGGCCAGAAGGAAGAACATAAGCTTATGTAAACCCATCTTAGAAGGATCTATTACAGCCCAGACATGTAACAGAGCTTCTCCAAAAGGCAACACTTTTGTAAAAACGATACCTTGGGAAGCTAACCATAAACCTGAGAAAAATTACTTAATACAGCAGAAAAACTAGATCAGTAATTTGGAGACTACTTTGGAATTAACCTGAACAGGGAAATTCAGACTGTCAGATTTTCTAAAGTAGTGGCTAGTTTTATAAGATACCTAATTATGCATCAGGTTCATATGACACACTAAATAAATCAAAACCAAGCAAATCATGTTATGCCATACTGTATCCATTGCTAAAGACATGGTCCACATCTTAAATTCATATGGCTAAGAACAACCAAGCTTTGGGGAGCGTCAAGAACTCTCTAGTTCAAGGGTCTTCAAATTTAGCAAGTTTAAGACTTGTGGACTTTAACTCCCAGAATTCCTGAGTTAGCATGACTGGAGGAGGAATTATGGGAGTTGAAGTCCACAAGTCTTAAAGCTGTCAAGTTTGAAGACCCTTGCTCTAGTTCAACCCTGAGCTACAGATATATATTATTTATTGTTCTTGAATTGTGTAGCCATAATCTGGTATGCCATCCAAATTAGATAAACATCACTCATTCTTCATCATTTTTTCACCTCCAAGAGAAATGGAGGCAGGGAAGATCCAACTATCCTTTACCCTGCGATGGTGGCACCAATTAGGTCACTATGCTATGTTTGAATTGCTTTACAGTTAAAGGCAAAGAGTGGTAACAAGCTACTCTAAAAGTGATTGGCATATTTAAAGTCAGCAACAGAGGCAGAGGGAGATTTTGCTGTTTCATTGCATCATTTGCAAAGCAATTGCTCACATGCTAATTTAAACTGAGTTTCACTTGATTCTTAAAAATGCAATTCCTGGGACATTTTTCTGGAAGTTGGTCCCACGAGGATCAATATCAATTACATCAGTCTGGGAAAACATAATTCAGCAATCTTGCTAACCTAGCCAATATTTCCAGTTCCCTGGCAAGTGCAAATGAAAATTGTCCATATCTAAAGAAAAAAATGTATACATTTATTTGCCAGGATAATTCTGCCAGTGTCAACTATCACAGCTCACTAGAAAAGGGACTCTATTAAGTGGAATCCTTGGTGCTGTGAGTTGGTCAGTTACTTCATTATCCAATTAAGTAATATCAGTGGACCAAGTATGGGGTTTGTTTTTTATTTATATACAGTTTCCTCTACTGATGAGATCAAGGAAGGGTAATATGTTGTTTTCTTTTTTCCTTGTGAATTATATTCCTTTGAAGATGCTGATCATTTCATGTATCATCTTTAGGTTTTTACTATGATGGTGTTGTCTACATACTAGATCAGGGCTGTCAAATGCACAGTTTAGTGAAGGGGGGGAAGTCCTGATAAGTCATGTGATGTCGCTGTGACAATGTGAGTTTGACACTCCTGTATTAGATCCATACTTTTGGTTGTATGTGTGGTGATGTTATAATTTCTAGATCAGGGGTCTCCAACCTTTTGAACCTCAGGGACCACCAAACTCATAATTTTAGATCCCAGGGACCACTAACTGGTTCTGTGGGCATGGCCTAATTTGTGGGTGTGGCTCAGTGGGCATGGCTTGTATGTAAATATTATAAATATTTATATAAATATTGAATTTCTATAAAAAAGAGAATTTCTATTAAAAAAAAAATCTATAAAAAATACTTTTACCCAAAATCAAGCAAAGCAGGCAGGCAGATTGAGTTGCTTACAGAATCACAGATTCATTCAGAAATCTATCTATCTGCCATTGGCTAGCTCAGTCATAAAATTTGCTAGGAAGCAAATTCACAAAATTATCTCACAACACACCATGCATGTAAATATTGAATTTTTAATTTAAAAAAAAAAAGAATAACTTTTACTCAAAATCAAGCAAAGCAAGCAGGCAGATTGAGTTGCTCACAGAATCATTCAGCGATCTATCTATCTGCCATCGCTAGCTCAGTCTCTCAAATTTGCTTGCCGTGAGTCTGCACTGAATTTGCTTGCAAGCAAACCTTCAGTCCAAGGGGGAGGTTCTGCTGTGCTTAACTAGAAAGCAAGAAATCAAGAAATGTTTCCTGCTTCCTAGCTAATCTAAATCTCCTGGCACAGCAGAACAGATGATGGTCGGAAAAAGGAAAAATAGCAATTTAGCAGGCAAGTTTGCAAGGTAAGGAGAGAGTGAGTGGGTGGGGAGGATTCCCGCAGGCCATGTGGGCGGCATAGTCTTGTGTTTCTGCACAGCCTGGATTAATTGCTTTGGGGGGTGCTCTGGGAGTGAGATTTCTCTACGGCCCACCAAAATTTTCTGCGGCCCACTGGCTAGCGACCGCTGGTTTAGATGCTGCATTAAATCTCTGCTGTGAATCCCGAGAGTGGGATGACATCCCATGGGGTGCTCTTCTGATCTGCTGGTAGACTGAAATTACTAGTGAGGCAGGGTTCACAAGGTCCATGATTCTGTGTATTTCAATCTTTGTGTACATATACTCAACTTACAGTTTGTTTAGTACCCATTCAAATTTATGACAGAATCATAAATGTGATTTATGACTTTTCAGTTATGACCACTGCAGCATCCCCATGGTCACATGATCAAAATTCAGATGCTTGACAATTGGTTCATATCTGTGACGTTACTGTGTCCCAAGGTCAAGTGATCACCTTTTGCAATCTTCTGACAAGCAAAGTCAATGGGGAAGTCAGATTCCAATAACAAATTGCATTACTAACTTATCAACTGCAGTGACTGGAAACCCTTAATTGACTTTTGCTGACATTGAGACTGAAATGACAAGGGTTTATGGATTTGTTTATAGATAAGACACAGGATTTGTGAAGATCATTTGTTGTATTTTAAAAGAAGGACTGGTTACTGAAATTGCTTTTATTTGGGGTGAGGGTGAAAAGTCACTTTATATACTGTATTTTTTATTCTTCAATATATTATTTTTTCTTTCTTTTCTACTACTATGGTTTTATTTCTTTCCTGCAATTTTTATTCCTTCTAGGCCTATGAAAAAAAGTCTGAATGAGCATGACAGGATTCTCTCTCCCTCTCTCATTATCATGCTTGGATCTCTCTGAGCTCTTTCTAAAAGGAATCTAATGAAATCCTGCCACCTTGCACTTGTGGCAGGATTTCACTTCATCACGTCATAAGATGAACTTATGTCCCCAAAAAAGGAGGTAGTAAGGGGAGAGACAGAACACAACGTGCCATTCGATTTCAGAAGGCAAACAGTGTTTCTTTTTTTTAAAAAAAAGACACCTAGTCAACCAGATGTCAGAGATCCTTTCAACTCATTCCAGGGAATCAAATTCTGGGACAGAAGCCAATTTTGATTGCAAACAGGCAAGGGTCACTATTTGGGGATGCGGTGGCTCAGTGGCTAAGAAACTGAAAGGCTTGTCAATTAGAAAGGCCGGCAATTGGCGGTTCGAATCCCTAGTACCACGTAACAGAGTGAGCTCCAATTACTTGTCCCAGCTTCTGCCAACCTAACAGTTCAAAAACATGTAAAAATGCAAGTAGAAAAATAGGGACCACTTTGGTGGGAAGGTAACAGTGTTCCATGCACCTTCAACGTTTAGTCATGCCGGCCACAGAACCATGGAGAAGACTTTGGAAAGCGCTGGCTCTTTGGGTTTGTAACAGAGATGACCACCATTCCCCAGAGCCAAAAACGACTAGCACGTATGTGCGAAGGGAATCATTACCTTTTCCTTTACTATTTGGCCTAGAAAAGTTACAGTAACGCTCATGGCCCATATCAATAGAAGTATATTTGACTCAAAAGTGGTCACAGTTCAAACTTGTGGCATCCTCTTTTTAGGAAAAGTCCTAAGACAGACCACTCTTAGGCAAAAAGACAGGGATATTTTTAATGTAAGGCCAGGAATATGTTTTATGTATCTGAACTAAAGGAAATCGTAAGTATTCTACATAGAAATGTCAATGAAAAAGAGACAGAGAAATGAATATATTCATTCATTTTAGCAATGTGAGATATTTGTCATGATTAAAACTCTTGTTGGACAAAAATTCAGAGCAGTTAGAACATACCTTAAAGTTTGTCTAGTCCAATCCCTCTGAATTATTGCTATAAATTTCAAATCTCCATCCAAGAGTTTCCGAATTGCCTTTTTTGCCTTCTCTGGCCAGATTTGGCATCATGACAAGAAAAACTATCATAAGACAATGATTTCTAGGTTAACACAACCAATAATGCCCCAAAGCCAGTAGGAGGAACTACTCTATCTCTAAGCAATACCAATACCATAACAAGGTGCCCATCCCTAAGTATATACTGAAATAGTCTTTTGTTCTGTGGTGCATTTAAAAGCATTTTAAAGTCATGTATTACATAACAAGGAAAACTGCTGCCAAGTATCATGAAAGTATCATGATTTTCCACCTGTCACAATCAAAGATATATATTGAAAGCTCAAAGACATACTTTGGAGTAGACGACCAAAATATTTTGAAGAGAGCATTATTCAGTGGGGGACATTAATTCAGAAAAATGAGTCTATAGTTGAAAAAATCCTTGGAGAAGGGCTTGAAGGGAATATTCAGAAGCTGTTACAGAAACAAGAGTAGAAGTATGTGTTAACTTGGTGATTAAGGCCTGGGAAAGGAGCTAGTATTTGGAAAACACTGGGGTTGGCTCCTCCCTGACTCAGTGGGGCATACATATGAGGGAGGGGAGAAGCAGCATATTCAGATTTACCGTTACTATAGAACCTATGGTCATCCTGGGGAGTTGGTTTCTTGATCAGATTTATTCCTAGGGCTGACAATCATTATATATCAAATAATGTATGAGTGATAGAGCCAGATTTGCCAAACCTGAGACCAAGTGTATTAGGGGGAGGAAGAAAAAAATGGAGACAAGATTCTAAATTACACATGAATATTCCCACCCAAGGAAAACCCAAAATCTCTTTGAACCCAAATAATATTCTTAAAAGGCCAAAGAGGGTCAGAACACAGAAAAAAAGGGTATATATGGGCTTACAAATGTCAACTAGCAGTACATCCACACTCTGAATCAGATCAGCTATATATTTTAAAGATGTGCAAAGATCAGATTTGAAGACAAAAAGGGATCATGGAAAACAGCAATTCTTTTTAATACACATTTAAGAACATGCTAAGATGAGCTTGTGTGCACACCCACCTCCCAATTCATGTTTCCAAATCATGCCATGGAATTCAGCTCAGTCCGTATCCTAATATATCACAGACTTCGTCTTTAATTTCTGAAAAATGTACCCATGAGGAATCTAACTGACATTAAAACAAGCACTCGCTACATATTAATTTCTAACAAGTTAATCTGTTAAAAATTGCCACTCTAAAGGCATCCTTGACTCACGTACTTCAGGCTTCCTCAGAAGGCATCAGAAGTCCAGAACCTATGACAACTCAACTATAAATGTATATTATATTCAAGGCCACCTCTTCCAGTATCCTGATTCTAATTCCTTCACTTGCTAAACAAAACACATTCCTGCCAGCCTCCATTAGCAAGTCAACAGAAGAGCTTCTCCTCAAACTAAGCATGATTCTGCTTCATTTAACAGCTCAACAGAAACCAATTTACAAGGCACCAATTCCTGACACAATCTCAAAATTCAGAGTTTCTCAGCTGACTAAATTCCCCTTGAAAGGAAGCTTTAATTCCACCTGAAAGAATGGAAAGGTCTTAGCCTGGCTGGCATTCAGAGTTCATTCTGAAACACAAAACTTTTTTAAAGGAAGAAAAACTTAAAAGTGTCAAAAGAGATGTTTATGCCAATATTATGGATGAAAGACTTTGACTGCATTTTCCTTTTTTACCTATCACGCCAAGGAACCAGCACTGACCTCATCCGCTCTTTCCCAATGAAACAGGATGTTCTGTTTTTATAGCCACCGAACATCTTTCTCTTTAAAATTCTGCAATTTTATTTTTTTAAACTTTGTAAAGAATCCATGCAAGGCTGACAAAACAAGCGCCTGGCAGAAAGGCTTGAACTGAATCTTTCAAATAGGAAACCTCAGCATTTCCTAGGCCCAGAACCTGGGATGTCACACAATGCCAATTTTGCTTTTTTTTTTTTTTTTTTTTTTTTTTTTTTTTGGGGGGGGGGGCAATTTCTCGTTTTGTAGGATTTAAGGCTCTCAACTTCCCCTTACTCCTCGACCGGTCCCTTCCTCTTCTAAAGCAAGCAAGAACCCAGAAATGTGGCCTCTACGTTGCCCTCCGTTAAAAGCAAGCCAGAGGAACCCAGGCGAGAGCCCCAGTTCTTCCCCTCAACATTTGGGGATCCCCAGCCTGCGCTTTATCGCCCCAAACTCACTCACCCACCAACGGTCCCAAGTGGGAAGAAGACCAAGTGGCCAATTGCAGCGGCGAAAGCAGCACCGCCAGATCTCCTTCCGAAAGCCCAGACAGAAAGCAGGGGTGGAAAGCGGACTCTACCACTGAGCGACGTGGGGGGGGAAGGACTAAGAACGTATCCCGGGCAAGCTCCTCCCTCTCCAAAGGTTCCTGCGCCGGCTCTAACTCGGCGGTTCCCTCTGCTCCCGTTCCCGGGGAAACGAATCTTCCTTTCAGGAGGCTCCCCACGGCATGCGAGGAATGGTACGGCCTTCCCGGCTCCCAGCTGAATGGAGGGCGCGGATGTGAAAGGACCAAGGCAGGATCGAGATTAAAGGTTGAGTCGCTCAGCCTCAGCGATGCGTGTGGACTTCAGAGAGAAACCCTGGATTAAACTAGGATTTATATTCACCCGAGTTGTTTCACGTCTTTCTGAAAGAAAGCGTTCAGTTCAGGAGGCAGGAACAGAGGTTGTGTCCTCAGAGGATATATTTAATCAGGAAGAGGCTTGCCTGCATTCTCACGGCTACTAGAAATCCCCTGATGGGTTTTGTGCTGAAAAAAGGTACAAAAATGAACTTAGGATAATGCGTGGATTGGAAGATTAGAAAGGGGGACATTATGTGAGGTAGCCTTAAATCTTCCGTGGTGTGGAGACAATAACTTGGTCCTCAACACCAATAAGACCAAGGAGCTTATAGTGGACTATAGAAGGGACAGACCAGACACCCAGCCCTTGCTTATCAATGGAGACCGAGTGGAGCAAGGGGCCAGTTTTAAGTTTCTGGGACCTGACCTGGGGTGCCCACATTGCAGCCCTGGTCAAAAGGGCCCAGCAGAGATTATACGACCTGAGACTTCTCCGAAAACAACAACCGAATGAAAAACTGCTGGTAACATTCTGCTGCTGCAACCGCAGAGAGTATCTTAACTTACTGCACCTCTGTGTGGTCTGCCAATTGCACAGTGGCAGATAGGGAAGCACTGCAAAAGGTTAATGTCATTGCCCAGAAGATCATGGGTTGCCCTCTCCCCTCTTTGGAAGAGCTTTTACCGCTCCCGCTGCCTTGAAGAAAGTTCAAAGCGTTGTCAAAGATCCAACTCATCCTGGGATTTTTTTTTTTTTTTTTTTGGACTATGACCATCTGCCAGACAGGACAGAATAATAAAAAATAAGGACAAATAGGCTGAAAAACAGCTTCTATCCCAGGGCAGTCGCTCTTTTGAATTCTGCTGTATAAGTGCAGTGTTGGTGTGGTGACAGGAGGTTTCAATTCAATGTGTGGAGGGTGAAGGATGTGTGTTTGTGTTTATTTTCTTGGTCATGATGTCCACTGAAGATGGTGTTTGATTTTGTTGTACGAGGTGCAATGAAATATAAGCGCATTTATAATTGCTGTTAAAAAGATTAGAAGCAGTTTCCTTTTATCTCTTTTCTCTTTTTTTCATATCTTTATGATTTTTATTTCTTTATAATTTTTTTTTTTTCAATTAAAGCTAACATTTTAAAAGATCCAGATGAAAATATTTGGACCACTTGGGATTAATGGCTATTCCAGCTAAAGTTCTTCCCTAAAACCACCAGCTAAAAGTAGTCCTCGATTTACGACCACAGTTGAGCTCAAAATTTCTGTTACTGTGAGACAGTTGTGAAGTTAATTTTGCCTCATTTTACGACATTTCTTGCAACAGTTGTTAAGTGAATCAATTCAGTTAAGTTGGTAAAATGGTTGTTAAGTGGCTTCCCCCATTGGCTTTGCTTGCCAGAAAGTTGCAAAAGTTGTTCTCATTGCCCCAGTTTATGGAACTGTCATAAATATGAGATGGTTGCCAAGCACCAGAATTTTGATCACATGACCATGGGGATCAAAACTGATCCAACTGCAGTGGTTCTAAGGATGAAAAATAGTCAAAGTCACTTTTTTCAGTGCCAGTGAAACTTTGAACAGTCACTAAATGAACTGTTGTATGTCAAAGACTACCAGTACAAGCTGCCAAAATCTGAGATGACAAAATATTAGGGCTAGAATTTGCTAGAATTTTGCAGCCCAGATATGGTAGCTTTAGTGCCACCAATTATACTAAAACGCAATTTTATGTATTTACTTTTGCTTTAATGATGAGTTAATCTACTCATCATGATTTATAATTCCTAGTTCATGTTCTATTATTGCTAACCCAGTCCTAGGCACTGCTGATCCTTGAGACTGATTTATTATTCCAAAGAAGACTTCTCAGATTTTAAGAGTTTGATGCTTTAAAGATAAAAACTTGAAATAAAAATTCATCCCATCTTCTAGGAGGATGCAGAAAAGCAGATCATGAGAGAGGCAAGGATCCTTTAAAAAAAGCTGAAGCTAGCCAGTTGCATAAGGATTCCTTTTTGTTTGTTTAAAAGGTGTGAAAGCTCATCTTAGAAAATATTTGCAGAATACATACACACACACACACACACATATATATATATATGAAGCCTGATGATGGCAGATGAGATTCTGCTGAAACGTTGCTACAACTTTAACAGAACTACAATGACGTGAGATAATACCCGAAGGAAGCTAAACAGCACACATGTAAGTACCCGCGAAAGCCTTAGAAAACATATATATATATATATTTCATATTATTTCATAATTCATGCTTGCTGCACTCTGGGGCGTAATATTATGTTGTGTGTGTGTTTCATGTCTCTTGTCATCAGGATTATTGGCTCTAAATCCTGGGAGCAAAATACAATCCCTTAGTCAAGAGCTAATACAAATTTATGAGATCGATGATATTTAATTGAATAGTGTCTAATCCAAGATTTTGAGTCTAATATTCACCAGCCTAATGCCTTTGAAAAAACATTCTGTTTTTCATCAAATGCTATTCAGAAATATATGAACTCCAGTACAACAAAACACCGCACAATACTCGTAGGCAAGCTATCAGTCCATCCCTGAATTTATTTAATTAAAGCAAGCTACTCAAGTCCTTATATCTCAAAAATAAAAATATTCCCAACAATGAAAAAAAAAAACCTCCACTCTATTATTTATACTTTTGTGTTGATTCCTGGTCACTGCCTGGGCAGATCCCTGCAGTTTTTTTGGAAAGGTTTCAGAAATAAGGAGAAATTCTCTGTCAGAGAACAATTGACTAATAGAACAGTTTGCCTTCAAAGGCTGTGGGAGCTTCATCACTGGAAGCGTTCAAGAAGAGACTGGACTGCCATCTGTCAGAAATGGAGTAGGGTCTCCTGCTTGGGCGGGAGGTTGGACTCACTGGACAACCTACAAAGGTCCTTCCAACTCTGTTATTCTGTTATCTATTTCCTAGAACTAAGGTCATCCATCTAGTTTTGTGCCTGAGATAAGACTAGAACTCAAAGTCTCCAGATTTCTAGCCTAATGCCTTAACCCTTATACCAAGCTAGCTCTCTTATCTATTATATTTTGTATCAAAATGTGCAGTAAAGCTTCCTGAAAACTGCAATCCTTGAGCTATTCCCTTTTTGGTCGAGAACACTACAACATCACTATTCCTACAGGTCATTTCTTTGCAATTCTTTGCATTTCTTTGAATTGCAATCATTCTTTTCTTTTTTCATTATTTTTTTGAAGAGGGTTGACTTTGTTCTCTTCCACGTTTATCTCTAGTATTACAGCCTCTATCTCTTTCCAGTTTTGCTCTCTCTACTTTTCCAGAAGGGAGGAGTTGGGGATGGGAGAAAAGTATTCTAATCCATCTACCCAGATTTAGGAGGACTTCTTCATGGACTACCAGGCCTGAAACAACTCAGTAGGGCATAGACTAGCCCACAAATGAAACATTTCCTTTCACTTTTCCACGAACAGGTCTTTGCATAATGAGTCCAAAGTAAGATAATTTGAGCCTGATCATTTTTTGTCTCAAAATTTATTTCTTATGGCATAGCAAAAGGCAGCATAGTCTCTATATCTCAAGTGAGAATCCTGGATTGATTTGTTTGATGATCCATCTGTCAGGATTCTGGCACTTAACCTCATTTAAATCATGAGCCTCTAGCCAAACTTCCAAAACTTCTAAAGGAGTTATTGGGAGTTAAAAGGTGTGGCATTGCCTGGTTGCAGCCGACTCTGAGACACATCATTCATTGTCACCTTGACCCAGGTTTTCCCCCACTCCCTGGATGTATCGTAATTCATATTCTCCAATGGGACACATCCATAGCTAAGAGTCATCTAACTGTTCTCCAGTTAGAATTTTGTGCAGCAGAAATTTCAGTCACCTACTTATTACCTTTGAAAACATTTATGGAATGCAGTTTCGGTTTGCAAGCTGTCGCACTGCTTCCCCCTCCCTTTCTGTTGGCAACTCTAAAAGACCATAGAAATATTTTATGAGTTGACACCATTTGTTGGTTTTCTTGGCTGTCCACAGTATTCCCAGAAATCATCTTTAACACTAAAGTTTAAAAGTGTCAATACCCTTTCTATCCCATTTCTTCCAGGTGCAACTTTTACATCCATGGAGTGTTACAGGGAAAACCATGGCTTACATGATTTTGATCTTTGAAGGTAAACATACATCCTAACATCTGAATTTTCCAGGGCCCTTAGGGCCGTTCTACCTAGAGCTAGTTTTGGCATATTTTTGACTGCTTGTTCCTTCACTTTGATCATTCATCCTAAAAGGCAAGTGTTATCTACCACTTTGATAGCTTCATTGTCAAGTGTAAGTTTGGTGGTTGTACCTGCTTTTATTAGTTTGGTCTTCTTTATATTTAATATTAGTTCCATTTTTCCCACTGTGTTGCTTGATTTTTATTATTAGAGCTTGCAATAATCCATCAAAGCATTTGTTATGCTCTACATTCTGCCTTGAGCTTTAGCAGTCTCTGAAATTCTCAGGTTTTAAACCAAGGGTCTTCAAACTTGGCAAGTTTAAGGCTTGTGGATTTCAACTCCCAGATTTCCTGAGCTAACATGATTGGAGGAGGAGTTGAAGTCCACAAGTCTTAAAGCTGTCAAGTTTGAAGACCCCTGTTTTAAACCATAAATGAAGCTTTTACAGAAGCTAAACTCAGCAGTTCAGCATTACCAAAATCATAAAAGCATTACAGAAATAAATGTGGATAACATACAAGAAATGCAAGGTCGAAATTGGAGCATTGTAAAATCAATGGTTTCAGATCTTTGCAAAAAATGAACTAGTTTTGTAACAATAGATTGAAGTTCAGACAATATAAGTCCATATGGCTTTTTGTCATGAAGTTATCTGAAGGATGTGGACCTCTTCCATTGTAATCCCCACTTAGTTGAATAGTCTTTATGTTATGTTGAAACTGACTGTGTTGCCAAGTCTTCTGCATGATAATACAAGAGACCCATCTGGAAGCATCCTCATTGCCCCAAGAAAAAAAAAGACACCCCCTCAAAAATCGAGAAGTTATATTCAAATTACCCTGATGAGGCAAGAGAAGCAAAACTATAGGATGCAAATAGAGATATCTGTTATACTACTAACCTGCTCAGAAGTTGCAAAAATTATTTCAGTCAATCCCAATTAATTGTTCTTTTTTTTTTTTTCAGTCTTGAGTGATGCAAGATGGCAAATTTCACAGCGAAAGCAACACTGGATGAATCTTTTTTTCAGGTACTATTCCCCACTCTGCAAACAAGGAGACACTCAGTGAAAATCCAGTTGAATAGCAACTTCACCCTGAGTTTCCTATTTATTGTAAGATTTAATCCTGTTGAGTTGGCCTGTGCCACATGTCAAGTGTTCAAAGGGGTGGAGAAATAAAAGGAGAGGGCAGAACTGCTGGAATTGTGCCAGGGAAAGAGCTCTCCATAATTACCAAGATGACATTCACAGAGGCTATCACAGGGGTAAACTAAGCTGACCTCTTCGTTGGGCAATGCACATTGTGCAATCACTATGGCAACCTGCCTTAAAAAAAGGGCAATCAACTTTTTGACTTCACTGTTTCAGAAGTGAGGGGTTTTGTTTTGTTTTTTAAAAAAAGATTTTATGAACAATTAGTTCAGGACAAAATATGGAAGATTTCCAGTAATAAAGCAAAGGGGAGACCTTATGCAAAGCTTCATATAGAGACCCAAAGAGTAAGTTGTATTATTATTATGATGCTTTAACAGTTACTTATTTTACAAAGGGGCCCATGATACAAATGGATGATGGACAAGGAAGAGAGGAAAGAAGAAAGGGAGGAAAACAAAGAATGTGAATGGACAGATCAAAAAACCTGGAGGAAGAACTCTGAGGTATTACTGGAAAGAAGTCAAGAGAGCAAACATTCATTCATGATGTCACCAGGAATCAATTCCTACTCCATGATCCCTAAATATCACTACTACTGTGTTTTTCCAAAAATAAGATCCGGTCTTATTTTCTTTTGGGCCCTCAAATTAAACACTATTTATTTTGGGCTTATTTTTTTTGGGGGGGGGGGGGTTGTCTTGTATTTTCCCCCATGTACGGGAGGCCCACTTCTACTTGCTCGCAGCAGGGCAAGAGGCCACACTGTGTGCCAATGCTGGTGCTGGAAGATAGGGGAGGGTGGACCTGCCCCACACACCCCTCATTGGCTTACCTCAGGGCCCCTGCACCCAGGCCACCCATGCCCCGACATCTGCCTCACCTTGTGGCCGCAGTACCAATACACCACTCAGCCTCTTGCTCCATTGCAGCCGCGAGCAAACAGAAGTGGGCTGGTGGCCACATGGGATCCTGCTACACATAGTTGTTGGTGCTGCCACTGCAAGGCAGATGTCGGGGTATGGGAAACGGGGTAATTTAGCATGATAGGTTTTGATGCCTGGGCACTAATTATTAATTTCCTTGAACTTAATTATTAATTTCCCTTGAAATTAAAAATTTGATGTAGTGGTTAAGGTACTGGTCTAGAAAGTAAGAGACCATGGGCCCCTAGTCCCACCTTAGGCTTGAAAGGGTGATTTTGGACCAGGCACTCTCTCAGCCCAACCCATTTTGCAGGATGTTTGTTGTGGGGGAAAATAAGAAAAAAGAATATTAAATATGTTCACTGCCTTATGTTATTTCCACCCAAAAATAATAAAAGTGGAATATCAATAAACACTAGCATTGATGTGTTTTTTTATTTGTTTATGATAATGAATTCCATACTATATTTTTGGATTGGTATGAATTCATTACCATAGAATGTGACAGCCATTAATTTAGGTAACTCAGAAGGTGCTTCAGACAGAGTAAGTAGAGAATAAATTTAAGCTAGGAATTGCTATATGGATTCTTCAGGAGCAAATCTGCAGTGTAACAGGATATCAAGCCATCTAGCCTTCATTTATTCATTCAATTTATGTAGCAAATCCATCTTTGCAATAGCAACTCTGAACTGCTAACCTTAATCTTAACAATATAATGGTCAGGTTGGCTGGGTTCAAAATTCACATCCACCATGGCTTGTTGATCAAACTACTTTAGCCTGGATCACACATAAGATTAAGCTGTTAAGTGAAGTTTTCTAATTGTAATGGTAAAATTCTTACCTCATTCTGAGACAGAATCAGATAAGTTATACCTGAAGCTGAGACTTGGCCCACCTCTACACTCTTACCCTTTCAGAATCAGAGGATATTGTTTCACATATAAAGAGCCTAAAAGCATTTGAAATGTGGATTTACAGGCAGCTGTTACGTAGAAGCTGGGCTGACAAAATCAGAAATCAGGTGAAAAGCAGCCTGAGAAACCCAAGGGAAATCATCAAAAACATAAAAAAGTGAAAGTTAGAATATTTTGGATATGTTATGTGACACCCAGAAAAATATGGCATACATCACTTAGTCCTCCAGGGAAAGATTGAAGACAAACAAGGTCCAGGCAGAAGAAGAACATTATGGCTTCCAAATCTAAGGGACTGGTTTGGACAAAACTCAGTCGTATTTTTTTGTGGGGCTGTTGATAAAAATCGGATCACTGACATGATCGCCAATGTCCGATGATGATATAGCACAAGAAGAAGAAGAAGAAGCATTTATTATTTACGGAATAGTTGTACTGACTATTGTGGGAGTTTTTTAATCTCGACTACCAATATGTATTTATTGTAATATTGTTCCAATATGTTTTTAACTGTTGTTAGCTTCCCAAAGTCACATTCAGAAGCATCTCATTAATCTCTGTGAGAAACAGGAAGGATTATTTCAAATTAATTCTCATACCTTGAAGGAGTTCGCATGTGTGCAGACATAATAATAAGATAGGTTGCTCCTAAGATACCATTCTTCAGTACTCATCATTACCTTGCCATATTAATGGATGACAAGAGCTCAAATTATTTGCCCCTTGTGTCAACCCAGGTTTTGAGCTCGAGTTATAATTATACATTGTATCAATTAATAAGACACCCACATTGGTTGGGTTACTTTAATAGTAACAGAAGTGACATATATATATTTATTTGTCCATCTTTCCTTGCTCTCTGTAACTGGAAAACATAAACCTTCAAAATATTGCTAGCAAAAAAAGATCTATGATCAGAAGACTTGTTCTAGATACCAGCCTATGTATCCAATGATAAGTCAAGAATTCCTCCTTCAAAATGGCCCTTCAAAAAAAAAAAGAGTTGGTGTTTAGAGCTTACAAGGGGAGATGTTTGGATTTTGGTTAAATCAGTTTCACTGCTCCATATATGTAATTTCTTTCTATACTATCACAATTGTGTTCAATTAGTCCTAATGGAGTTGGGTGGTTTGTGGCTATGCTATGGAACTTCAACTATTGCCTTATGATTTTCGGAGGAGCAGACCTTCATTTTAGGCTATTATGGTTGATCTCAAAAGGTTGCAGCAGCTAACCAAGTGCATGAAGAAACCTACCAGTCTCTTGGCATATGGGCTTCAGAGGTAGTTGACACTGTCACCAAAATTAATAACTTTTGATCCTTATGACTTCCATAGATTGGTCCAGCTCTTTTTTGAAGCAAGCCAAAGTGGTAACCATCACAACATCAAATGGTAGTGAATTTGATAGCGTTATTATGTGTTTTGTATATTTTTTGTATGTTCTGATTTTTCCAGGATTCCATTTCTTTGGGACCTCTGGTTCTAGTATTGGGTGAAGGGAAAACATTTTATCCATGGAAGAAGCTAATTCCACTTATACTTATTGGCAGCAGATTACCCAAGTGGAATATCATCCAATGATAAGAAATAAAGGAATGTTATAAAATATAGAGGATTATTTCATTGGATGAGTGAAACAACACA
The DNA here is from genome assembly GCA_015471245.1 of Laticauda colubrina. Classification (NCBI taxonomy): domain Eukaryota; kingdom Metazoa; phylum Chordata; class Lepidosauria; order Squamata; family Elapidae; genus Laticauda; species Laticauda colubrina. Next base: position 13,450,500 of record BLBF01000036.1, on the reverse strand, counting down.
AATTTACAGTAATAAAGTCACTTGAGATTAAAGAAAATGAGCTGAGGTATCAAGACCTTTTGATTTTTCATTTCAAGAAAAAATGGTTGGAGAGAAGTAAACACCCCCACAATCTTAGCCATTTTTATTGCTTAGTGGAGATAATCTTAGCTTTACAGAACCCTACTGTGAAATCTGCCATCACACCGCTTCAGCCCTGTTTCACTTTATGGCATCCTGCTGTAAAAAGGGGGGAGGTAAATATAAGGAGGGTAGATGACAGGAACCTAAAGTGCCAACCAAAGACGACTGAAAGATCCAAGTATACAAGGATGAGAACAGAATGCAAACATCCACAAAAGAGGTGCCAAACTTTAGAAGAGCTACCAAAACACCGTTTGAATACCATTGGTCATTAACAAGATGACCAAGGCGGGAGGGCCTGGGAGAAGGGAAAATAACTGGATTTACATAGGAATATTCAGATCTGGCTTTGCTTATGCTGTAACCACTTGGCTTTCACTACAAATGGAGTCAAGGGTCTTTCTTTCCTAAATACCCAAGTTGGGACAGGCCTGACATCTACAAATTTTCCTGAAAGAAAGGCCCTCCAGGAACAATGAGAATTCAGTGGGCAAGCAAATGTCTTCTTGATCTAACTCAAGCTGATCCTAAAGTTTTATCCTATGGACTCTAAAAGATGTTATCCAATTCTGATATTTAATAGAATTGAAGGAGAAAATTCTTAAAGATAAGATAGGGAAGAACTACATATTGATTCATGATGATTCATATTATTTATGTCTTGGCTCCACTCATTACCTTATTGACTATGGGCCTAAGCACTCCTTAAAAGTGAGCATGACACTCAGTTTGGATGCACATGTGCAATCTTTGCTCCTCCCCAAGTTTTTGCTCGCTCTGACTTTCATCTTTCCTTAGTCTTCAGTACTGCATTCTAACTATTGCACCACCACGGCTCCTGTAGACGTATGCTATCAATCCATATCTCCTTAACGACAAATGAAAGATGCATACTTACATAATTAACAGGCTTTTTCTCACTTATCACTTCACATATGGGAGGAGAGGATCGAAAAGATGCATGTTTGAGTCATAGAAGAACATTTCAGGTATCTGAAATCTCTGATACAGACTTTTTAAAATGAACTTGCTGATGGGAGAAGCCTGCATAATCAGTCACTGCATCCTACATTCTAATATGATCATGAAACAAGTGCCTTCCAATACCTTATTCAAGCAAGTGAACTAAGCTGTAGTTCAAGGGTCTTCAAACTTAGCAAGTTTAAGATTTGTGGACTTCGACTCCCAGAATTCCTGGGCTAACATGACTGGAGGAGGAATTCTGGGAGTTGAAGTCTATACGTCTTAAAGCTGTCACGTTTGAAGACCCCTGCTGTTGTCCTTAGACTGATGTATGCTGAAGATGATGTGCTTTGTTTCCCTTTTGCCTGATCTAGTATCTGTGGGGAAAGTTGGTGATGAACTGAAAATGAAGTATATGCCTTGACCTCTGAAGCTGAGTGATATTAATCCCACCGATAAGAATCTTATGACTTGGAAACCTCACTCTCCCAGAACTGGCAGACTGAGAAGGAGGGATAGATGTATTGTTTATTTTAAGCACTTTGCACAGCCTCACTCACCAAGAAGATGCTAAGGTGAATATTTAAAAAGAAAAACTGGCAGCATGAAAAAGAAACCGCCCTTTAAAACATAATATAGCTGAGGCCAGGTCACAACAATTCAGTTTCCAGTTGTTAACAGACAGGTTGTTTTAGCACCCAATCCCAGTGCTCAGGGGGAAAAACCAGGATTCCAAGGTTTTGTGGAAGGCCAACAGTGTTGAGGGTCTCTGAAACTTAGGGATAATGCAGGCACCACAACAGAAGTTAAAATATGTCTCCTGGTCTTATCAGATTACACTGTTTTATAGAAGAGATCACAGCATGACAACTCTGCCATAAAGAGTTGTATTCAGCCTTAGCATGGCCTGGAGAAATCTGAAAGTTGACATTCATAGTCCTTAAGTTGCCAATGTTGAGAAATACTTGTAAGTGAAGATCAAGTCCTTCAATTGCTCTTGCAGGCCTCCTGGGAACCAATGCAACTTTCTGAAGACTTAGAAAGACAGTAAAAACACAACTCTTTGGTCGAACTTTTAACTCATTGTCATTTCAAAGATTTCAAACTTTAAATGTTAATTTTTATTTTAATTATATTAATTTTGTTATGCTTTACAGATTGTTTTAAAATTGTTGTAAGTTACCTTTGGTTTGAATGCTGTCACTATTTTTAAAATCCAAACGATCCTCCACAATCAGATTGTCATGTTTGACTTTTCTAAAAAAAAATACTTTTGAAAGGGAGTTGATTTATCCCACACATGTATGCTTATATGTTACTCTCTTTGGCCATTTCCATACAAGCAAATTGTAGCATCTCCTAGAGTCATCCAGCCACCATTATACCCATTTTTTTTAAAATTTGTCAATTGCTTACAAGATAATAGGTATAAGAAAAAACATAGTTATGAATACATGGATACATATAAGAAAAATAAAAAATATATAAAAGAAACAATAGGACAGGGATGGTAGACACGTTGGTGCGCTTATGCACACCCCCTATAAACCTCTTAGGAAAGGGGTGAGATCAATAGGAGACAGTCTTAAGGTTAAAGTTTTTGGGGTTTGGGGAAGAAACCACAGAGTCAGGGAGAGTATTCCAGACATTGACCACTCTGTTCCTGAAGTCATATGCTACGAAGCCATATACAGCTAGTCCTCCACTTATGACCACATTTGAGCCCAGAATTTCTATTCCTAGAGAATTATTAAGTGAATCTTGCCTCATTGTATGACCTTTCTTACAACAGTTGTTAGGTTAATCACTGCAGTTGTTAAGTAACATGGTTATTAAGTAAGTCTGGCTTCCCCATTGATTTTGCTTGTCAAAAGTTTGCAAACACGACCTTAGGACACAGTAATGGTCATTCATATGAATCAGTTGCCAAGCCTCTGAATTTTGATCTCGTGACCATGGGAACGCTCCAATTGTGCCACGAAGAATGGTCATAAGTCACTTTTTTCAGTGCCGTTATAACTTCAGCAGTTACTAAATGAATTGTACATCAAGGACTACCTGTATATTCTAAAAAAAAGTCACAAATGACCACTCTCTCCCTTTCCTAACACATTTTCTGCTTCTCAAGCCATTCAGTGATACATCCAACAAAATAAGATATTTATAACTAAATAATATTTATATACTAATATTTATACTAACATATTAATATTATATTAATAATATAATATTAATAACTAATATTTCTAACCTTCTATTACTAATATTTATAACTAATATCTTATAAAATAAGATATTTATGACTAAATCGTATTCAGATAATGAGCTAACTCTGGCAGTCTGCCATCACCAAATTCATATCTGTCTGGACAAGGAAGCCTGAAGTAAGGCAGGAGGAGGTTAATTCTAAAGTTATTTTAAGTTGAAAATGTCAGGCAACAGCACTGACAGAAGAAGGAGGTACTTACTCACAGCCACAATTTACAGACCTTGATTCATTGGCACTCTGCTCGTCACTGCTCTTTTATTGTCTTACCACCCTGAGTAGGAGAGCATGTTTGTGACAGGAAGGGATTCCTGGCTGATCTCTATGAACAGTGCATAGGTTGGCAGGCTGCTGTACTTTGGCAGCCGACAGGCCAACTTCTCGACTATATGGACAGACATAACACCGAGCCTTGATGAGTGCTTGGAGAGGGCCAAAGGGAGCAAAAGATGAAATATTGCAATGCTGCCCACATCAACAATGTCCTTGTATCTGACATCTAGATGCAAATAGAAAAGGCCATAGGTTGCGTCATGACATCTCACGTTCTATCATCTTTTTATCTTTGTGATTTGTTTTAGACACTTGCTAGGAGCCCTACTAAATGGCTCTTTGCTGTTGTTTTGCCATTGGATTAAAACCTGCCTGAAGGCCAGATATCTTTAAATGCCAAATGGCTTTTCAAAAAGTCAGGTCTATAAAGAGAAATTGTTGGATGGGTCCAGGAACAAAAAAACCAACAACCATACATACAACTATACATAAAACTCCCGAGGAGTGAATGTCCTAATGATGCCAAGTTACATTTGGGAGAGTGAATTCTATCATCCTCAGATAACAGAATTTTTAAAAAAATTAAGGGGAAAGAAAGAAAAAGGATCAACTTCCTGCTCTGATCAATATGGTTTGCACTTAAACACAGTGAACTGAACTATGGCTAGCATTAAATTTTGGGGTTCATCCATCACATAAATCATTAATTAACCACACCGACTGTTTGTGGGATTTAGGTGGATTGACAATTCTATCCGACATTCCCATGTGGGTTTGTTTGATCTCGCAGAGTTTCTGATGCATATGTGGGTGGAGTGAACAAGTAAGAGGTAGGTGATACATTATTAAAAATGGCATATCTAGAGGAGGTATTCAGCAGTTTCTGACCAGTTCTGGAGAACCAGTAGCGGACATTTTGAGTAGTTCGGAGAACTGGCAAATCCCACCTCTGACTGGCCCCACCCGGATCTATTCTCTGCTTCCCAAGTCTCAGCTGATCGGCTGGGTCTTCTTTTGTTGCCCTGCACAGGAGAACGGAGCTGGAAAGCAGGTTAGTGGGGAGGGAATGGGATTTTTCAGTAACTTTCCCCCAGGAATGGGGAGGGAATGGGATTTTGGAGTATCCTTCCCCTACCATGCCCACCAAGCCACACCACACCCACCAAGCCATGCCCACAGAACTGGCAGTAAAAAAAAAATTAATCCTACCACTTATGTATTTGTGTCAGAGGTTGGATACAATAATGGAGGGATGGAGTTTGTATCATGACAGTATCAAAATATTTTGAAATAATCCCACTTTGCTATAAATTGTCTATGCTTTTAAAATACCAAAATTTGCTACCATTACCACATCTATAATGAATTTTGTACTTTAACAAGTGCTGTGTAATGAAAGTATTCCTCTCACCCAGTCCAAAGTCTACCTGCATATCAATTTCTAAATTTATTTTATATCCTATCTTTCTTATTTTTAAATGTCTCAACACAACAAATGTAACTTATATAGATAAACTTCAACTTATGTTGTTTAACAACAATTAAAAATGACAGTGTCTTCCAAAAAAGTGACTTACAATTTATACAAGTAGTCCTTGATTTACGACCAGAATTGAGCCCAACATTTCTGTTGTCAAGTGAAACATTTGTTAACTGAATTTTGCCACATTTTATGATCTTTCTTGACATAGCTGTTAAGTGAATCATTGCAGTTGATAAGTCAGTCATCTGGTTGTTAAGTTAATCTGGCTTCCCCACTGACTTCATTGTCAAAAGTCGCAAAAGATGATTACATGATCCTGGGACATAGCAACGGTCATAAATGTGAATCAGTTGCCAAGCATCTGAATTTTGGTCATATGCTCATGGGAGTGCTGCAAAGGTTATAACTGTGAAAAATGATCGTAAGTCACATTTTACAGTGCTATTGTAACTTTGAACAGTCACTAAACGATGTGTTGTAAGTTGAGGGCCATCTGTATAGAGATTCTTTGTTATCCTCTATTTTATTTTACTTTTGTATTGTATATTTTCAAATTTTGCTGGTCATTCTTTCAAGCAGGGATCATGTGAAACACCAAGCAATGGCATTACAATTCACGATTAAAATCTACAGGCCAAATGTAATTACAAATGGACCACGCCAAAATTTAAATGAACTATATTATTAATACAATGTTTCCACTAATGCAAAGCTGGATGATCATACAAATTGGACAAGAGACAGTTTGAGGTTGGATTACAGAATTCAGAATAGAATAGAATAGAATAGAATAGAATAGAATAGAATAGAATAG
>BLBF01000036.1:13410532-13444568 GCA_015471245.1 Laticauda colubrina | reverse complement strand
ATAGAATAGAATAGAATAGAATAGAATAGAATAGAATAGAATAGAATTCTTTATTGGCCAAGTGTAATTGGACACACAAGGAATTTGTCTTGGTGCAAATGCTTCCAGTATACATAAAAGAAAAGATGCATTCATCAAGAGTCAAGAATCATAAGGTACAACACTTAATGATAGTCGTGGGGTACAATAAGCAATCACATTCTTGACCGCTTCCCAAGCATCTGTTTATCAGCCATCTAGTTATTGTAGTATTAAACAAAAATGGTGCCTATTTTTTAAGGCACTCTTGTCACAAACTAGGTAATGGTTTCACCATTCACCTGGAAAGGTAAAGGTAGTTCTTGACTTTCAAACAAAGTTGAGCCCAAACTTTCTGTTGCTAAATGAGACAGTTGTTAAGGGAATTTTGCCCCATTTTACAACTATTCTTACCACAGTTGTTAATCACTGCAGCTGATAAGTCAGTAACATGGTTGTTAAGTGAATCTGGCTTCCCCATTGACTTTGCTTATCGCAAAAGATGCTCATATAACCCCAGGAGACTGCAACTGTCATAAACATGAAGCGGTTGTCAAGCATCCTGATTTTGGTCACAGGGTATGGGGATGCTGCAATGGTCATAAGTCACTTTTTTTCAGTGCTGTTGTAACTTCAAACAGTCACTAAATGAATGGTCATAAGTTCAAAACTACTGTACCTGTGTATAAAAATAGAAAAAAATGTGGCACACCAGCAAGTGATCTATTTTAAGTATTCTATCAACATGACTGGAGGCCGGAAAACAAGGATTAACTTCAGAATAAACAGTTGTTTGGTTGCAGAATGTGATTGAGATGCTGTCTCTAAAAACTATTCTGCCTCATTTCATAAAATACACTTGGTCTTCAAATCCCCTCACTTAGGAGGTTATATAAGTGTTGTCCATCTATGTGGACCATGTCCTACAATAATTTGCAGGTGCCACTAAGCTGGCAGGAAGCTGACACCCAAGAAGATAGGCTCAAGATCCAGATGTCTCTTGACAGACTAGAACACTGGGCCATATTTAATAAAATAAAATTCAATATAAAGAAAAGTAAAGTCCTATACTTAGGCAAGAAAAACCAAAAGTATCCAAATAGACTGGGTGAAACAGGCTCAATAGCAGTAACTGTGAGAGGGATCTTGGAGTCTTACTGGACACCCCGCTAAATATGAGCCAGTAGTGTGCAGCAGCAGCCAAAAAAGCTTTAGATAACAGAAAATCAGAGTTGGAAAGGACCTTGTAGGTCATCTAGTCCAACCCCCCGCCCAAGCAGGAGACCCTACACCATTTCTGACAAATGGCAGTCCAATCTCTCAAGTGATGGCGCTCCCACAACTTCCGAGGGCAACTTCTGTTCCATTAGTTGATTGTTCTCACTGTCAGAAAATTTCTCCTTATTTCCAGGTTGAATCTCTTTTTGTTCAGTTTCCATCCATTATTCCTTGTCTGGCCAAAGGCACTTTAGAAAATAGCTTGACCCCTTCCTCCCTGTGGCAGCCCCTCAAATATTGGAAGACTGCTATCATGTCTCCCCTGGTCCTTCTCTTTACTTGACTAGCCAAGCCCAGTTCCTGCAACCATTCGTTGTATGTTTTAGCCTCCAGTCCCCTAATCATCCTGGTTGCTCTTCTCTGTATTTTTTCTGGAGTCTCAACATCTTTTTTATAATGTGGTGACCAAAACTGGATGCAGTACTCTAGGTGTGGTCTTACTAAGGCTTTATAGAGTGGTATTAGTACTTCCCTTGACCTTGACTGTATCCCTCTGTTAAAACTAGAAGTATCACTTCCCCTTGTGAGTAAAGTGTCTGGAGTGAGAGGGAAAGAATGCTGGGGGAGGGGAGGGGAATCCAGCCATGGATTTCCTTAGCAGGAGCTGCTAAGAACCTTCTGTTGACAAAAAATCTTCTTTGTTAGTTTGCTATGGTCCCTCCATGGTTTAGTTGGCCAACCTAGTTGAGGTTGAGTGCTAAACATAAAGCAACACCTTCCGTTTTAGTTCCATTATTTGCCTTTTTTCATCTACCACACATTTGTTCTTATTCCAAAGACATACACAGGAAGCACCTATGATAAAATGGTGGGAGTAATTTATGGTAACATGTTCCAGTGGCAGGACATTATCCTTCACTGCAATAACCATTCAAGACAGAAGAAACTTATCCAACCAGTTAGACAGCAGATCCATTGCAAGAGGCTCACACACCTGCCTGGGTAGACACAGAGATGAATTCTGATTTTTATTTTGGAAAAAAAGGCTAATCATTTTAAGTGCTCACTAAAGACAGCCAATGCCATTCATCTGCAAAGGAGCCTGGGGTCATTTTTACTAGAATAACCACATTTTAGAAGTCAAGAAGGCATTTATAGCTGGTCTTTACCCTGAGAGTTTAAAGTGTTCTCAGTTCCTACTCAGTTGTCCCCATACCACCATCATTGTAGGGTCACTTGAAATGAGATGATGCCAGTAACTAAAGTCATCCAATAAACTTTCAGCCGGAGGTTAAACCTGTTCCAAGCCAGCCTTTGAAGGTGTGTTATGTGGCGTGTTAAGCCTTTTGCAAGCAAAAACTGGCTGGGAGCAGGAAGGAAGGCAAGAATATGGCTGAACATCTCCATGCTGTTCCTTCCAGTGCCATTTTAGCTGCATTCTGGGATAAAATCATGTTTTTGTTTCTTATTGTTGCCCGTTCAAAGTTAAAATGGCCCTGAAAAAAGTGACTTATGACTGTTTTTCACACTTATGACCATTGCAACATCCCCATGGCCCAGTGATTTACATTTGGATGCTTGACAACCGGTTCATATTTATGATGGTTGCAGTGTCCCTGAGTCACATGATCCCCTTTTATGACTTTCTGACAAGCAAAGCCAATGGGGAAGCCAGATTCACTTAACAACCAGGTTACTAATTTAGGTACTGCAGTGATTCACTGAACAAATCTGGCAAGAAAAAATGAGGCAAAACTCACTTAACAAATTTCTCACTTGCAACATAAATTTTGGAATCAATTGTAGTCAAGTGGAGGACTACCTGTATTACAAAAGAAAACAGAAGCCAGACAGGAGTAACATTCATAAACAATTTTGAAATAAATAAATGGATAATAGGATTGTTAAGAGAGTAAATTTTGCATCAGACTCTGTAAAGAGAGAGATGGCAGACACTTCATTTCTAATAAGGGACCATTCCAAAAGACAGGAATTCTGTTTGAAATGCTCTGTTCCTTTTGCAAGCAGGTAGGATCCTATCTGAAATAAGGATTCGTGGCTTTGCCAATATACAAATAACAAAAAAGCCTATCCCATTGGGTCTTTCAAGCTATGTTGGAAAGCCTGGACTTCCCTTCTGATCTTGCATTATTTTTTATTATATGTCAACACATACTGTCAAAGTTCCAACTGATGAACCCACCAAGCAAGCACTATTAAGATGATCCAATTGTCAGGGCTCCAACAATCCACCCCCATTCAAATCATAAGTCTCTAGCTGCATCTCTCAGAGTTTAAAAAAATATATGTATTAGGAGTGAACATGCCGGTGTTACCTGGGTGCAGCCAACTCTGAGACACATCATTCATTTCCCCCTTGACCCCGGTCTTCCCCCACCCCCTGGATGTATATTCTCCAATGGGACACATCCATAGCCAAGAGTCATCAATCATGCTCTCCAGTAATATCTTGTGCAGAAGCTTTGGCCACCTAACAATTATCTATGAAAATATTTAAGGTATGCATTACTTCCCTCACTCCATTTCTGCTGACAACTCTAAAAGACCAGAGAAATATTTTTGAGTTGATACCAATCTCTTAATGCAAAACTTTATTGAATACATCATTTCAGCACAGAATGAAAGCAAAACCAGCTCAGGCTAATTCCTGGGCAATTCAATATAGTTAAAGCAGGGGTGTCAAACTGGCGGTCCGCAGACTGGATCCATCACGCGGAGGCCACGCCCAGCCCAGCAAAGAGAAAAAAACATTGCGATATGTTATGTGATGGCAACGTGACGCCACGAGTTTGACACCCGTGAGTTAAAGTATAGAATCCTCCCTCCCCCCCATTAATGCCTGTCACATTGTCCAATTAGGTATCCAAGGGTTGTTATGGGAAAATATCCATGACTCTGGCAAACACCTGCAGAAACATCCTTGGTTCACACGGGACAGTTTCTTGTCATTGTCTGGAATGAACATTGTAATCTCTCCCTCCTCTTCCCCCTGGTTCATTGGCAAACTGAGAAGCAGTAAAAGCAAAAGCAGCCTGAATATACTTTGAAGCTTGATACACACTTTCTATGACCATTAGAATCTGCCCAGAATTTGGAGTACCAAAGAAAAAACAGTCTTTTTTTGGGGAGGGGGAGGGAAGACTTTAAGGGACTCATTTCACTCTTAAAATTCTCCCCCCTCAATCCACCAACAATATCAGGCTGACTGTAAAAGTTCCACCCACAACATGTGAAGTGACAGAAATGGTAAACTTCTGATAATAAGGAATAGACTAATGCAGCAAAGAGAACAGCTCTTCCTCCCCCAGTTTTCATTGTCTACTGATGGTGGTAAGGAAATTTTTTAGTTCTTCTTTGGCAAAGTTTTCATGGAGTGAAGACCATTCTCAAGTGAGGAGTGTAATAAGCAGCCAAGCTGTTAAAACATTTCCATATGGGCTTCAGGAAACATTTTTTTTAATTGGACAGTTAAAGATTATATTTACAGATTCTTTGATGAATTGAATTTCTAATATCTTTTACAACACGAGGATGGAAGAACTCTTTCCATTTTCAAGTTCTTTCTGTCTTGCCAGTTTTTTTTTTAAAAAAAGATAAAATCTCTGTGAGACTCAAAATGAAATGTTTTCTAGTCTGAGCCCAGCTGTTATTAGCACCAGGAAGTACATGATTTCTTTTTCTTTTCTTCATATCTCAAATTTAATAATATGACAGTGATGACATAGTGTTCTTGATTAACCTGTTTCCATACCTCTCACAATCATCAGATAATGGGGAAACTGCATGATATAATTTATCTTATTTTCACTATTAGGTATTACAGAATGAAGAGGAAGTCTGTTCTTTTTCTCCTAAAAAAGAACTGGGACCAGGATATAGCTCCAACTACAGTACTATAAATAGTTGCTTTGCATATACAATTAGTCCTCAACTTATGACCACAATTGTGACTAGAATTTCGTTCCTAAGTGAGGAAGATTGTTAAGTGAGTTGCGCCTGATTGTACAATGTTTTTTTTGCCACAGTTGTTAAACATATCACTGCAGTTGTTATGTGAATCAAACCCAGCTTGCCCTATTGCCTTTTCTTGTCAGAAGCCAGCTAGGAAGGTTGCAATTCGTGATCATATCACTACAGGATGCTACAACCATCATAAACACATGCTGGTTACTAGCAACCAAATTTTAATCATGTGATTGTGGGGAAGCTGTGACAATCTTAAGCGTGAGGGCGGATTGTAAGTCACTTTTTTCCATGCTATGGTAACTTTGAACAGTTGCTAAATGGTTGTAAATCAAGGACTATCTGTATGTAATCCCAAATTTATTTAATCTTTCAGTGAGCAAATCGGAGGAGATAACAGAAGTCTGCTTGCAGAACCAAGAGAGATGAAAAGATTTTCTAATATCTGGAAAACAGCACATTTTGCCCCTATCTTTGGGGGGCAAGAAAAAATAAAGCAAATCAATCTCACAGTCACACTTGTGATAATTCTAGAGCAAATTATTTAAAAATTAACATTTAATCATCTTGAAAACATAAGCCTTCAATCACTTCTATCTAGGTGACATACATACATATACATATACATATACACATACACATACATATGCACATACACATACACATACACATACACATACACATACATATACATGTATGTTTTCGTAGATTTTCACAAGTACAGGTATGTAGGGCTAGATATGTTCGGGTCTTTTCCTGTGTAAGATAAAGAGTATCTTGCCGACGTTTCGGTAAGGTCCCACTCACCATCCTCAGGCTGGTGCTTTCGGCTTCGTGCCAGTGCAAGCAGTGTGTGATCAGAGTTGCCGTCTCTCCATAAATACTGGTGGTGGGGGCTGGTGTGCTGGGCTGGTTGGTTACGCTGCTGCGAACACAATACAGAACACAACGAACACAATACAGAAGCTTGATGAATACCCGAACAGTGCTGTTTAGCTTCCTTCGGGTATTATCCCACATCATTGTAGTGCTGTTAAAATTGTAGCAACATTTCAGCAGAATCCCATCTGCCATCATCAGGCTTCTGTGTGGATGTGGGTCTCACAGCTCCTGATGATGATGCTATCATCAGGCTTCTGTATTGAGTTCGTATGTGGGTCAGACTATCACAGCTGTTAGTTTTAAATTTGAGGCTAGCCTACTGTTGTGCCAGGATGGTTTTTTTCTTCATCTTGATTGGTTGGGAGTCTTGGTCTGTGTTTATTGGTCTTGGAGTTTGTTTGATTGGTGTTTCTGGTTTCTTCTGTCTGTTTTGTGGCTTTGATTGGCTGGCAAAACTGTGTTCCTGTATTGGAGTCTTTCAGTGCAGCTTGGCTTCGAGTAAAAGGACGGCTACCATCTATTAGGAAGCTAGGTTTCCTCTAGGTGCCTGGTTGGGGTGTGTTTGAGCTGGAGGTATCTACACCTGGAATTGAGCAGCAAAATCCACCCTCTAATTTGGGATAAGATAAAACAACTTACAACTTGGAGAGCTGAAACTGAAACCACTTACAAAAATGAAAAACTCTTGAAGAAACTAATGAAATTAGAACATGACAAGAAAGCCCTCAACAACTCACAACAACACTTGAAACAATTAGTATATTACGTTTCCAACAGAAAACTCACCAAAACAGAAACAGATGTCCTAACCAAAGGATTCAATTATGCCATAGCACCCAAGAAAATCCCCACAGAATCCATCATATGTGCAGTAGAATCCAGCCTAACCAAATTAAATACAGATGAAGCTGACAAAATAAGACACCAGGTTACAAACATCTTATGCACAAGCAAACCACCCAAAAGCAACTTGCACAAAGATGAATTCAAAGCGCTACAAACCCTAAAAAATTGATAACAGCATAATCATACTCCCAGCAGACAAAGGGAATGCCACAGTAGTAATGGATAGAAAAGACTACGAAACAAAATTGACAGATCTACTCCAAGACTCCACATACAAACCTATAAATACAGACCCAACCACATATCTGGAAAAATTAACCAAGAAGAAAATTATAACATAATTTTCTTTGCCACATAAGCAAAGAAATCCAACAGAGGATCATCCCAAGAGAAAAATCTTCCAGATGCCCCAAACTATACAGCCTCCCAAAAATACATAAAGAAGGCATACCTCTCAGACCCATAGTCAGCTCCAAAGGAGCACCATTACAAAACCTAGCTAAACACTTAGCAAAACAACTACAGCCCATGCTGAAACTGCAGCTTCATATGTACAAAACTCATACCGCTTCTTAGAAATGATCAAAGATCTACACGTGGAACAAGAAGATCTGCTTGTAAGTGTCGATGTGGTTTCATTATTCACTCAAGTACTGATAAAAGAAACTCTTGAAATCATCAAAAATAAATACCAACCAGCTAAACACCTCATGGAACTAACAGATCACTGCTTAACCAACACATATTTCATATACAAAGGACAAAGATACAAGCAAATTGAAGGAGCCCCTATGGGATCACCACTGTCACCCGTCATTGCAAACCTGTTCATGGAAGAATTCAGAGCCCTGGCTAATGCCACCCACAAACCCAAACTACCATTCCTAGATTTACTAATCTACAAAAGAATAGGTGGCACACTAGGACACACCGTATACCAGAAGAAAAGACACACCAACCGCTACCTCAATGCCCAATCCCACCACCACCCAGCACAGATAAACTCCAGGGCCAAAACACTAATCACCAGAACCAAATGCCTGGCAGACAAGACACATATAAAGATTGAACTATGCACCATGACTAAAGTACTGACAGCCAACAGCTTCCACAAAAACAGAATCACCGGCTTGATCCACAAAAACACACTAAGACTTAATAGAGACCTAGAAGATCAACAGACCTATGGAACAGCTGTCCTGCCCTACATAAGAGGTACTACAGACAAAATCAATAAGATACTACACAGGCATCACATCAGGACTGCCTTCAAAACAGACAAAAAAATAGCAGCCATCCTTAGAAACCCCAAAGATAAAATTGACCTGGAAAACCAAGGCATATATGAAGTTCCCTGCGCATCATGCCCAGCCACGTACATTGGACAGACCAATAGAAGAATAAGTACCCGCCTGGATGAACACAAAAATTCAGGGCAAACACCTGGGCACAAACAGACTCCCCCTGATACCTCCAGCTCAAACATACCCCAACCAGGCATCCAGATGAAATCTAGCTTCCTAATAGATGATAGCCATCCTTTTACTCGAAGCCAAGCTGCACGGAAAGCCTCCAATTCAGGAACACAGTGTTGCCAGCCAATCAAAGCCACAAAACAGACAGAAGAAACCAGAAACACCAATCAATCAAACTCCAAGTCCAGTGAACACAGACCAAAACTCCCAGCCAATCAGAATAGGCCAGCCTCGAATTTGAAACCAAAAACTGTGAGACCCACATCCATACAGAAGCCTGATGATGGCAGATGAGATTCTGCTGAAACGTTGCTACAACTTTGAAAGCACTACAATGATGTGGGATAATACCCGAAGGAAGCTGAACAGCACACATGTAAGTACCCGCGAAAGCTTAAAAAAAACAAATACACACATACACACACACACACACACACACACACCGTTTTTTAAAAAATATGACCTGTCCTTAAAGTAAGTCCTAGCTAGATTGATCTGGAGCTCTGTTATCGGCTGCAGAAGCCTTCAGGAAAGCTTGCCTGGGCAGAAAATAGGTAGATAGGTTAAGGAAGGGATAGAGAGAGAGGGAATGAAAGAAAGAGAGAGAGGGAAAGAGGAAGAGAGAAAAAGAGAGAGAAGAAAGAGAGAGGAAAGCCTTGCTGGCCACAGAAGAAGTTCCTGAAAGCCTCTGACAGCGAAATATATATAAAATATTGAGAAAGACCCAGCTTAGTATAGTTACCTATATAGAAGTGATTGAAGACTTATGTTTTCAAGATGATTAAATGTCATTTTAATATTTTTAATAATTTGCATAGATAGATGGATAGATAGATAGATCATATATGTATCACCTTATACTAGATTAAAAACCACTAAACTGTAAAGAAAAAAATTAGAAGAAAGAAAAAGATATGAAAAAGTGAAAAATAGTAAAAGAAAAGGAAAAAAGAAAAAATACCTAAAGAAGTAACTCTTTTGCAGTAGTTACAGAAAAAATTATGACCCTTTCATACCAGCGGTGGTATTCAGCAGGTTCTGACCGGTTCTAGAGAACTGGTAGCAGAAATTTTGAGTAGTTTAGACTTTAGAGAACTGGCAAATCCCACCTCTGACTGGAGATTTTACAATATCCTTCCCCTGCCATGCCCACCAAGCCATGCCCACAGAACCAGTAGTAAAATTTTTTGAATCCCACCACTGCTCCCATGGTTCACTTCTTCCCATAAAGAACCTTTTTAATGAGTAAATCCCAAAATCATCAGTTTATTTTTGTCAATTTTCAGCAAAAATTCCATTAAGAGTTTCCAGTCTTTTATAGAACAATACTTATTGCTTCTTCCCAACCAGATCAATTTTGCTCTGTCATCTTTGCAACTGACTCTTCCATTGTGGGCATTTTTCCATCTTCATGCATATAATAGCCTTGTTACATTTACCACATATAAAACCGATCATTCAAGAACTTTTTTCTAGTTGACAATCCATAAGTTCCTTTTTTTAAAAAAAAAAAGCTATGGTTTTAACTGATAACATGCTGAATTGGTGAGTTGAGTAAAAATACACATACTCATTTCATACAATTTCTTTGAGGAGCTAATTTACTTTTTCCAAACTCAGGCAACCTAAGAATATATGACCAAGAGAATCTGAATCAAATCAGACCATGCCTGAAATCTCATCTTTTGAGTGTCTTTCGCTTCAAGAGTCATAAGGAAATGCATTTTCCTAATAATGCTTTCTGTGTGGCTCTGCTTACCAAATGTGGCTGACCCAGTTAATCTGTGCCTCATTTAATAGACTTGTCTACAAACATTGGGAGCATGTAATAATCTCATGTGACTCAGTCAGTTGGGAGGCAACTGGTTTCTAAATTCAACCGCTGCAAAGGAGTGTGGAAAGCCACCACGATTGCATTGGCTCTTGCCAGAGCAAAACAAACAAACACCAAACTATAGATAGTCCTTGATTTACAACACAACTGATACCAGAATTTCCATTTCTAAGCAAGTTAAGGAGTTATGCTTGATTTTATTATCTTTTTCCCACAGTTGTTAAGAGAATAATGTGGATGTTAAATGAATCTGGTTGTTGACCTTGCTTGTTGGAAGCCAGCTGGGTAGGTTGAAATCATATGACCCAAAGATGCTGCAATGACAATGTTGTAAATACATCACCAAGTCCCAAACTCTGATCCCTTGAGCATGGGGATGCTGCAAAAGTTGTAAGTGAAGGACCAGTTTAAATCACTTTTTTCAATGGCATTGGCACTTTAGTCACTAAACAAATGGAGGTAAGTCAAAAACTACCTGTATTATGATAGCTCAAGTAGGATTTCCACTATAAACCAAGACTCCACCCATCCCTTTCTTGTTCCATCTCACAGCTGGAGGATGTACTCATATTCAGTGAGTAATCCTTAATGGGTCTAAGTCTACATGGAGGAAAGTAAGAAGTGGGTTGCCACAAGGTTCTGTCTTAGGCCCAGTACTCTTTAATATCTTCATTGACAACTTAGATGAGGGAATAGAAAGTAGGCTCAAGATCCAGATGGATCTTGACAGACTAGAACACTGGGCCGTGTCTAACAAAATGAAACTCAATGTAGAGAAAAGTAAAGTCCTACACTTAGGCAAGAAAAACCAAAAGTACACATATAGACTGGGTGAAACCAGGGTCAACAACAGTAACTGTGAGAGGGATCTTGGAGTCTTAGTGGACACCCAGCTAAATATGAGCCAGCAGTGTGCAACAGCAGCCAAAAAAGTTAATGCAATCCTGCATTAACAGAGGGATACAATCACTCTATAAAGTCTTAGTAGGACTACACCTAGAGTATTGCATCCAGTTTTGGCCACTACATTATAAAAAAGATGTTGAGACTCTAGAAAAAATACAGAGAAGAACATCCAGGATGATTAGGGCACTGGAAACTAAGGCATATGAAGAACGGTCACAGGAACTGGGCATGGCTAATTTAGTGAAGAGAAGGACCAGGGGAGACATCATAGCAGTGTTCCAATATTTGGGGGGCTGCCACAGAGAGGAGGGGGTCAAGCTGTTGTCTAAAGTGCCTGTAAGCCAGACAAGGAATAATGGATGGAAACTGAACAAGGACAGATTTAACCTGGTAATAAGAAGAAACTTTCTGACAGTGAAAACAATCAACCAAAGGAACAGCTTGCCCTCGGAAGTTGTGGGAACGCCATCACTTGAGACTTTCAAGAAGAGATTGGACTGCCATTTGTCAGAAATGATGTAGGGTCTCCCGTTTGGGCGGGGGGGTTGGACTAGATGATCTACAAGGTCCCTTCCAACTCTGATTATCAGTTATCTGTTATCTGATGTATGCTGAAAATTAAGTAGGGCAGAGATATAGTTGTCAGAAATTATTTTTTTAGGAACTTCTTGGGCTATTTTGTCAAAAGGAGATGCAGCATACAGTGTGTCCCTTCCTTAGTAATCTATTTCTACAACATGGCAATAGGTGAGTTACTTTAGACCAGAGGCCCCCAAACTTGGCAACTTTAAGATTTGTGGACTTCAACTCTCAAATTTCTCCAACCAACTGGCTGGAGAATTCTGGGAGTTGGAGTCCACCAGCCTCAAAGTTGCCAAGTTTGGGGACTCCTGCTAAAGACCGATCTAGCAGGAAATTTACCACTTTCAATTTAGATGTCTCAGGAATAGTGTTTGCATGAAATGCTATTGTCCATAATCTATTTGATGAGGTTGGGTAAAAAGGAGTTTTGCACTTGAGCAGCAGCAGCAGCAAAATACTGTAAATAGGAATGGAGGGAAAGGAAGGTCTAAGTTTTAGTCTCCGTTAAAATGTAAGAAATGGTTAGTAGGGAAATGAAACAAACAAAATATTATAAAGTTGTTATATTTATGTAGTTACTTACCAAACACATCTAAATTACATATATTAAAGTAACCAAAATATCTTTACAATCTGCAAGGCATCTCACAGCTTTTGAGCACTCCTAATGTTTGGAAATTTAAAGTTGAAAATTTTGACACACCTTAAATATTGTAATGTATGATTCCTATTTTAGGTAAGCATGTCAATCAAATTTATAGTATGACTGTTGGGCACTATTAAAAAGACAATGTCCTTATTTCCATCTATAAGGGGGGCACAATGGCTCAGCAGTTAAAAACAGCCTGGATTCAAGATCCAAACACTGCACAACAGAGTGAGCTCCTGTTACTCATCCCAGTTCCTGCCCACCTAGCAGTTCAAAAGCGTACAAGTGCAAGTAGACAAATAGGTACCACTTCAGTGGAAAGGCAACAGCATTCCATGCGCCTCAGCATTAAGTCATATATAGTCACAAACAAACCCTTTATCTTTACTTTTTTCCATCTGTAAAATATCAGAATGTGTGAGACTGCCCAGTTATCCCTTTTTAAAAGTTTCAAATTGCATAATATCCAGCTTTAGCACAGCAAAAGACTATGATTAGGAAATTGATTGTTAAAGTCCCCTACAATTTAGATGAATTTGATGACATTTCTGGATTATCTATCTTCACTGTTGAAAACAAGCACTTCTAATAGATATCAATATCTCTTGTTTTTCCAGACCCACCTTTTTGGGTTTTGATGAGCCAAATTGATATACATAATTACATAATTATAATACATAATTATTACATGCACACATGCTTTTCTGTTTGAATAACTAGCCTTTTCATAACAGTTTCATCCATTTGAAATCAAAGGAGGGAGCAATTGAAGTTATTTCATGCTTGCAATTATGCCTGCATAGAAAAAAAAATAAACAAACAACCTCTCCCTATTCATTTTGGCACATCAAAAAGCAGTCCTTTATTGTCTTCCTTCCAACCATGAAATGCAGCTGAAAGTATTTTCTTGATCATAGGAAGTACTTATCCCCATTCTCAATCAACATCTGTGATGTTGCCAAATAGCTAACTCTGCTGGGCAAGGGAAATCCTATCTATTCCAACCCTAAAGAAGCTTGACACCATATTTTTGTTAAATGGCAGTGGAGAACAAGTATTTGAGGTGAAGGAATACTGGGGTTGGGGGGAGGCATTTTAAAGCCCAAATTTCACATGGAAAAAGTTTCTATGTGATATGAAATTCATGCATTGCCCCAATAATTTTGCATGAATGAATATGATCATCCTTCTTTATATTTTTTGAATTCTAATATATTGAGTTGCACAGAGAGACAAATATCTTCAGTGCTTGTCCCTTGTTTGAGTTAAGGAAAGGAGGAAAGTGAAGGTTCAGAATTGCTATTAATTAACAGGTTACGACCACAACTGAACCCAAAATTTCTATTGCCAAGCAAGACAGTTAAGTGAATTTTGCCTTATTTTATTATCTTTCTTGCCGCAGTTGTGAAGTGAATCTCTGCAGTTGTAGTTACTGAGTCTGTCATCTGCACCTCTACAACTGTCTGGTTTGGTTCTGCAACCCAACAAGGCAGACACAGACTTCAGAAGGCCAACCTGCCTTCTGTCAAGGACCTGCATATTGCATGAGTCAAAAAAAGGGCTGTGGAAACCTCACCTCCTGGATAAACTGTTCCAACTCCTTCCCTCAAAACGATGCTACAGAGCACTGCATACTAGAACAACTATTTTATTTATTTATTTATTTATGTCAATTGCTTACAAGATAATAGTAATTATGTTAAAAAAACATAGTTATGAATACATGGATGCATATAAGAAAAATAAAAAATATATAAAAGAAACAACAGGACAGGGACAGTAGGCATGGTGGAACGCTTATGCATGTCCCCTACAGACCTCTTAGGAAAGGGGTGAGGTCAATAACAGAAAGTCTACTACTGGGAAGAAACCAAAGAGTCAGGAAGAGTATTCCATCAACCACTCTGTTGCTGAAGTCGTATTTCCAGCAATCAAGTTTGGTGCAATTTACCTAGAGTTCTATTGTGTGCTCTTGTATTGTTATGGTTGAAGCTGAAGTATTTGTTGACAGGTAGGACATTACAATGTATGATTTTATATACTAAACCTAGATCGGACCGAAGACGGCGTAGTTCTAGATTTTCTAGGTCTAGAATTTCGAGTCTGGTGGCATAAGGTATTCTGCAACGAGTAGAGGAGTGGAGAACTCTTCTTGTGAAATATTTCTGGACTTTCTCAACTGTGTTAATATCAGATACGTAATGTGGATTCCAGACTGATGAGCTGTATTCGAGTATTGGTCTAGCAAATGTTTTGTATGCTCTAATTATTAGTGCAATATTACCAGAGAAAAAGCTTCATAAGATTAGGTTAACAACTCTTAATGCCTTTTTTGCTATGTAGTTACAGTGGGCTCTAGCATTTAGGTCATTAGAGATGCATACTCCAAGATCCTTGACAGAGTTTGGATCATCAACAAGGTCTTCATGATTCAGCCTGTATTTTATTTTCTGATTTTTTTTTTGCCAATATGAAGGACAGAGCATTTATCTGTTGAGATTTGAAGTTGCCATTTGTTTGACCATTCTGACACATTGTCAAGGTCTTTTTGAAGGGTAGTAGTATTGTCTGTGGTGTTGAACAGCTTTACATCAGCAAAGAGAACGCAGTTGCTCTTAATGAGATCACAGAGGTCATTTATGTAGAGTATGAAGAGAGTTGGTCCTAAAGCACTGCCTTGGGGGACACCACTATTGACAGGTACAGAATTTGATAGGAAACTCCCAATTTTGACCATTTTTTGTCTGTTTGACAGGAATGCTTCTATCCAGTTATGCAGTTGTCCAGAGATACCAAAAGATTTTAGTTTTAGGAGTAGTTTGTCATGTACCACTGAATCAAAGGCTTTACAGAAGTCTATGTAGATTGTGTCTATTGCTTTGCCCTGATCGAGTTGTGTAGTCCATATGTTTTTGAAGTGTAAGAGTTGCAGATTACATGATAGTTTTTTCCTAAAACCAAATTGTTTATTAGAGAGTAGGTTGTTTGTTTCTAAGTGGAGGATGATGGATTGATTAATAATTGATTCCATGACTTTATAGGTGATGCAGCATAAGGAGATTGGTCTGTAATTTTCAACTAGGCTGGGGTCTCCCTTTGTGAAGATGGGGATGACTGTAGCTTGTGACTCTAGTTTTGGCAAGGAGTTGGTCCTGAAAGATTTTTCAGAGATTATGCTTAGAGGTTCGGCTATGGCAGTGGATAGCTTTTTTAAGAAGTAGGCACATATTCTGTCTGGTCCAATAGATAGAGATAGTTTTAGATTGTACAGTGCTTTTTCAACAATGTCTTCTGTAAAATCGATATGTATCAGATCATTGTAGTTCTCTGTGGTTTGATTAGGAAATACTGGGCTTGATCCATTGCTGTTTACAAATACTGAACCAAAGAATATGTTGAAGAGGTTGGCTTTAATAGTGTCATCATTGCAGTCTTTACCATTAGGTCCTTTCAGGGGTGGGATGGACCTTGAATCTTTTAGTTTGTTGTTTGTAAAATTGTAGAAAGCGCAGGTGGAATTGGTGCGTAGAAGGTTTTCTTCTTGTTGCATGTGATAAATGGTGCATTCAGTTTTTATCTGGTAGCATAAATTTTTGATCAGCTTTTGAACTTGGCAACGTGACCAGATTTGTTTTTCTGCCAAAGTGATTTCTTTTTGGATTGAAGCTTCCTTATTGTTTTGGGTAATTTGTTTTTTCTGGTTTTGGGAGTTGTTAACGGTACAGGTAGATTGATGATTCTTCTGACTTCAAGTAAAAATATGTTGTAATACAGTATTGCATCCAATGAATAGAAAGATAAAAATGTGTGGGCAGGATGCTGCTCATGTTAAGGTTAGGTCACATCGCCTGATGGATGCAAAACATATGTATAAGGACACATCGGATGGCCAAAAATCCGGGGGTGGCTCCATCCATTCTTATCCGCTCTCAAAAGGGGTAAAAATTTGCATAAAGAGAATGGAAAAGAACGGACAGGGGGAGGACATAGCGTGGATGTAAAACGGATGCTCAACGGAAGCCTAGCAGATGAAAGCGGATGGCACGGCCGCAGGGCTTCCGGGGGAGCATAGCAAAGTGGACGCGTAACGGAAAGAGCGGATGCGTAGCAGATGAACCGGATGTGTAGCGGATGCATAGCGGATGCATAGCGGATGCATAGCGGATGCATAGCGGATGCAGAGCAGATGTGTAGCGTTCACTGCGCGTGCCTGGAGGATGCACTGCATCAGCCCCATGGATATAAAAGGAGGCAGCTCGCACAAGGCCAGCATACAGAGGAAAGACCTGCTGCCAGACACATCTTCGGAGAACACCATGGGGAAGAAGAGGAAGCCTGTGCCATCTTCTGCCAACCCTGGCAAGAGGGATAGATCCACCATCCCACCCCCTGGCGTTGACTCTGCTGCTGATGCTGCTTCTTCTGCTGCTGGTGCTGCTGCTGCTGCTTCTTCTGCTGCTGGTGCTGCTCCTGCTGCTGGTGCTGGTGCTGCTTCTCCTGCTGCTTCTCCTGCTGCTGGTGTGGTGGACCAGCCCCAAAGCCCTGAAAGCCCTGATGATGAAGGCCCTGCTGCTGAAGGCCCTGCCAGAGGGAGGAAGAGGCAAGGCAAGGAGAAGGGAAAGAGGAAGCAGTACTCCGTCGCAGAAGAGCATGAGGAGGAGGTTCTGGAGTGGCTGAGAGAGAACGAGTACCTCTGGAGGAAGGGACACAGGCTCTATCGAGACACCAAGCAGAAGCAGGAGGCTTGGAGGGAGAAGGCGGAGAGCCTGGGCTACACTTCAGAGGTCCTCCTCAGGTGGTGGAAGCATATGCATACCTGGTATGGGAAGCTGCACCTGAAGAAGTCTGGCCAGGCCGCGGTCAAGCTCACCGACTGGGAGAGCTACGTCATGGCAAAGTGCAGCTTCCTGGAGGGTGAGGTCCGCCACCAAGGAGCAGCCCCTCTGTCTACCCTCACTCTCAGGCAGCCCACAGACAGCCAGTCCTCTTCTGGCCAGGAGACAGCAACCGTGTCCAGGCAGGTGTCCACAGAGTACCCTGCGACAGAGACCCCCCCAACAGCTGCACACCCTATGCCGGAGGACGTGGAGAATTCTCTCACACACATGGAGCAAGAAGAAGCAGCAACCACCAGAGACCAACCCACCCCCACCCCCAGCTCCACCTCCACAGAAAGCAGGCAGAGAGGCAGACCGGAGGGACAGAGCCACACTGTCCTCTTGGAGATCAGGGACACGATAAAAGCCAACACAGATCTCCTCTCCCAGCTGGTCCACTTCGACATACCATCCTCTAACTGCAAGCCCTTCCTCACCTACGTGAGCCAGACCTTCATGGATATGCCCAAGGCCCAGGACCAGGTCATGAAAGAGAGGATCACGGCTTTGCTGCACCATCCTCCAGGCCCAGCTGAACCTGCTCCTACCCAGTCCAGGTCTGCTCCTCCACCCCAGGCGATGTCACAGCCCTTCCAAGGCTTTCAACAGCCCCTCACCTACCAAGGCTACAGATACCAGGACTTCCAGCAGCACAGGCAGCCCTTCCCAGTCCAGGCACAGGTTACTTGCATGCCACAGGTGCCACCGATGCCACCGATGCCACCGATGCCACCGAAGCCACAGATGCTACCAATGCCACAGATGCCACTGATGCCGATGCCACTGATGCCACAGACGCCACAGATGCCACCGACACCACAGATGTTTCCTCGCATGCTACAGACGCCTCACCTCGCCCAGCTGTAGACCAGACATCCCCACTACACTCCTTCCTCCACCCCACAGCCAAGCCTGGCCTCAGAACATCTTTCATCAGTCCTGTGCCTGACATCCCAGGTCCTGGATGAAGGGCCTCTCAACCTCACTGTGCTGAGCCAGCTTTCTGAGAGCTTCCTGAACACACCACCTCCTGTTGTCCACTCGGGGCCAGGCACCCCAATGGCGCCTCAGATCAGCACTCCAGCCACTGCCACCTCCACAGTCCCTGTCCCCTTTACTCCTGAGACCATGGACATGCCTCAGAATGACTGAAAACATTGCCAGAGACTGAGTTGTTACCTGCTGCCTTTATCTTTGCTTGGGACACTTTTCTTGGTTCCTTTTGCTTTTTAAATAAAGTGCTACACTTTACTTAACTGTTATAAATAAAGGTTATCTTTGCTTCACACACTTGGGTCATTTCTTTTACTTAATAAAATGTTGGTGGGAACTTTTAGAAAATGGTTAAGCCTTTGCATGCTTGTGGGATGGGCAGGGATACCTGTGGGATGGGTCATCGCTGTGGGATGGGTATTAGCTGTGGGATAGATAAGCCTCCAGTGCAAGCATAGTGGGACTGTATGGTCCACCCTCCCAGCTGCCACACCTATGGCCCTTCATTATCAATACTAATGTAAGCATTGATCCACACTTTTGAACATAAACACAACTCTTTATTAAATGCCCTGTTCATTGTAGGCCCACCCAACATACATGGCCCAATCTCATCAGTGTGATGAGACAGCCTGAAGGAAGCATCCATTAATCATCTATCATCCTGTCTTGCCACTCCACTGCTCCAGCTGGGGAGTTGACCCAGTGTTTCAGGAGGTTGAGCTGCTTCTTCCCTTCATGTGAAGCTCTGTTGGGGCCTGGTATATCCACAGTGTCGATCAGGTTTCGCCCTTGCCTCCATTCACCAGGCTCCATGTCCCCATTGCCTTGTTGACGGTCCACAAGCCTGTTCTGCAACACTGGGTAGTAGGTGCGCATGAGATTGTGCAGGATGCAGCAAGCTTCCACGATCCTCCTCACGGTCTGTGGGCGATGCTGCATGGTGGTGAGAAGTACCTGTAATCTGTTGGCCAGGATGCCAAAGGAGTTCTCCACTACCCATCTTGCCCTGGACAGCCTGTAGTTGAAGATCCTCTCTTCACGGGTGAGGAGTCTGGAACTGTAGGGCTTCATGAGGTAGGTTCTGAGGGAGAAGGCGTCATCCACCACAATGCCTGAAGCATCGATGTACATGAACTTGTAGTCAGCATCGACCATGGTGAAGAGGATGATACTGAAGAAGCCCTTGTAGTTGAAATAAGTGGACCTTGACTTGACTGGAGCTTTGCAGGCCACATGCTTCCCATCTATGGCTCCAACGGTGTGGGGGAAGTTCCACCTCTGATACCACTGTTCTGCAACTTTCCTCCAGCCTTCTTCAGTGGTGGGACACTGGAGGAGCTCCTCCACGTATTCTTCGATGATGGCCTACACCACTTCTCTGACCACAATGCTGATGGTGTTGTGTGGCACCCTCCAGGCATACTGCATGTTTCTGTATGTGGTTCCGAAGGCCAGGTGGCGAAGAGTCAATGCCACCTTCAGCCCAGGGTCCAGGCTGGGATGGAAGTTGGTGTTCGCCTTGGTCAACCTTGGTCTCAGACACTCCACAATTTCGTCAAACATGGCTGG
This sequence comes from Laticauda colubrina, assembly GCA_015471245.1. NCBI lineage: Eukaryota > Metazoa > Chordata > Lepidosauria > Squamata > Elapidae > Laticauda > Laticauda colubrina. The sequence continues at coordinate 13,424,732 of BLBF01000036.1, read as the reverse complement.
CGGCATCCTCATGAAGTGCTGGAATGCACAAGTGTCTTCATTCCTCAGCTCCACCATCAGCTTGTCATATAGTCTATACTCGGCTCTTCTCGCGATCCATCGTCGGACCCACACACTTCTTGGCCACCTCCTTTTCTTCCCGTAGAAAAGGTGAAAGAGCCTGAAGAGGGCTTGGTTCTGGTGTTGAATGATGGCGGCTACCAAAAGGAGCATGCGATGATCCATGTTGGAGAAGAATGGATGCTGTGGAAGAGCAAGAGCAAGGCTGAAGAGGTCTGCACCCCACATCTGCTGGACTGAAAGTGAGATCCAGGTGATTTCCTCCCCCTTTTTATAGGAAATATCGGTTTTCCGCTAGGTGTCCTTCTGTATCCTCCGGACATCCTCCAGACATCCTAAATATCCGAGATACATCCCCTATATGAATGTTTTTTCCGTTTTAATGCTTTATATCCGAGCTGCATCTGCTTTCATCCTTTCTACGTCCATGCTACTAATGCTGTGTGTCCGTTCCACGTCCGTTTCACTTCCTCCCTGTGTCCATTTTCCGCTGGAGCGGATTTGAGTTGCACGGATGCGCAGCAGATGCCTAGCGGATATAGCGGATGTGTAACAGATGACGATGGACGTTTAACGGATGTTCCCCGTATGCGTAGCGGATGTATAACAGACCATCAAGAATTCTAAGTAAGTAACACAGTTGTTCATCCATCTGCCCACTGATTCTGTTAGACAGTCGCAAAAGTTGATCAACTGACCCAGGACACTGCAACTGTCATAAATATATGTCAGTAGCCAAGTGTCTGAATTTTGATCACAAGACTGTGAGGATGCTGCAATTGTAATGTAAAAATGATTTTTCAGTACTGTTGTTAGTCCCATCAGTCACTAAATGAACAGTTAGGAGTCAAGGATTATCTGTAAATAGAAAATAAGCCTTTTGCTTCATTTCCCCAAAACACATATTTTTGAATTATAGGAGTTGAAGTCTGAAAGTACTGAGACAGCCCCAGAGTAGGGTCTCGGCACTCAGGAAGCCCACCTAGGCATTCAAGGGGCTCAGCTGTTCAGTTTGTCTTGAGCCATGGACTATGATTTAATCCAAAATATTCAGCAATGATAAGAATCTAGCATATAGGCAGAAATGTTCTTTCCAAATTTGTAGGTCTGAGTCTAGATATTCAAATCACTTCATCAAACTGATTGACATGGTGGCCCAGTGGTAAAAATGAAGTATTGCAGGCTACTTCTGCTGGCTGCCAGCTGGCTGCAATTTGGCAGATAAATACTCACCAGCTCAAGGTTGATTCAACCTTCCATCCTTCCGAGGTCGCAAAAATGAGGAGGACCCAGATTGTTGGGGGCAATATGCTGACACTGTAAACTACTTAGAGAAGGCTGTAAAACTTTGTGAAGCAGTATGTAAATCTAAGTGCTATTGCTATTACTGTATTCCTGGCTCCTCAAAGCCTTGCTTTTATTTCCTTCCAACCTTCATTTGATCTCAAACCTCTTCAGACTGTGCAGTTATTAAGGCGTGCTCATTTCATTTATACCTGTTCATTTCCTTTCAAAGATTTGCTCTCCATACACTCAAAGGAGTGTGACAAAATGTTGGGTATAGCACGAAAATAGCCATTAGACAGCTTTATGTCACTTTTGCATATTTATACTATGAAGTCAATAAAACAGTTGTAGATTAGGATGAGATGCAAACATAAGAATTAAAATTACTTCAGCAAATTTTGTTTAATGGTTTAATGTGTGGTAAACTGTATCAGTATTCCAAAAGAGTCTTAATCAAGACAACGTCTGACTTCTGGAATGCTGTCAAGCTTCACAGTTGTGTAAACCTCTGGCACTTTTAAACAATTGCATAAATCTACCAGCTGAGTATACCAACAATTTATTCTCACAATGCCAACAGACACCCCAAATGTGAAGTAATGGGTATGCACTTCCATTCTACCATTTCTACGAAGGAAGAAAATGTACTCTTAACTTGGCTCCATTGCAATAATCCAAGTAAACAGCCATTGCTTTACTCCTCATGAAGACAGCTTGTTTTTCATTGGAGAAAAATCCTTGCTTTAAATCGCTTAAGGATGAATTAGGGCCTCTGTAGCATCTGTGAGCATTTCCAATGTTCTGTGTGTGAACAGTTTGGGACTGACTTTATTTCCTACATCACTGGTTTAGCAACATACAATCCAAGCCTTTCAAAAAGGGTTTGAAAGATGCTTACTATAACATAAATGCAACCATGGAGTTCTTTTCTTCCTTGGCATTTGGAACTAAGTCCTCATGTTAATTAAGCGAACATCTTTGCAAATGGGAAATTCCCCTCATTTGGAAGCTTTATTACTCATAAAATAAATAGCAAACATTAGAATCCTAATAGCCTAGCAGGTCATTTTATTCCATTTCAGATGACAATGTGAATTGGTTTTTTTTTTTTTTTTTTGGTCACTAGTCAGTTTGGAAGCTTCAGGCAAGAGCACAATGTTGTTAATTATTATTTTTATATTTTTGCTAATCATTACATTAACATAGATTTGGAAACCGAAGTAAAAAAAAATTGAAAATCATTCTGATTACTTTTTGAAGTGCAGAAAGAAAAAGAAATACAAAGAAATGACTTTCAAATTTCCTTTACAGCTGATATGAGGATAAATTTACATTACTCTTACTCTAAATTACAATATAGCTTTCATTATTTACCAAGAAAAACTACATACACTATTTTAAAAATTCAATAAAAAAAAGCTAAGTAGGAGAAATCAGCACACATCCTTTTCTGCAGCCAAGGTAAGCAAGGATTAACACCAGATGATTAAGCAGAAAACAGTACCCTAATCAATGAGCTGCCAAGGAGAAAACCATAACCGCGGTAACATTGGTAGAACAAGCTATTGTATATAAACATGAAGTAAATCTCACAGTCATTGATGGTGTCACTAATTCAGATAATAAAATGTCTATAAGCAAACAAACAACTCAGAGAGTAAGAATTTCACGAACTTTTAAATGTAAACCCAGTTTAAATACTATACGGGTAGATAAAGTAATTATATGAGAAAGTACTTTAACAACTTCTTGAATATAAGCAAAGCCAGTATGCTACATTGTTCCAAAAAGGGCATGTCCACTTTTATCTCTATCAAATAAGCCAATTTTGTATTCCTTTTTTTTCTTCAGAGGACAGAACAGTTTTTACAGAGTACAGAGTAATCTCTCTCTCTAATCCACTCTGATGATTGTTGATTTTTGTTACAAAAGTTTTCAGTATTTTAAACAGCCTCCTTTGCGAAATCTACAAAAGCAAATAATTTCAACTGTTATCTGGAATTGTCATCTTTATTTCTTTCGTAAATTTTAAACTTTAAATTGCCACGTATTTTCCATGGAGCTGTCTCCAGTCAGTCATCTTCCCCCAGAAGCCAAAGATTACAGGCCAAGACTTTCTGAAGGAGCACAACCCCATCCTGAGCCGAAGTCAGTGCAGGTAGTCCTCGACTTACAACCACAATTGTGCCCAAAATTTCTGTTGTTAAGTGAGACCATCATTAAGTGAGCTTTGCCTCATTTTATAACCTTTCTTGCCACAGTTAAGTGAATCACTGCAGTTGTTAAACCAGTAACATGGTTGTTAAGTGAATCAGAAGGTTGCAAAAGGTGATTACATGACCCTGGGACATTGCAACGATCATAAACATGAATCAGTGCCAGGCACATGAATTTTGATTACAAGACCGTGGGGATGCTGCAAAGGTCATATATGTGCAAAACAGTCATAAGTCACTTTTTCAGTGCCATTGTAACTTCAAATGGTCTCTAAATGAACGTAAATTGAGAACTACTTGTATAATCCCAGAATTATTCAATTTCTGAGGTATTTATTTTGCTACCGTACCTTAGCTAGTAGGAACTTAAGGTCTATGATTAAAATATATGATTAATGTTATGTTAAGTACAATTTATTTACGTTAAGTACAATGTCATAAATGTCAGAACAACCTGGAGGTAAAAGCAGTGTCACCAATATAGCCAGGTTTTATTTTACTCAATGAACTGAGATCGATTTCCAACCATTACCATTACTCTACCTGCTTTTCAGCTCTTGTGGCCTCAGGCCTGACTTTCTATTGAAAATGTTCCTGTTAACGTCAGAGCCTAATATGACACGAACCCTGAAGGGATACAAATCCTAAAATTTGCTTCTAGTTTCCTTAGATCTGGTCATTCAAAAAAAGTCAAAAATTACAAAATGGGCCTGACACACAAGCAACAGAGATGTAATAGCAGGTAGCCTTTAATTTATAATACAGCTCAAAAATTCTGTTGCTAAGCAAGACTTAGTCAATTTTGCCCCATTTTATGACCATTCTTGCCACAGTTGTTAAGTGAATTTGGGTTCCCCATTGACTTTACTTGTCAGAGGGTCACAAAAGGTGATCCTATGTCCCCAAGATACTGCAACCATCATAAATACATGCCAGTTTCCAAGTGTCCAAATTTTAATCCTGTGATCATGGGAATGCTGCAAAGTCGTAAGTCATAAGTATAAAAAACAGTAATAAGTCACTTTTTTCAGTGCTGTTTTAACTTCAAAGAGGACTAAACAAATGGTTATAAGTCGAGGACTATTTATATTTTACAGCCATTCAGTTAGAATCTTTGCAATTGTTCCATATTAACATACTCCAAATAGGCTATTCCTATTGGACAAGAATATCCGACGCTGATTGGTTACTTTTCTCGACACTGATTGGCCAATAATAGCTAGCCTATGATTGGCCAATTCAAGTGGCGGGAAAAACAAGTAGCTGTCATTGGACACTAGCCGCAAGAAGCTTCTCTATAAAAAGAGCTGACGCGGCTCCTGGTTAAGATGGACTTTCTGCACTAAATAAAAAGAGCTGAAGTTACGCCGGTCTCCGAGTCTCACTCTTCCGCAAACACAACACTGGCAATGAAGGTGGGATTCTGAGAGAGGAGATCAGTCGAGCACGTGGCATCGAGAACCAAGTAGACGAAATGGCCAGAACCAACTCGCCACCCGCACCATTCAACCCAGGAACAGAGGCCTGGGAATCCTACATTGATAGATTCCTCATGTTCCTGGAAAGTAACGATCTACAAGGAATTTCAGACAACTGAAAAAGAGCTGTGTTCCGGACGCACTGTGGGACCACAGTGTTCAAGATGGCCAAGGCACTAGCGAAACCAGATGATGTGAAACAGATGGCCTGGCCAGATCTAGAGAAGCTACTGAAGGCTCACTATGCACCGATCGTCTCCAGCCTCATCTGGAGACATGAATTTTACAAACGAGACCAGAGAGAAGGTGAGAGCATCACAGATTTTGTAGCAGCTCTCAGGGACATTGGAGGAGCATGCGAATTCCTAAACATGGACGAAACCATGAGGGTCCTCAGACTAAGAGATCTTACCCTACAAAGCCAGCTGCCAACCCGGCCAAAGATTACAGTTACCGAGGCTATTGCTGATGCCATGGCAGCAGAAGCAACTAAAAAATTAGCAACAAGGATGCAACAGATGAATGCCAATTCATCCAAGACACCGACCGAAATGAATCAAAGCACCAAGAAAAAGGCAGGGAGCACACACAAAACCACCGCACACTATGCAGACAGTGTATCATCTGGAATCGACAATGACGAGGAAGAGGAGAACCACAGACTCCAGGCTGAGGGAGAGTGACGACGGAAGAACGGTCATAAGTCGGGGTTTTAGTGTGCCAGGTGAATAGATCACCCCCGTTCTGAGTGCTGGTTCTTAGATGCCTTGTGCCGGTACTGAAAGAGACAGGGTCACATCGCACGAGTATGCTGAAACCGAAAAAGCTATAGCCACAAACGTAGGGACAACACACCACCAAGAAATAAAGAGAGGCAAATGTGGAGCCGCGAGAGTCGCGAAAGCAAAGGCAAGTGGCTAAACAAGAACTATAGGAAAGAGGAAACACATCAAACCATCACCAACGGTCATTCTAATGCAACAAATAGCCGAAAAGTACATGTGGCAGTCCGGATCGAGGGCCAAGAATGCAAAATCGATGTCGATTCTGGATTGTACCTATCAATGGTATCATGGGATACCATCAAAAGACTAGTACTGCATATTGGCAGAGGTGAACTAGAACCCAATCACTACTCTTAAAAGACTATCAAGGAAACAGAATACCGGTAGTCAGACTTGGACACTCCCAAATAAGTTTCAAAGAACACCAGAAGATCTTGCCTCTAACCATCATAGACCGAAACCGATCAAGCCTACTGGGATTCGAGTGGTTCGAACCTCTCGGAATCAGACTGGCTGACATTAACCGCATCACCGACGCAGACTGGGAGGAGAACCTGATGAGAGAGTTCCAGGACGTCTTTGATGGAAAGTTAGACAAGTATCAAGGGTCCCCTATCTCATTTAATTTAGACCCAACAATAGCTCCAATTAGGCTGAAGGCGAGGCGAGTCCCCTTCGCACTAAAACCCAAAATTGATGAAGAATTAAATAAACTAATATGACAAGGCATTTTGGAACCGATTGATCACGCAAAATGGGAGACCCCAATCATAACCCCAGTTAAGCTGGATGGGTCCATGAGAATCTGTGGGGATTACAAGGCTACCCTAAACCATGTGCTACAACAAAGTGCGTATCCTGTTCCGGTAGTGCAACATGTACGACACTCATTGGGGAGAGGCAAGGTTTTCGCAAAGCTCAACCTTGCCCAAGCTTACCAACAATTGCCAGTAGACCCTGAAACAGCAGAGGCACAAACGTTTGTGACTCATAGAGGAGCCTTCAAATGCAAACGGCTACAATTTGGAGTCAGCATAGCCCCTGGGGTGTTCCAAAGCCTAATGCAGCAGGTATTACAAGGGAGAAAAGGAGTAGTCCCATATTTTGACGACATGCTAGTCTCAGCTAATGACGAGAGACAACTAGAAGCCCGTCTCAGAGTGGTTTTACAAAGGTTCCAAAAGGCGGGACTCAAGGTAAAAGTAGAAAAGTGTAAATTGGCCACATCAAAAGTTGAAATCCTGGGGTACCAAATCGATAAAGAGGGCATCCACCCCACAGAGAAAAAAATTAAGGCAATCAAAGAAGCGCCTAGACCTAAAAACAAAGTACAGTTGCAAGCATTCTTGGGACTTATACATTTTTACCATGTATTTCTGCCACAGAAGGCAACAACGGTAAAACCACTGCATAGGCTATTGGACAAATCAGCCACCTGGACCTGGGGACGACGTGAAGAGACAGCGTTCCAGAGAATAAAAAAACCTCATCACCTCCGACTCGGTATTGATGCAATACAGCGAGACATTACCGTTAACAGTCACCTGCGACGTATCACCATTCAGCATCGGAGCTGTACTTAGCCACATCCTGCCTGATGGGAGAGAAGCACCCATCACCTTTTACTCCAAGACACTTTCAAAAACTGAGCCGAACTATAGTCAACTGGACAGAGAGGCATTAGTGGCAATATCCAGCGTAAAATGGTTCCACGAATACCTTTACAGTAGGACTTTTACCCTTGTTACAGATCACAAACCCCTATTGGGAATACTAGCTGGAAACAGAGCTACCCCAAATATACTATACCCGAGAATGACAAGGTGGTCTGAGTTCCCTGAAGACTACAACTATAGACTGATCCACTGACCCGGTAAAGACATTTCCCATGTTGATGCGTTGAGCTGCACTCCCCTACCAGATATAGAGACTGATCCAGCACCAACCACATCCACCCTACAGATTGAGACTCTATCAAACCTACCAATAACCACGGCTGACATTGCAAGAATGACCGCAAGAGACAAAACCTTGTCACAAGTGTTAAACTGGGTAGGAAAAGAGTGGCCAGAAAACGAGACAGACGTTACTTTTAAAACTTTCAAGAATAGGCAAACTGAACTATTGTTGCTAAAAGGTTGCATTCTATGGGGTGATCAGGTGATAATACCAGCACCATTACAAGAACAGATACTGTGCATGTTGCACAAAGGCCACCCTGGCATCGTGCAAATGAAATCCCTGGCCAGGAGCTAGGTATGGTGGCCAGGGATGGACAAAGATATTGGGAAATGGGTTGAAACCTGTGGGAAATGCCAAAACTCCTGGCCTGCACTCTCTTCAGCACCTATCCTAGACTGGGAAACACCAAGGGGCCCCTGGTCACGAATCCACATAGATTTCGCGGGGCCAACAAAAGGACATACATTTTTAATAATAGTAGATGCTTACTCCAATTGGTTGGAAGTAAGCCTCATGAGCTCCACTACCACAGGAGCGGTCATTAAACAACTGTGAAAGCTATTCACCACACACGGGTTACTGGACGTGCTCGTCTCAGATAATGGCCCACAGTTTACTGCATTACCATTCAAAAAATTCCTCGCTGAACATGGCCTACGACATGCCTTGACAACACCGGGTCAACCGGCTATAAACGGAAGGGCGGAACACATGGTTTGGTATACCAAGGAAACTTTGGATAAATTAGACATAGGGGACATGCAGGAAAGAATTGAAAAAATGCTCACCATACAGCATATAACACCAAACTCCACTACAAATAAAAGCCCAGCAGAATTACTAATGGGCAGAAAACTACGATCACAATTAGATAGGTTACACCCAACATACGCTGCTGAAAAACCAACCGACTCCTCCAGCAAATGCCACAAATTCAAACCAGGAAACTTAGTCTATGCAAAAAATATCACTGGGCACCCACTGTGGGTACTGGCAAAAATAACACAAATAACAGGACCTAGGTCCTATAGACTAGACACAGACGATGGCCGAACCTGGTGGAGACACATCGACCAGTTATGGTCACAAACAGTAGAACGCACCACTGACACACCCAGACATGAAGAACAATGCACACACACACCAGCAACACCACAAACATTACACAAAAATATCAACAGACCAGCCAGAGAAGGGGGAGGCCCCTCAATAACAAATAACGGGGGGGAACCCTCCAGTAGAAAAAGAAACCTCACAAAATCAAAATATATACAATAAAAAACTTTCACAAATAAATGTAAGTAAAAGCAATGACCTACCTGCAGAAGTCTTCGGCGAAGAAGAGCAGGAGGCACAAGAAGACCTAGATGCCTTGTCGGAAAGGAGCAGCCGAGCTTACTCTACCAGCCCGAGTAGGCAAGGCGGGAGCGGCCTACCTACCTTCCAGGAGGTTCCACAGAGAAGGACAGGAGAAACAGCGATCCCGTCCGAACTCGCTGAAGACGGCAACACAACTAAACTGTGCAGGTCAACTAGGCAACCTAAAAGCCCCGCCTACTTATGTGACTACGTACTGTAGGACCATACCAAGAGGGGAGGGGTGCTCCATATTAACATACTCCAAATAGGCTATTCCTATTGGACAAGAATACCCGACTCTGATTGGTTACTTTTCTTGACGCTGATTGGTCAATGATAGCTAGCCTATGATTGGCCAATTCAAGCGGTGGGAAAAACAAGTAGCCGTCATTGGACACTAGCTGCGAGCAACTTCTCTATAAAAAGAGCTGCTGTGGCTCCTGGTTAAGATGGACTTTCTGCACTAAATAAAAAGAGCTGAAGTTACGCTGGTCTCCAAGTCTCACTCTTCCGCGAACACAACAGCAATCATAAGAAAAAGCTATCAAACTTGGGCCCAGAATGTGGAAAGATATTAATGTATTTGTAAGAGTTAATGTTGGTAATGTATTGGCCAAAGAGGCTCAAAGAAAACCTCTAAGTTCAGAAACGATATTTGAAATGTACATCCTATTGCCTTTGTATCTTTAACTCCAAAGAATCATCAGATTGCTCTTGTTTGAAATTGGATGTTGAGTTGGAGGGATTTTTATCAGATTGACATTCTCATTAATAATATTGCCCTAGGGAATCAGAAAGGGAAGTCACAGTTTCTGAACAAAAAACATATGAATGGAATCGATAATCCAGAATGATTCTACCTGGGAATGAGGAAGGAATTTGCATTTAATCTTTGCAGCACAGAGCTGCTTAATCCATAACTCCCAGCCTTTCTCTGAATGTGAGCAGCTCATGTAATTCAACTGGATCATTTTGTGCCATGCTATGAAATGCCATACATGTCTGGTACATTATATAAAAGCTAACAAAAGATGCTTCATTCCATTATGAATGGAAAGAGACCTAAGAACAGTAAGAAAATAATATGCCATTTTATTTCTAGGCTCTTGTTCCTAAATTTGGGAGTGGAGGGCTAATTCAATGAGTAAACACCTGTTTTTTTCAACAGACAATCCCTGATTCTACCCTAGCCATTTATTAGAGAGATTTGGTAGCATAAAATAGTTATTGTGACATAAATATATTAAATCTAATTGGAAACTTGACAACTTCCAGATGTATGTGGACTTCAATTCTCACCACTCTCCAACAAGCATGACTATTGTAAATTCTGATTAGTGAAATGTACATACTTCATATGCAAAGGGAGAATCAGATCCCCATAGAGATTTGAAATTCACAGCTTGGCTCTTCTGCAGGAAATTCCTTAGCATCTCCTGTTAAGGATCTGTGCCATCAAAAACTCGGAGAATAGCTACTGCAGGAGTTGAAGTAAACAGCCATGGCTTGGAACTTCATCAAGCCATCTTCATGTTTTCAGAAAAGCAGTCTTTGCATTCATAATAACATTAAGCTTTGGTTTAGCCATGGTTTGTTGCATAAGCCACAGTGGCTGGGTTCACACATCAGGTGATTTACAGTGGCTTGTTTTAGCACCAAGCTAATGAACAAGTCATATTTATAATTTAGTACCACAGGATTGATTATGCTGAACTAGCTGGATACCTATGCTTCGCTAAGAAACTATGTGATTGGGCTTAGTTTTTGGGGAGGAAAATGGGGGGGGGATTTGCCTCTGCCTATCAGCATTCATCGATATTCATTTGGCTAGCATCCTGTCATGTGTGAGAGAGCTGAGGACTGTTTGGAAACTGAAACTGTATTTGCTGTGTGAGCAAGGAGACAGCAAGGAGCCTGGGTGTGGCTTAGCTCAACTGTTCTGTACTAAAGCTGGTTGCTGCTGTGAAACTAAAACTGACACTGAAACTCATCTCCTCTGCTTTTGCTTTGCATTTGGAACAGATGCAAAGTTTCTTTTCAGTTGAGGAGGGAGAGTAAAACTCCTTAGCATCAGAGCATGTTAATAATAATATACTAAATACTAATGCTCTGATGGTCAATTTGAAAAATCCTTTCTTAGTGAGCACCTAGAACCCAAGAGGAAAATACATGCCAAATTTCAAGTTTGTAGGCTTTACAGTTCTGGAGATTTTGTGATGAAGCATGAATGGTATTTCACTTTTATAGATAGAAGATAAGTCTGCTTGATTGGTGAAAGAAATGGCTTACCTCAGTACAGACTTTTGAATTATTTAATTCAAGACTCCTGATTGTTATTTTTTTACAATTTTTACAAAGCTCCCAGCTGACAGAGAACCAATTAATTCTCCTAACCCTATTTTTAAACATGAGTCATTGTAAGCACCACTCAGTTGGTCAAGGAAAAGATCTAATCTTTGCTGGCCCAAGTTCAAGATAATATTAAAGTTGATTTGAATCTCAGTAATGATAGTCATACATTAATTATTCAAGTACAGATTAAATTTATATATCAGCCTTCCTCAAAGGAGATGAGTATGGAATGTCTTGATGGATATTACTCATTCCCATTTTCCTTACATATCTTAAGAACGAGATTGATGAAGTGATTGAGAGGAACCAAGCAAGGAAATCTGTGAGTTTGATTTGGGTCATCTGAACAGATCTGAGACTTCAAAAAGCATCATGTAGTGTTTCCATTAGGCTACCTAGAACTCATGGAAGAGACAAAATCTAGAAGATTCATTTTTCCATGATAGATATAGATGTAGTTCTCAACTTATAATCTATGTGAAAAAGGGAACATATGACCTAGATCTGAAGTTGCGACCATGCCATCCAGCCTGCAGTCATGTGGCCACAATTTGGGTTCTTGTTAACACAGCCTCATTTAGAGCCAATTGCAGCATTCTAGTCAAGTGATTGTGTTTTATGATGTTTGAGAAAACTAGCACTTCCCATTTTCAGCAAAACAGCGCTATAGCAAACAATGGGTTTGCTTAGTGATCATGACACTTGCTTAATGACCATGGTATACAACCATTTGTTTGCTTAATGGCCACCAAAAAAAAGTTGACTATCTTTTTCAGAACATCATAGTACAAGGAGCTTTTGAAGGACATGTTTCTATTCCTGTGAATTTTTTTCTTTGTTGTACATGTCATTGCCTGTTTCTTTCATAGTACCATCTCTTTCACAGTTGATCTTAGCCAAATTTCAGTATTTTTCTCTTTTCCTTCCTTGACTGGAAAAGTGCTGATCAGCTCAAAAAGATTATTTGCTGTTAAGTACAACAGGAATACAGATATGCAGCAACATAAGTCTGGTTTGGGAAGATGAAGCCAGAAGGCCTATGCAAATATTCCTAAATTAGGAAAAGGAAGTTAAAATGCCCATGCCACTCTGATACATTTTCATAAAACTCTTATCTTTAAAATAAAAAAGATCACTTCTTATTTCATCCATGAAATATGTAATTTGATTCTTTGAAATGAAGTTACAGTGTAATACTGGTAGCTCTAAAACAAGGCTATAATCAAATGAATATAATTTTAAAAGTATCGGTATCTCTTTGTTCTATATTAATAAGAACCTTTAGTTAATAATACTTTGACCTGTGGAGTGTCTTTGTTAATATTATCTCGGCAGAATATCTGCAATCAAATGCTATTTAAAATATGTGCATGAACAAACACATGCCAGTTGCAAGCATTCAGTAGATATGATTGAGCAAGCAATGGATAAGTGTAGGCGTTCTAGAACTTAAATCAATGGTGCTAAATAGGCAGTTGGACTAGGGCTTAAGAGAGTTCCACATTGGAAAATATCTAAGGACATAAGGTGATACTCAACTGCTTCAAAACTTGTTGAATTTGATACTCGATGCATTTTGATGCGAAAATGTCCTGGTACTCATTGTTTGGTTGGTTCTTGATGGACTGTGATAGGAAATGGGGGATGGCCATGGAGGAATCAACCATGCCAGGAAGTTTGCTACAAAAGGAAAGGGGGGTGGCTACAGAGAATGGACAGGAAGTTGACCATGCTGGAAAGGTCATTGACATAGGAAAAGGATAACATAGGAAGTCATTCCAGGTTGAGACAAGATCACATTTGGCTAGTCACATGGTTCGTTTGGCACTTGTTTATAATACCTGTTGCACCTCCTGGCACCAGTTAACAATGAGGTACCCCTGTACAGTATTTTGAAACAAAGTTCATTATAAATTTGTAGATTCAGAGAAAATTAGTAATAAAGTGAATAGGCTGAAATTATAAAATTCACATGAATATGGAACTGAAGGTTGTTTGCTGAATGCAACAATAGCAATAGCACTTAGACTGATATACCACTCCATAGTGCTTTATAGTTTATTGCCCCTAACAATCTGGATCCTCATTTTACCAACCTTGGAAGGCCGAGTCAACCTTGAGCTGGTCAGGATCGAACTCCTGGCTATGGGCAGAGTTAGCCAGTAATACTGCATTCTAACCACTGTGCCACCATAGCATTTAGGAGATGCATATGAGAAAAGTAAAGGATGCATGCGACTACATGGAATGCTTAGTACATGGTTTAATGCTGAATAGGGAATAGATAAAGATATGTGATTCTTCCAGGTCCCCCATTGCTTAATACATATTACTCACGCCTTTGTCATCCCTCAGATGGACTACTGCAATGTGCTGTACATGAGGCTGCCCTTGAATAATATTTGGAAGTTACAATTGATAAGGAATCTAATGGCATGGACAGTTCCAGAGGCTCTTAAGGTGGCATATGTAAAACTGCTGCCACTTTTCTTCCAGATCCAATTCAAAGTGTTGATTGTTACCTTTAAAGCCCTTTAGGGCATGGCTCAAAGGCATCTAAGGAGCTATCTCACTTCATTGTGATTGGCCCATCCCACTCACTCTCGCAAAAGAGGCCTGCTTTGGATCCTATCTTTAACCGAATTTTGCCTGCCTCCTTCCTTCCTTCCTTCCTTCCTTCCTTCCTTCCTTCCTTCCTTCC
>BLBF01000036.1:13363667-13404684 GCA_015471245.1 Laticauda colubrina | reverse complement strand
CTTATCTTATCTTATCTTATCTTATCTTATCTTATCTTATCTTATCTCATCTCATCTCATCTCATCTCATCTCATCTCATCTCATCTCATCTTATCAAAGCTATGTATACTTGTAGTTTCTAGGTAGTCAGCTAGGGCAGTTACATGTAGAGCACCTTGCAGTAGTCCAAACAGGAAGTGGCTAGAGCATTATTAGTGACCATTATCAGCAGTTTCTGGTCCATGGATAGGCTTATTTGATGAAGAAGATGAATTTGTGCAAAGGATTTCCTAGCTATAGCTGCTACCTGCTCCTTGAGGAAAAGTTGCAAGTAGGTCCCCCAAGTTCTAATTCATCACTTTCCTGGGATTGTTTAGATGTCCTGCTAAAAGACAACAATTTCCATGCTGAATCCTTTGCTTTAGGGAACTGATTATGTTACCTAACATAGTAACATGGAATTTCTACAGAAAAAAAGCAAGGTCAGTGAACACAAAAAAATTCAAGAATTCAACCTTTAAGCCTCATATATTCTTTACCATGTCCACTTTGCATAGATTCTGGGATTTTTAGCCCCAATACATTTAATAGGCTTTAGAAATCTGTATAGAGTTTCCAAATTCCCATCTGTCGATCTATATGAGGGCCAAGAGAGCAATTGCATGCAGAAGAAATCCAATCTAAAATATGGTCCACTATTTGATAAATAAGAGAATACATTCCAAGTTATCATAGCAGCTTCCTCATTTTTTTAACTCATTTTTAATTTTGACAAGTTGTAATTTTGTGAAATTTGTTGACCTTTCCTTGATTGGATATTGTTTGAATTGGTAAAGAATTTGTTAGTAACTCTTATTAAAAAAAAAAAATACTGTACGGAGTACTCTGACTATCTCATTTTGGAGAGAAAGTTGCATGCTGTATGTTGAGGTAATTCCCCGTTAGGAGAATGAGCGCACACAGGGAGACGTTTAGAGAGTAGTGTTGGAATTATACACACAGAGCACACAGATACACTATACAGTAAATGTAGGTTTTTACTTCCAGAAAGGTTTAAGCAAAATCCAAAATAAGCAATCCAAAGCCATTCACAAGTAAATCAATCAGTTTTCAATCCAGGGTTAATCCAAATATTAAATTCCATTGTGAAAAACAGTTCAGTATCAGACTTACATTAAATCCAAAAATATCAGTCAATTAGAAGAAATGGAGCAACGGCAATATTTTCCAACAGAAGGAAACAAAGATACACTCACACTCTCTTCTGAGACTCAGACTAAACAACCCAGGTTTCTGGCTCCATCTCATGACCATTTGAAAAACCACACCCAATTGCAGTTTTTGCAATCTCTTAAAGACATAGTACTAAAATGTTTATCCTGGTTTATATATTTCTAACCCAAATAGCTGTTAGGTGACTCATATTCCTAACACTGTATATTGATAAAAATAAAATCCTATATTTATATTATATTGATTGATGATGATGATACATACATTTATGAACTATGTAGTACATTGCAAACAAACCAAATCAATCTTATTTTAAGGCAATATTGTCTTAAGGGACTCCTAGTCATGGACAATGTTCTGTTGTGGGAATGAACTACTCGAGACCCAGTGATACTTCAGCTCTTTTATTTGTCTCTCTGTGACTGCTCTGTAGCGGAGCTGTGGCAGCCTCTTTTATAACGGCGGCTCACGCCCAATGATGGCTCTTTAAAATTCCCGCCGTCAGGCAGACCAATCAAAACAAATCATTCAAACATATAACACCCCTCCCCACATGGTCCAGTCCAAACAAGCAGGCTTCCCTAGGTTATGTAGTCATGTAAATAGGTGCTCCATCAAAATTTGGAATACCCCTGAGGCCACGCTAAGTCCAAATTGTAGTCTTTTGTATTTGAATGCTCCTCTGTAAGTCACAATTGTTTGTGCTTCCACTGTTTCTGGGTCAACTGGCAATTGTTGGTATGCTTGTGCAAGGTCGACCTTAGTGAAAAATTTTCCTCCCTTCAACGAATGTAAAAGGTGTTGTACCACCGGGACAGAGTATGCACTTTGTTATAGTGCGTGGTTGAGGGTGGCCTTATAGTCTCCACAGATGAGCACAGACCCATCTGGTTTAATAGGGGTCACAATTGGAGTTTCCCACCTTGCGTGGTCCGTTTGCTCTAATACCCCCTGTGCGATGAGTTTATCCAATTGTTCATCGATTTTTGGTTTTAATGTGAAGGGGACTCATCTCATCTTTAGCCTAATTGGTACTATATTTGGGTTCAAATTAAATGAGATAGGGGACCCTCGGTACTTGCCTAGTTCTCCATTGAAGACATCCTGGAATTCTCTCATCAGGTTCTCTTCCCAGTCTGTCTCGGTGACGTTGATTCTGGTCACTCTGACTCCTAGTGGTGCAAACCATTCGAGTCCCAGTAGGATGGGGCGATCCTGGTCTACTATGGTCAGTGGTAGTACTTTCTTATATTTTTTGAAGTTGACTTGGGAATGTCCGAGTCCGACTACAGGGATCCTGTTCCCTTGGTAGTCTTTTAGCGTAAGTTTTTGTCTTTCTAGTTCCTTCCTTTCCATATCTGGTATCAGACTCTTTAGGGTGTTCCATGATATCATGGATAGGTACGAACTGGAATCCACCTCCATCTCGCAAGGTTGGCCTTCTATGGTGACTTTTACATGCACCTTTTTCGCCTTTGATGTGCTCGAGTGCCCAATAATTATTGTCTGGTGTGTTTCCTCTTTTCTATGGCTTCGTTGAAATGCTTGTTCCTGTTTTCTCGGCTCCAACAGCTCCCTGTCTGCCTCTCTCTCACTCTGGGGGGGTACTTCCTCTTCTTCTAGGGCTGTAGTTATTTCTGTTTCGGCAGACCCTAGCGATATGTCCCCATCTTTCACAATGCCTGCAGACAGCATCGAGGAAACAGCACTCGGAACATGGGTGGTCATCTCCTCACCCGGCACAGTGGAAATCTGACTTCCTTTCTCTTCACTCCCGTCTGTTTTTTTCTGACTGGAGTCTATCTTTGTCTTCTTCGTCTGTTTTGGACATGGATTCGATGTCCTCATGGTGTGTTGTGGTGGCAGTTTTTTGAGTGCCCTTTAGTTTCTTATCTAGGTCTTGGCTAGGTTTTCTCAGAGTTTCCGGGGTCGCCCTATTCATCTGCCGCATTTTGGCTGCTGATCTTTGCATTGCTTCAGCTGCGGTGGCTTCAGCGATGGCCTCAGTTACTGTTATGTTGGGTCTGGTCAGTAGTCAGCTCTGTAGGGTGAGGTCTCTTAGTCCGAGGACCATGCGGTCCCTCATGGCCTCGTCCATGTTGAGAAATTTGCATGCTCCTCCAATGTTCCTTAGAGCCACCACAAACCCCCTATGCTCTCACCTTCCTTTTGGTCTCGCTTGTAGAATTCATGTCTCCGGATGAGGCTTGAGACAGCTGGCGCATAATGAGCTCTCAAGAGTCTGTCTAAGTCTGGCCACGCCATTTGCTTCACATCCCAGGGTTTTGCCAATGCCTTGGCCATCTTGAATACTGTGGGTCCACAGTGGGTTTGGAAAACGGCTCTCTTTCTTTGATCGGAGATTTCTTGTAGATCGTTCCCTTCTAGGAACATCAGGAACCGGTCGATGTAGACTCCCAGTCTTCCGTCTCTGGATTGAATGGTGCAGGTGGCACGTTGTTGCCGGCCATCTCGTCTAGCTCGATTCTGTGGCCACGTGCTCAATGGTCTCCTTTGTTCAGTATCCCATCCTCGTCGCCAGTGTTCTTTTGTGGGAATGAACGACTCGAGACCCAGTGATATTCCAGCTCTTTTATTTGTCTCTCTGTGATTGCTCTGTAGCGGAGCCGCGGCAACCTCTTTTATAGAGGCTGCTCGAGGCTCGCGCCCAATGACGGCTCTTTAAAATTCCCATCAGGTGGACCAATCAAAATGAACCATTCAAATATTCAAATATATAACAGACAACAACAAAATAGATTTTAAACACTGTAATGAGGATACTTTGATTTAACTTTGTTATGACAAATATTATCCTAACTCTCATTCTTCATGGCTCTTCCGTACAGTAATGAATATTATATTAACTTGGCATTTGGCAGAGAGCATTATGATTATATATATACATTATATTTCCTTCAATTCAATGGGACTGATTTCCAGGTATTGTTTATAATATTGCAATATGAACCAATAAAACATTTGTTAATCAAATTACTACTGAATTTCTGTCCTTGTGACACAGTGCCTTTGCAAAAAGTGCTTTAAAACAGCAACAGTATACTGGCACTGGAATAGGTATAGCAACCATCATTAAAAGAAAAAGAAACTATATTTTCCCTTTCTTTCCTATATACATTGCTCAGAATTTTTCCACTCCAGTCCATTAAAAAATAATTCAAATTATGTAATCTAATTCAAATTGAATTACATTTATTTAAAAACTCATTATAAAGAAACAGCATTTGCAATAGAGGAGATGCTATAAGGTTTCCTTCCAGCCTAACTTAATTCCTGGCCATTTCATGGACATGTCTACGAAATTTTTGGCCCCAGAATCAGATGTGTTTGATCACTGTTTTTCTCTAGATTTTTATTTTCCTCTACTTCCTAAACTGATCCACGGCCTTGGTATTTCTTAGAGTACCCTCATGCAATTAGACTTGATGCTGTTCAGCTTCTGGGCAGACATACGACAGTCAGATGTTGCCACCTGCTGTAAAATCATCAAGAATCATCAACAGAGAAATCCACACACTGCATTGAAGGGAAGGAAAAGCTAGAAGCCTACTTCAGGGAATGAAAGTTCACTGGGTGACTAAGAGAGTCACAACAGACATGGTCACGCAACACAGTCATCCTTGGTTAATTGTACTATATTTTACTCCATTGAACCAATTTTGTTGCTTCATGGAAATCAAATATTAACTGTTCAAAGTTTAAGGTACTTGAAAGTTCAAGGTACTTTGTACCTTAGCTTGAGGGATAGGTGACACATGAAACACTAGGGAAGAGTGTATGACAACCATTAAAGTTTGAGCATGTCCAGAAGCTTGTCAGACTATAAGGTCCTAACACAGCCCTGACAGAGTTGCAGTAAGTTCTGGCAAGGACTTGGAAACATAAAGAAGTGATTAAGCACCAGTAAGAACTACAGATACTCCTCAATTTACAACATTCATTTAATTCATTTCAGTTCAAAGTTACAATGGCAGTGAAAAGTGGCTTATGACCATTATTCATCATTATTAACTTATAACTGTTGTAGCATTCGCATGATCATGAATTCAGATGCTTGAGAACTGATTCATATGTATGATGGCTATAGTTTCCCAGGGTCAAGTGATCACCTTTCGCGACCTTCTGACCAGCAAAGTCAATGGAGAAGCCAGGTTCACTTAACCAAGTTACAACGCATCAAGTACTGTGATTGACTTAACAACTTTGGCAAGAAAAGTTGTAAAATGGGGCAAAACTCACTTAACAACAGAGATTTCATGTGAAGAACATGAATCACAGAGAAATTTATGCTGGATTTTGATCATTTTTATGACCAAAAATATCAAAACAGAACAATACAGCCAACAATAGTACAATAAAAGCTTACATTATAGTGATTTTACGTAAGGATGAAAAGAAACTCAAAAATAAAAATGACCGGGGAAAGAATACATTTAATATTGATATAAAAGTAACTTATACATTGATAATAGATAACATATTGAACATATTGAAAAATGTTCAATTAGTAATGGTATTATATATAAATGGAAAAATCCAATAAAGTGTTGGGGGGGGAGAGAATAACAGGGCCATCTGCAAACATTTTGTTTTGTTTTGGGGGGGGGGCTGATTCCACTGAACTCTCCAGGGGTATCAAACTGGCAGCCCGCAGGCCAGATGCTTCATGTGCAAATCACGCCCAACCCAGCTCGGGAAGGGAAAAACATGACAGCAATGTGACATGGTAAGTTTGACACCCGAGCACTAGACAGTGAGATACAACAGGCAAGAGAGCAATTGTCGAGCATGAAAGCGGCAGCCACAGATGACACAGCTACCCTACTCACATTCAACCCTATCTCATCCAACCCACTATCACTCAAAACTAGGCATGCATGCCCCTAACTACCTCAATTCCAACCACAACTGGCCTTAAATGCAAGCTATTCAATGCAAGAAGCCTTGTAAATAAAATACCTGAATTTCTCCTCTTACTAAATATGACTAAATTTGACATCATATTTATCTGTGAAATATGGCTCAATGCATCTCTCCCTGACTCCATTACCACAATAAGAGACTATAATGTTTACCGATCAGATCGTGAAATCCGTAGAGGAGGTGGTGTTGCTATCTTCTATAAAGAGTCCTTAAATCTAAAATATATCCAAGTTACCCAAGAGCTTGCTCTTCCTGAGACCATCATCTGTGAACTGTCCTTAAATATAACATTTCGATTCTTACTATGTTACAGAGCCCCTGATTATGACATCAAACATGTAAACAAGCTAAATTCACTACTAACATGGGCAACATCGTGCCCACACACTTTTATCTTTCTTGGTACTTCAATCTACCTCACTTTAACTGGACCCTAAACGAATGTAAAACTGAATCCATACATGCAACTTTCCACAATGCTGTAACAAACCTAGGACTGGAACAACTCGTAACTAACAATACTAGACTTAACAACTGCCTCGATCTCATCTTCTGCAATAGTTTGAATTCAATTTATGGAATACAAATTAAAAAACCTTTTTCCAAAAGTGACCACAGCATGATTGACTTTTGTCTCAACATACGTCCACACAAAAATCAACACAACGATGTGATCCCCAATTATAACTTCAAAAAAGGCAACTATGATCTTATAGACAACGATCTCTCATCCCTTGATTGGCAATTTCTATTCACTGGATGCAATACTTTTGAAGACCATTACAACATAACTTGAAGTCAAAAGACGCGTCAAACTTTTTGCACCATCAAACTATATGTACCATCATATAGTACAACTCCACGCATCAAACTATATGTACCATCAACAACTCCCAAAACCAGAAAAAACAAGTTACCCAAAACAATAAGGAAACTTCAATCCAAAAAGAAATCACGTTGGCGGAAAAACAAATCTGGTCACATTGCCAACTTCAAAAGCCGATACAAAAATTTATGCCACCAGATAAAGACTGAATGCACCAATTATCACATTAAACAAGAGGAAAACCTTCCATGCACCAATTCCACCTACACTTTCTCTAATTTTGTAAACAACAAACTAAAAGACATCCCACCCTTGAAAGGACCTAACGAGAAAGACTGCAACGACAACACTATTAAAGCCAACCTCTTTAACACATTCTTTGGCTCAGTATTTGTAAACTTCAATGGATCATTCCCAGTATTTCCCAGTGGAACCACAGACAAGTACAATGATCTCAACAAATGAACCAGCAAACATGTGGAAAACTCTTGAAAACATCACTAGCTTCAGCAAACCTCCTTCCCAGGCAGAAGGAAATCAACAAGCTGATGACCTGAATGTGTTTTACTGCAGGTTTGAAAAGAAACTATAGCCATCTATCTCCACAACCCACATCTCAAACACACCAACAACAGTCAACCCTCCTACAACTGGCCCCAATCCATTGGGCTCACAATCTCTGATGATCATAAAAAAAAGAAGCGCAAGATCTATTACACAGACAGAAGCCAGGAAAAGCACCAGGGCCAGACAAGATAACTCCTTCTTGCTTAAAAGTCTGTGCTGAGCAATTATCCCCCATCTTCACCTGAATCTTCAATAGATCACTAGAGATGTGCTATGTTTCTTCCTGCTTCAAATGTTCTACCATCATCCCAGTGCCAAAGAAGCCCTCCATCAGGAACTGAATGACTACAGAGCAGGTGCTCTAACATCTGTAGTTATGGAAATCTCTGAAAGGCTTGTGCTGTCCCACCTGAAAATCATCATGGATCTGCTGCTAGATCCCATGCAATTTGCATACCAAGCAAATAGATTGACAGATGATGCTGTTAACATGGCTCTGCATTACATCCCACAACACCTTGAATCTCCAAATATCTATGCAAGGGTCTTCTTTGTAGACTTCAGTTCAGCATTCAATACCATCATTCCAGAGACTCTTCTAAGTAAATTGAACCAACTAGCAGTACCTGAACACACTTGTAAGTGGATCATAAACTTCCTAATAGACAGGAAGCAGCAGGTGAAGGTAGGTGGAATCACGTCCGATTCCACCTAGGGGCCCCCCAAGGCTGTGTGCAATCTCCACTCCTATTCTCCCTATATACCAATGATTGTATCTCAAATGATCCATTTGTTAAAATACTGAAGTTTGCTGATGACACAACAGTGATTGGTCTCATTCGAGACAATGATGAATCTGCATATAGACAGGAGGTTATCCAACTTGCCTCGTGGTATAACTGGAACAATCTGGAACTGAACACACTCAAAACCATAGAAATGGTGGTAGATTTTAAGGCCCTGTCACACTGCCCAACGGATGCAAAACGTTTGTAAAAAGGACACAGCAGACGAGAAAAATGTTCCATCCGTTGTTATCCGCTCTCAAAAGGGGCGAAAATTTGCATAACCAGAGCGGATAACACGGAAAGGAACGGATGGGGGGAGGACGCAGGGCAGATGGAAAACGGATGCAGAGCGGAAGCCTAGCGGATGGAAGCGGATGAGAGCGGATGGCACATCCGCTAGGCTTCCGGGGGGCCTCAGCAAAGTGGACACAGAACGGATACAGCGGATGCAGAGCGGACGTGGAACGGATGAAGCGGATGCACAGCGGATGAAGTGGATGCAGAGCAGAAGCCTAGCAGATGCACAGCGGAAGCCTAGCGGATGCCTTGCGTTAAATGCGCATGCGGGGGGGATTTATTGCGTCAGCCCCGTGGATAGAAAGGGAAGCAGCTTGGAAGCAGGTCATCATTCAGAGGAAAGACCTGCTGCCAGACACATTGAGTGCGTTGCCTGCCTGCCTTGCTGCCTACCATCCTGCCAGCCTTGGTGCCTGCCTCCCTGCCAGCCTTGCTGCCTGCCAGCCTTGCTGCCTGCCTGCCTGCCAGCCTTGCTGCCTACCTGCCTGCCAGCCTTGCTGCCTGCCAGCCTTGCTGCCTGCCTGCCAGCCTTCCTGACAGCCTCCCTGACAGCCAGCAACCCCACAACCATGGGGAAAAAGAGGAAGCCTCAGCCATCTGCTGCCAGCCCTGGCAAGAGGGACAGGGCCACCCTCCCGCCCCCTGGCCCTCACTCTGCTTCTGTTGGAGCTTCTGTAGCACGGGCTCGCTCTTCTGCGGCTGGGGCTTCTGCTGCTTCTGCTTCTGGAGGAGCTGATGATGCTGCTTCTGGTGGTGGTGCTTCTGCTCATGCTTACTCTGCTGAGGCTGCTCCTGGCGGTGGTGCTTCTGCTGGTGCTTACACTGCTGAAGCTGCTCCTCGTCCTGCTGGTCCTGCTGGTCCTGCTCGTGCTCCTGGACTTGCTCGTCCTGCTGGTACTGCTTGTGCTCCTGGTCTTGCTCGTCCTGCTCGTCCTGCTCATCCTACTCGTCCTGCTCATCCTGCTCGTGCTCCTGGTCCTGCTCATGCTCCTGGTCCTGCTCGTGCTGCTGCTGCTGCTGCTGCTGATGATGATGATGATGCTGATTATGATCCTGCTGTTGATGCTGCTGCTGCTGCTGCTGCTGATGATGATGATGATGATCCTGCTGCTGCTGCTGCTGGTGGTGGTGTGGAGGAGCAGCCCCTACAAACTGGAAGCCCCTCTGATGAGGGCCCATTGGTCCTGCCAAAGGGAGGAAGAGGCATATGCGGGAACGGGAGAGGAGGCAATACTCCATTGAGGAGGAACACGAGGATGAGGTGCTGAAGTGGCTGAGAGAGAATGACTATCTGTGGCGGAAGGGACACCGGCTGTACAGGGACACCAAAAGGAAGCAGGCTGCTTGGAGAGAGAAGGCGGAGAGTCTGGGCTACACATCGGAGGTGCTCCTCGGCTGGTGGAAGCACATGCACACCTGGTACGGGAAGCTGCATCTCAAGAAATCTGCCCAGGCCATGGTTAAGCTGATGGACAGAGAGACCTATGTCATGGCCAGGTGCAGCTTCCTGGAGGGTGAGATCCACCACCAAGGAGCAGCAGCAGCAGCCCCTCTCACGACCCTCTCTCTCCGGCAGCCTGCTGAGAGCCAGTCCTCTTCGGGCTGAGAGTCAGTTCCTGTCTCCAGGCAGGTTTCTGTGGAGCGTGCCATGGCGGAGAACCCGCGGACAGGTGTTTTAACCGTGGTGGAGCGCATGGAGGACTCCCTGGTGCAGTGGGAGAAAGGAGACGGCACTTCCACCACAGCCCTACCCGCATCCACCCACAGCTCCACCTCCACAGAAAGGCAGAGAGCCAGACAGGAGGGGCAGAGCCACACTGTCCTGCTGGAGATCAGGGACACCATCCGGAGCAGCATAGATCTCCTCTCTCAGCTGGTCCACACCGCCTCCTCATCCTCCAACCGCAAGCCCTTCCTCACCTATGTCAACCAGACCCTCACGGACATGGCAGAACCCCAGTACCAGGTGGTGAAGGACCGGATCACCGAGCTGCTTCACAACCCTCCAGACCCAGAGGCACCTGCTCCCACCCAGTCCAGGTCTGCTCCTCTACCCCAGGTGATGTCCCTCCCATTCCAAGGCTTTCCACAGGCCCTCACCTACCAGGGCTACGGCTACCAGGAGGTCCAGCAGCACAGGCAGCAGCCCTTCCCAGTCCAGGCACAGAGTCATCGGACGACACCGTTGCCACCGGTTCCACCGATACCACCGATGCCACCCACGCCAATGATGCCACCAATGACAGCGATGCCACCCATGCCACAGATGCCACCAATGCCAGTCCTCACCCAGCTGCAGACCAGACAGCCCCACTACACTACTCCTTCCTCCACCCCACAGCCAAGCCCGGCCTCAGTACATCTGTCCTCGGTACTGGGGCTGACACCACATAGCATGGAGCAAGGAGCTCTCAACATCACGGGGCTGAGCCAGCTGTCTGAGAGCTTCCTCAACACACCGTCACCTGTTGTCCTCTCTGGGCCAGGCACCCTAGTGGCGCTTCAGACCAGCACTCCAGCAGCAACCACCTCCACAGCACCTGGACCCTTCACCCCTGAGACTGGGCACACCTCTGAGTGACCAAGAGGAGTGCCAGAGACTGGGTGGCTACCTGTAGTCTTTATTTGGACACTTGACTTGGGTCATTTTTCTTTTACAGCTTGTGATTAATAAAATTTATCTTTGCTTCACACACTTGCTTCCTTTATTTATGTCAATAAAGTCTTGGTGGAAACTTTTAGAAATGGTTTAAGCCTTTGCATGCTTGTGGGATGGGTAAGGATAGCAGTGGGATGGTCAGGGATACCTTTGGGATGGGCAGGGATACCTTTGTGATGGGTAATAGCTGTGGGATAGATAAACCTCCAGTGCAAGCATAGTGGGACTGTATGGTCCACCCTCCCAGCTGCCACACCTATGGCCCTTCATTATCAATTCTAATGTAAGCATTGATCCACACATTTGAACATAAACACAACTCTTTATTAAATGCCCTGTTCATTGTAGGCCCACCCAACATACATGGCCCAATCTCATCAGTGTGATGAGACAGGCTGAAGGAAGCATCCATTAAGCATCTATCATCCTGTCTTGCCACTCCACTGCTCCAGCTGGGGAGTTGCACCAGTGTTTCAGGAGGTTGCGCTGCTTCTTCCCTTCACGTGAGGCTCTGTTGGGGCCTTGCACATCCTCAGTGTCTATCAGGTTTCGCCCTTGCCTCCATTCCCCAGGCTCCATGTCCTCATTGCCTTGCTGGAGGTCCACGAGCCTGTTCTGCAAGACTGGGTAGCGGGTGCGCATGAGATTGTGCAGGATGCAGCAAGCTTCCACGATCCTCCTCATGGTCTCTGGGCGATGCTGCATGGTGGTGAGAAGTACCTGGAACCTGTTGGCCAGGATGCCAAAGGCGTTCTCCACCACCTGCCTTGCCCTGGACAGCCTGTAGTTGAAGATCCTCTCTTCACGGGTGAGGAGTCTGGAAGTGTAGGGCTTCATGATGTAGGTTCTGAGGGAGAAGGCGTCAGCCACCACAATGAAGTAGGGCACATCTTGCATGTCGTTGGGCAGGGGGTCTGGATCTGGGAAGCCCATGATGAGGTTGCATTCCAGCCTCTCCTTGAGGTCACTGGCGTTGTATACCTGGATATCTGAAGCTGACCCGTTGCCTGAAGCATCGATGTACATGAACTTGTAGTCAGCATCGACCATGGCGAAGAGGACGATGCTGAAGAAGCCCTTGTAGTTGAAATAAGTGGACCCCGACTTGGCTGGAGCTTTGCAGGCCACGTGCTTGCCATCTATGGCTCCAATGGTGTGGGAGAAGTTCCACTTCTGATACCACTGCTCTGCAACTTTCTTCCATCCTTCTTCAGTGGAGGGGCACTGGAGGAGCTCCTCCAGGTATTCTTTAATGATGGCCTGCACCACTTCTCTGACCACAATGTTGATGGTGTTGTGTGGCACCCTCCAGCCGTACTGCATGCACCTGTAGGTGGTCCCTGAGGCCAAGTGGCGCAGAGTCAGTGCCACCTTGAGCCCAGGTTCCAGGCTGGGACGGAAGTTGGTGCTCTGCTTGGTCAACCTGGGTGTCAGCCACTGCACAACTTTGTCAAACATGGCTGGAGGCATCCTCATGAAGTTCTGGAATGCACGAGGGTCTTCGTTCCTGAGCTCCACCATCAGCTTGTTGTACAGTCTGTACTCTGCTCTTCTCCTGATCCATCTTCGGACCTAGATGCTTCTTGGCTGCCTCCTTTTCTTCCCGTAGTAGAGTTCACAGAGCCTGTAGATGGCTTCGCACTGTTGCAGAAGGATGGTGGCTACCAAAAGGAGTTTGTTACGATCCATGGTAGAGATGACTGGATGCTGTGGAAGAGCAAGATCCAGATGAAGGCTGCAGAGGTCTGCACAGCAGGGCTGATGGTCTGAAAATGAGATGCTCCCCCCTTTTATAGGCAATATAGGTTTTCCCCTATGTGTCCCTTTGCATCCTGTAGGCATCCTCTAGACATCCTTAATATCTGAGATAGGTCCCCTCTGCGAACGTTTTTTCTGTTTTAAATGCTTTCTTTGCATGCTGCATCCGCTTTCATCCTTTCTCCGTCCGTGCTACTAATGCTGCGTGTCCATTCCGTGTCCGTTTCGCTTCCTCCCTGCGTCCATTTACCGCTGGAGTGTATTGAGTTGCGTGGATGCGCAGCGGATGCCTAGCTGATATAGCAGATGCGTAACAGATGCAGAACGGATGTCCCCCGTATGCCTAGCGGATGCAGAACAGACGCATTGGATACATTTTCTGCTCAAAAGTTTTGAGCAGCTCAAAACCCTCTGAGTGGATGAAACGTCAATAGATGGATGCTGGACGGATAGAGAGGAAGCAAAACGGAGGCAGTGAGTACAGAACGGAAGCATCGCGTTAACCAACGGATGGCAAGTGTTTTTCTCCGTTTTACATCCTCTTTCCATCCGTTGGTGCAGTGTGACAGGGGCTTCAGAAGAAACCCTCTTATACTACCACCTCTTACAATACTAGATAACACAGTATCAACAGTAGAGACCTTCAAATTTCTAGGTTCTACTATATCACATGACCTAAAATGGACACCTAACATCAAAAACATCATCAAAAAAGTACAACAAAGAATGTTCTTTCTGCACCAGCTCAGAAAATTCAAACTGCCCAAGGAGCTGCTGATAAAGTCCTACAGAGGAATTATGGAGTCTGTCATCTGCACTTCTATAACTGTCTGGTTTGGTTCTTCAACCCAACAGGACAGACACAGACTTCAGAG
Organism: Laticauda colubrina; assembly: GCA_015471245.1. Classification (NCBI taxonomy): domain Eukaryota; kingdom Metazoa; phylum Chordata; class Lepidosauria; order Squamata; family Elapidae; genus Laticauda; species Laticauda colubrina. The sequence continues at coordinate 13,390,757 of BLBF01000036.1, read as the reverse complement.
GATAATTAGGACTGCAGAAAAAACAATTACTACCCACCTGCCTTCAATTGAGGACCTATATATTGCACGAGTCAAAAAGAGGGCTGTGAAAATATTTACAGACCCCTCATTTCCCAGACATAAACTGTTTCAACTCCTTCCCTCAAAACGATGCCATAGAGCACTGCACACCAGAACAACTGGACACAAGAACAGTTTTTTCCCGAAAGCCATCACTCTGCTGAACAAATAATTCCCTCAACATGTTCTATTATATTCTTTCTAAGAATGAGCTGAGGTAGGCATTGAAGAATGAAACAATGTTTATTGTAACAAAGAAACAGGTTTCCCTAATCTGCCATATGTTGCTGAATCGGCCAGCTGACAGGAAACAGCTGATGCAGTCTGACAGCTCCCTTTTATAGTTCACTGTCAGGCTGCTCAGCCAATCAGAACAAACAAAACTCCCGCTCAAAATGCGGACCAACAAATAGAACTTCTGTAGAACACAATATGTTCAACTATTTACAAAGTGTACACTACTATTACTGTTAATCTTCTCACCATTCCTTATCAATCATCCCTTCCCAATTGACTGTTTCCTAGTATGGTTTGATTGTTGATTGTATCCTATGACTATCATTAAGTGTTGTACATTATGATTCTTAATTCTTAATAAATGTACTTTTTCTTTATGTATACTGAGAGTATTTACACCAAGACAAATTCCTTGTGTGTCCAATCACACTTGGCCAATAAAGTATTCTATATCTACATCAACAGCACTGAAAAAAAGTGACTTATGACCGTTGCACATTCCCATACCGTGTGACCAAAATCAGCATGCTTGACAACTGCTTCATGTTTCTGACAGTTACAGTCTCCTGGCGTTATATGAGCATCTTTTGCAAAAAGCAAAGTCAGTGGGAAAGCCAGATTCACTTAACAACGACGTTATTGACTTATCAGCTGCAGTGATTCATTTAACAACTGTGGTAAGAATAGTTGTAAAATGGGGCAAAATTCCCTTAACAACTGTCTCATTTAGCAACAGAAGGTTTGGGCTCAATTGTGCTTGAAAGTCAAGAACTACCTTTACCTTTCCAGGTGAATGGTGAAACCATTACCTAATTTGTGACAAGAGTGCCTTAAAAAATAGGCACCATCTTTGTTTAATACTACAATAACTAGATGGCTGATAAACAGATGCTTGGGAAGCGGTCAAGAATGTGATTGCTTATTGTACCCCATAACTATCATTAAGTGTTGTACCTTATGATTCTTGACTCTTGATGAATGCATCTTTTCTTTTATGTATACTGGAAGCATTTGCACCAAGACAAATTCCTTGTGTGTCCAATCACACTTGGCCAATACAGAATTCTAATCCATTCTATTCTATTCTATTCTATTCTATTCTATTCTATTCTATTTTATTCTATTCTATTCTAACACATATCGATTTTACAGAAGACAATGTTGAAAAAGCACTACGCAATCTAAAACCATCTTTATCTATTGGACCAGATGGAATATGTGCCTACTTCTTAAAAAAGCTATCCACTGCCACAGCAGAACCTTTAATCATAATCTTTGAAAAATATTTCAGGAGCAGCTCCTTGCCTACCCTAGGGTCACAAGCCATGGTCATTCCCATCTTCAAAAAGGGAGACCTCAGCCTAATTGGAAATTACAGATCAATTTCCTTATGCTGCATCACCTGTAAAGTCATGGAATCAATTATTAACCAATCCATCATCCTCCACTTAGAGACAAACAACCTACTCTCTAATAAACAATTTGGTTTTAGAAAAAAACTATCCTGCAATCTGCAACTCTTACACTGCAAAAACATGGACTACACAACTCAATTAGGGCAAAACAATAGACACAATCTACATAGACTTCTGTAAAGCCTTTGATTCAGTGGTACACAACAAACTACTCCTAAAACTAAAATCTTATGGTATCTCTGGAGAACTGCATAACTGGATAGAAGCATTCCTGTCAAATAGGCAACAAATGGTCAAAATTGGGAGCGTCCTATCAAATTCTTTACCTGTCAACAGTGATGTCCCCCAAGGCAGTGTTCTAGGACCAACTCTTTTCATACTCTACATAAATGATCTCTGTGATCATATTAAGAGCAACTGCGTTCCCTTCGTTGATGATGTAAAGCTGTTCAACACCACAGACAATACTGATACCCTGCAGAAAGATCTTGACTATGTATCAGAATGGTCAAACAAATGGCAACTTCAAATCTCAACAAATAAATGCTCTGTCTTACATATTGGCAAAACAAATCAGAAAATAAAATACAGGCTGAATAGTCAAGAACTTGTTGATGATCCAAACTCTGTCAAGGATCTTGGAGTACTCATCTCTAATGATCTAAGTGCTAAAGCCCACTGTAACTACATAGCCAAAAAGGCATTAAGAGTTGTTAACCAAATCTTACATATCTTTTTGTCTGGTAATATTACACTACTAACTTGAGCATACAAAACATTTGTTAGACCAATACTCGAATACAGCTCATCAGTCTGGAACCCACATTATGTATCTGATATTAGCACAGTTGAGAAAGTCCAGAAATATTTCACAAAGAGAGTTCTCCACTCCTCTACTCGTTGCAGAATACCTTATGCCACCAGACTCGAAATTCTAGACCTAGAAAACCTAGAACTACGCCGTCTTCGGTCTGATCTTAGGATATAAAATCATACATTGTAATGTCCTATCTGTCAGTGAATACTTCAGCTTCAACCATAACAATACAAGAGCAAACAATAGATACAAACTCAAGGTTTATCGCATCAAACCTGATTGCAGGAAATATGACTTCAGCAAGAGTGGTCAGTGTCTGGAACACTCTACCTGACTCTGTGGTTTCTTCCCCAAACCCCAAAAACTTTAACCTTAAACTTTCTACTATTGACCTCACCCCTTTCCTAAGAGGTCTGTAGGGGGGCGTGCATAAGCGCACCAACATGCCTACCGTCCCTGTCCTGTTGTTTTTTTTTCCTTATATGTATCCATGTATTCATAACTATGTTTTTACTTATAGCTATTATCTTGTAAACAATTCACAAACCAAATAAAATCAAATAAATACTGAACTGTTTAAAAAAGAAGAGTTGATGAAGTGCTAAGAAATGGATAGAGCAGAGAACTAAAGACAATAAGTCATTTACATGTGCTTTCTTTCCTAAAGGGAGGCCTTTGATTTTGTAGGTCATGCTGTAATGTGGAGCTTATTAAGGCTAATGGGTGTGTTGAAACTTCTGATTGTAATCCTGAACCTGAAGAACTTTTCACAAGACATGGCAAACTATTTAAACACTTGGAGAACTGATATGGTTCAGTTGGTAGGTACTTCCTCCCAAAATCATGTTGGTCTGAAAGAAAATGCTTTCCATTCTATTTTCATTCCCAGGATACCTGGATGGGAATATCCTGACCAGAAGAATACAAGACAAACACACTGACTATCCATTTTGGGGATGTTAAACAAATTTATTTTACTGTTTTATTTTAGTACTGTATAACAGAATAACAGACTTGGAAGGGACCTTGGAGGTCTTCTATTCCAACCCACTGTTCAGGCAGGAAACCCTGTATCATTTCAGACAAATTATTATCCAATCTCTTCTTAAACATCTTTGGTGATGGAGCATCTACAACTTCTGGAGAACACTCGTTCCACTGATTAATTGTTCTGTTTTCCCCTTAGTTTTAGATTGCTTCTCTCCTTCATTAGTTCGCATTCATTGCTTCTTTTGCTGCCTTCAGATGCTGGTGACCAGGTTGTATCCATGATGACAAAGTTCCCATTTCACTCATTTATAGATCAGCAGATTTGAAAAGACTTGAAAACTTTTTATATTCGCATCACAGGAACTTGATAATCTAGTTGAGGACCGGTAAAATTGAAGTGTGCAGATTTTAAAGATTTTTTCATAGCTATGCCATGCATCAATCTAAACCAGAGTTCTCCAAACTTGGCAACTTTAAGACTTGTGGACTTCAACTCCCAGAATTCTCCAGCTGGCTGGAGAATTCTGGGAGTTGAAGTCCACAAGTCTTAAAGTTGCCAAGCTTGGGGACCCCTGGTCTAAACAGTAGGCTAAAGAAATGTGTGAGGGCTAAGGCTAAGGTTAAACGAGATTTAACTTAATTTATATTATAATTTATCATTTATATTAGAGTTGACATTTAATGAACTAAATTCATTACGTACATTTATTAGGACTGCTTCCCATTGATCATATTAATATCACATTTAGAAAGACTCTGAATGTAATATGGGTAGTCCTTAAGTTACAACCACAATTGAATTCGAAATTCATGTTGCGAAATAATTGCAACAGCAATAGCACTTAGAACTTATATACTACTTTATAATGCTTTACAGCCCTCTTTAACCAATTTAGAGAGTCAGCCTATTGCCCCCAATAATCTGGGTTCCCATTTACTGACCTTGGAAGGATGGAAGGCTGAGTCAACCCTGAGCTGGTGAGACCGGAACTGTCAAACTCCTGGCAGTCAGTGATCAGCAGAAGTAGCCTGTAGTACTGAATTCTAACCACTGCACCACCACGGCTCTAAATAACAGTTGTTAAGTGAATTTTGCCTCATTTTATTACCTTTCTTGCCATAATTGAATCACTGCAGTTAAGTTAGTAGCACAGTTGTTACATGAATCTCACTTCCCCATTGACTTTGTTTGTCAGAAAGTTGCAAAAGGTGATCACATGACCCCAGGACACTGCAACCGTCACGAGTCAGTTGCTAAGCATCTGAATTTTGATCACATGACCATAGGAATGCTGCAATGGTCATAAGTGTGATAAACAGTCATAAGCCACTTCCTTCAATGCTGTTGCAACTTCAAAAAGCCACTAAACCAGGTGTCAAACTTGCGGCGATGTGGCGGTGTCACATGGTGTATCAGGACATTTTTTCCCCTTTGCTAAATTGGGCATGGGTGTGGCTGGCGCATGACACATCTGGTGCGTGAGCCGCGAGTTTGACAGCCCTGCAGTAAACAAACTGTTGGAAGTCAAGGACTACCTGCAGGATAGTCCTTGGAGGGTGTCTTATGTGGTCAATCCTCAGATGATGCAGCTGTTTGGGACCACAAAATATTATTGGCCTCTACTGTATTGGCCAAATTTCTGTGGAGATTCTTAATCATCCAGGTCATGGATGTCCCAAAGATGCTTTTCCAAAAGGCAGCTGGATTTTATTTATTTATTTGATTTGTCAATCGCTTACAAGATTTTCTTGGTTTTTATCTTGAAAATGTTTTGCTACTTGTCCAAGAATTGAAGAAACTTCATGGATGAAAAGCAAAATGCTTTAAAGGAAAAAGAAACAAGAAAATCCAGTTAGCTTTTGGAAAAAAATTAAATTTAAAACAATATTCAGGAAACATTGGCCATTGTCTGAAGAAAGAAATGGGCATTTCTAACTCTCTGGCACCAGCAAGTGGATTGTTGATGCATTGTGCCTTTTTTTGTTTCAGAATGCACTTGGGGATAGCATGAAAGGAATTCTGTGGGGCTTGAAAGGGAATTATAGGTCAAAGAGTAGCAAAGGAGAAAGAGGTGTAAAACAGTAGAAAGTCCTTATGGTTTTGAAAAGGTGATTCGAAGTAAAAGCCATCTGTGTGAAATTTCATTAAGGCGCTGGATTATGACAGGAAGCATTAGAGAAACCCAGATTTAAATCCACTGTCAGCCACAGAAACTGAGTAATTTTGGGCCATTTGCTCTCTCAACCCAACTATTTCACAGGGCAATAGCTGTTAATTTAAAAAAAGATCTCCACATTAGATCCCTTGAAGAAAGGCAAGTTGTAGACCATAAAACAGGGGACAAAACTGAAAGAATATTTTGGCAGGGGCTGGGTGGGGTGGAGATCCTCAAGAGGAAATCCCCAGGTAAAAAAACACCAGAAAGGAGCTGATTTATAATCTTGGGTGTTCTTGGGCTCACAGCTCCTGCTGGATCAGTAGGTAGAAGCAGTGACCATTCTAGGAATTATGCATTGTATTTATTTGCTTAATTCAATGTAGAGAGTGCCTAATCGTCAAGATATTCTGTCATTTGTCCCTCTTTCGTTCTTTGGTTGAACTACACTGCATCTTGCTCTGTAAGGGACTACCCTTGAAGACCATCCAGAAACTTCAGTGAAAATTTAGTTGGGTGTGTGTTGCTTGGACTGCCTGATATTGTCAGTATCACAAAAACAGCACTGACTGTCATTTTACATTCAAGCACAGCTCAAGGTGGTAGTAATAAGTTTCATGCTTGGCACTTGGGTATCTATGAGATTGCTTGCTCCAAGTCAAATGTACTGCCCAAAATGTTTTCAGAAAGAGTTCCTAATTACCGGCTAAAGTGGTAGAAAATTCAGAAACAAATATTTCTGCTGGAGCAAGCTTTCTGTGACATTTATTATCTAATTGTTAATATTCAGAAAGTTTAAGAACTGGTTGTTTAAGTAGGTTTTCAAGTATTGAAGAATTAATGAACTGTGTTATCTATGGATGTGTAATGAGTGTTATTCATAATTGAACTTCTTAATCATATTTCTACCTACCACAGTCAAGATTACAGTGATTTAGTCTATATACTTATTGCTATCATTGATGTTGAATCTGTTTGATATAGAAGTAGAGATAGAAAGATACACACCTTTTGTAAAACATTTAGATCTGCTTGATTGAAGTAGCATAAAAGCTCCAGCAATAAATCAGAATCACGGAAAGCACAAAATTTCTGGACAGCTATGCAAACAATTTGTTGGCATACTTTGCTACAAAATTATTGGCAAAGTATTTCTTCTTAGCATCTAACTTCAGTATCCTTCAAAGGTATTGTGCCTTATCTCTTCTTCTACAGTACCCTGGATTAGACATCTGACCTCCAAAAATTGACTGACTGATTAATTGACTGCCATCAAGTTGTTTTCAGCTCAATGAAAATAGAGAAATTTATCTTCAGCAACTAGTTCTTTTTGTTGTTCTTTGCCATGTACTTCCACAGCCAGCCTGGATATCCTTTTAAAAATCTCAGATTAACAAAACAAAGCTATTTCAGTCTCCCGAAAAAAAATATAGTTCTGTTAATTTACAGTGTATTTCCATAGTTGTAGAGTGGATGGTTTTCTAGCTGTGCAGCGCACCATCTATGCCAGCACTTACTAGCCAAGGAAAATGTATGTATGATCCAAAGCATGGAGAGAAGAGAGGGAAGGGGGTATAATATCCATCTCACTATGCAGAGGAAACAAATGTAGGTGAAACAGTTGCAATTTCAGGGTATTTAGGGAAATTTAATTCTAAATATTCAATTTTAAATATTACATATTAAATACGTAATATTACATAATATGTAATATTAAAAATATTACGTATTAAATATTACTAAATATTAAATATTACAACACTGTTCATATTTTGAGACTTCCTGGAGCCATCCAGAAGAAGCAATACTCTAAGAGGAAGTCTTTGGCCTTTAGAAGAGAGAAACTAGGCTCTGTAGTTTGAGAAACAAGGACCTTTGTTTTTCCTAGGCAGCAGAGCAACCAGTAGAAGGGGTAATACACCAGAAATGGGGCACTGACAGGGTACCTGCATTACTATAAGATTTTTTTTTTAATGAGCAAACCATTTCAATTTTGAAACGGTAAATATGTATTTCAAAATTAAATTATAAATATTTGTTAGATGCCTTACACCAAGGGTGTCAAACTCAAGGCCTGGGGGCTGGATCTGGCCTGAGGGCTGCTTAGATCTGGCCCACTGAGCTGCTCTGGAAACAGCGAAGGACCGGCCCATGGTGCCTCTGCCAGCAAAAACGGAGCTTAGGAGAACCATGGATGGCCCTCCTGAACTCAGTTTTCATTGGCAGAGGGTTGCAGGAGGCCGTCACAACTAAAAATGGAGCTCGGGAACCTGTTTTCATTGGCAGAGTACTCAGGCCAACACAAGTGTCCCCAACACAAGTGATGTTGAGTTGGCCATGCCATCCTGACCTACCCATCCTGTTCCCTGAGGTCAAACACAATCCTGATGTGGTCTTCAATGACATTGAGTTTGATACCCCTGCCTTACACTATTATGAAGATGACAGTTCCTGTCACATATTTGAACTAAAGTCCCAGAAAATTACCCTTTGGGCAAAGCTTCTTAACCTGAGAATTAACTTTTAAAGATTGCACTTAGGGACTTTATACCTGAAAAATAACGTTCGTAATTCAATGTAGTAAACATTTGCTATTGCTTCCCAAAAGGCGAACTGGAGAAAATACAAAATCAAAACCAAGTCACTGACAGAGATTTTGTGGTAATAATAGCCAGTTCTTCCACTGCACACAGTCATAAGATTACCTTCTGTAGAAGAGATTACAGAACTTGGGGATGGGGTTAAAAGGGGGATCAGCCTAGAATATCTACATCAACACAAGAGAACTAAGTCCAACACATAGACCCCCCTGAGTGATGTTGACCCTTATCTAAACAGGTGCCAACAGTTAGTTGAGAAGATTTCTGTAACTGTGCTTTTAGCAATTAATGAATTTGACCACTTTCTTATGCACAATGACAAATGGATCCCCCTGTAACTTTCATATTCAACATTGCCTCTGAGTATAGTGGTACTTAAGGCTAGGTCCCACTGGCCGATGGACGCAAAACGTATGTGCATAAAGGACAGAGCGGACGAGCAAAATTTGGGGGGTGGCTCCATCCGTTTTCATCCGCTCCAAAAAGTGGTGAAAATTTGCATAAACAGTACGGAAAAAACCAGACGTGGGTAGTATGTAGTAGGGATGTTAAATGGATGTTCATCGGAAGCCTAGCGGATGGAAGTGGATGACACCTCCGAAGGGGTTCTGGGGGAGAATTTTGAAGCGGACGCATAGCGGAAGGGGCGGATGCACAGCGGATGAAGCGGATGCATCACGTACGCCTATAGGAAACAAAGAGATGCACTTTATATACAAGATGCATACGCTTACATCCTTTCTATTTCCGTGCTACTAACGCTGTGTAGATGTTCCGTGTACCTTTTGTTTTGGCTCAACAGAGACTTCTTAGAGTGTTGCAGAAATATCAGGTGGAACAACGAAAAGGTTTATGATAGAAAGCATCATTACAGTTTGGTATGCTGGCTTGACAACCATGGACAAAAAGGCATTACAGAGGGTGATCAGTACAGCGTAAAAAATTATGGGCTGTCCCGACAGCAATGGACAAAATCACCAGGACTCACTGCCTCAGCAGATTGAGAAAAATTTTCAGGGATGATTCACACCCTGGCCAGCACTTCTTTACTCTCCTACCATCGGGCAGGAAATATAGAAGCATAGCCAGCCTTACAAATAGGCTGAAAAATAACTTTTATCATGGGCGGTCAGACTTCTGAACGTAACATAACACAATTAGATTTAATATGATAGACTTGAAGGACCAGAACCAAGGAGGCTCATTTCAATTTCATTGTACATATGTTGCGCATTGACAATAAGCATTTGCTTGATACAATCAGTATATTTTCTTCATTCCACTCTGCAACATATCTCTCTCATATCGATCTCATTTTGTGATCCACTCCTCACAAAATTATTTTTTTATCCAAAGTAGATTGTTTTTTCTTATCACAGTTGCAGCTTATCACACTTTCCAGTAATATTATACATTTACCAAGTTATGCTATCCAAGAGAAAGATGCCAGATCTGTTCAACAAAATAATGCCCATGACCGTGGCTGGGAGAAAATTCTAATGTTTTCACAAGAAACCTTTCATAGTTCATGTTGTTTAACATTTTTATGAACTGGAAACATCAGAGATTGAAACTGGGATCTTCTGTATACAGAGCATGACTTCCATGAATGCAATCCTTACCAAAATCAGCTGGCTACACTCCCTCGTGTGTGATCTATACCAAATTTATCTAAAGTAGATTTTTAAAATTTATAACGTCATTGTATAAAATAATCAGGGGTTTTAGCCAAGGTACTCAGCTGACAAGAAGTATCTCAGTTGAACGTTTATGGAGATTCTCAATCATCCAGGTCATGGTTGTCCCAAAGGTGCTTTTTCAAATAGCACCTTGAAAAAGCAACTTTGGGATATCTCAGTTGAAGAGACATATCCATCCGCAGGCAATATTTTTTTAAAAAAATATCCTAAATAGCTTTCTTGCCATTCAAATATTAAGGAAACAACAGTTTTATCAGAAGCACAGTAAAACCAACCAAACCTAAACTGTTCAGTGCCTCAATCGATCAATCAGTGGGAAATTCCCATCACTTTTATAAAATTGGTCAGATGCAGAAAGAACGTACCATCTGAAGTGAAGGCCATACTGTCATCATCCAAAGTTGATGCATAAATTAAGTTTCAGCATTAAACAGCCAAGAGATTGTTGTCACTTGATCCTACCAGTTGCCACAAGACAGAGAATGGTCCCTTACTTCAATTAGCTCCAAGCTTCTCAGGATCTCCATTTTTTTTTTTGACTCCCTTCTCAGGGAAACCACTGTTACTGTAGCATAATCCAACATTTGCAGTTACCTACTAGACTCAACCTACATGAATTTGACAAACATCTTCTGATTTTGAGGAACCTCCCATGGTCAGAAATCCTGGTGTTTGAGGGGCACCCAAATCTTCTGTCTTTTCAGGCACCCATGAATTAGCACCAACAAAATGAGAAGCAGATGGGAATCCTGCTGATGAGTGGGAATGGTTCTGGATGCACATAGCACCAGCAGTATGATGCGGTGAGGGATTCTGAAAGCATGGTGGTCCAGATGCTAGAATTTGTGTGTTAAGATGCTGCATATGCATGGCAAGCAACGGAGGAGGGGGGCTGTGATAGTTCTGAGTGGGATAAGAACCTGGCACTGGATTTAACCTAAAAAAAAAAGAACAGAGATGTGTTAATAAACTAAATGCACGAGGAACACATGCAAAGTGACCCAGTCAGCTAATTATTATGAAGGCAGGAGTTACACAGATCCCATGGGAATTATATCTTTTTATTTGTTCATTGTTATCCTATCTTTTAATAAATAACTCCAGATGACAAACATATCTAATAATCCTACCTCCGATTTTCCCACCAACAATCCTGTGAGATCAATTTCAGCAATTTCAGCCTAATATGTAAAGAACAATTGTTGCATTAATCAGGGTACTTTTTCTTAAAGTTCATGTGTTCCTATTCTGGAAACAAATTGAGAAATGAATACCCATCTGGACCTGGAGAACTGAAGGAAAGCCTATTTATCCTCCAGGGAGAAAGGAAAGTATCAACTGCTCTTCACACAAGAAAGCTATCAAAGTCAACCTAACCACTTAAGTGCCAATTTATGGCTTATGTAATTCCTGTACTTGAGAACTTAGTCTCCTTCTTTGCCCCAATGATATTTATTTACATGTATTAATAAATTAATGACATGAAAGCAGCAGACAGGGAACAAGCCTTCATAATAAAGACACAGGCATAAATCAAGCTACTTTCTGAAATTCAGATAAACTGTCATATAGCTTTTTTTCTTTCCAAAGCTTTTAACATTATTAGTGTGTTCTTGCATAGTATTGCCTCTTATGATTTTACTTCATTTGGGCAAAAAACCTCCTTGTCATTCAAAATAACACATTCCTGTAATATTTATAAATAATTCTATATTCCTGTTGTATATCACTCCTACTATATAAAGCAATTATCCTAAACTAAAAAAAACTTATTATAGTTGACCACTTTTTTTCTAGTCTCATATGTTATTGACATTAACATTATTAATAACATTCCTAACCTGAATTTCCATAGATAACATTTCCACTACAGGTAGTCCTCGATTTACAACAGTTTGCTTAGTGATCATTTGAAGTTAACAATGGCACTGAAAAAAGTGACTTATTACCATTTTTCACACTTATTTCCATTGCGGCATCCCCATGATCATATGACTTGCAATATCCCCAGGATCACCTTTTGTAACCCCCTGACAAGCAAAGTCAATGGAGAAATCAGATTCAGTTAAAAGTGTTTCTAATTGAACAGCTGCAGTGATTCACTTGACAAATCTGGCAAGAAAAGTCGTAAATTGGGGCAAAATTCACTTAACAAATTTCTCACTAAGCAATATAAATTTTGGGCTCAATTGTGGTTGTGAGTTGAGGACTACTTGTATCTACTGTAGTTTAACTACAGGAAAACTAAAATTACAGCTACTACTAGCTGTGATAGTTTTCTTTAAAGATCATTAATGTTCAATAAGTTACACCATTTTTCCACCTTTCTGAAATTTTATGCACAGTATCTGGACCCATACCTTTAGTAGAAGTTATTTCTTTGTAATTCTTAGACACATAACACAAATTTACAAAGCTTTGTATCTAAGAGGAAAACATATGTCAAAACTTTTTCTGTTGCTTTCTCACGTTATATCCACTTTTCACCTTGTTTTTCCCTTTTTGGGTTGTTTTTTTAGGTCTCAAATTCTCCATTCTCTTTCCCCTTTCTTCCCCAAGTAACTTGTTCGTTAAAGATGGCTTCTTTGTCCCAATCTTCTTGTTGCGTAGTCTTTTCTTGTAGTTTCTCATAGGTAAAGATCGCCATTTCTAAGAATTGAAAAACGGAACCAAGAGAGCCCTTCCCTTCTTGTTCCTCTTCTTTATATTTTTTAAATTCTATTTTCAGTTCGTCCACAAGTGATGCCATTGTAGAGGGTTTTTTTCTTCTTTTAAAACAACTACCCAAGTGTTTTTAATCCTTCCAATATAATTCCAAAAGTCCCAAAGTCACCAAACAATCCAAATACACACAAGCTGTTTCTTTTTACACTTTCTTCCTTTTTTCACTTTCTCTTCCTGGGGTTAGTATTTTGTTACAAAGTTCCAGTTAAAATGTATCTTTTAGCAAGCCTGGGTTCCCCAACCAGGGTTAGGTAGACAAGCTAAACAGAATGTGCAGCGTTAGTCAGATAGGCACACAGATAAATGAGTGAGCTAAGCTTGTATGTTTATTAACATACAGTAAAAATAACAGATACGCTTGTGCTATCAAGAATATATTTTATTCCAGTATAAGTTTATGGCATAGTCAAATAACAGTCCAATATTCATTTACCATGTAGTCAGTCCATTCAGGGATATTCAGTAAGCAAAGTCCATGTAGAATATCCTATGTCAGTTCACTTACAAAATCAGTCCTTTGTTGTCTCTCCCGTTTGAGCAATGCAATCTTGATTCCAAGCAGTAATCAGGGATCATCAAAGCCAGAGAGAGAGAGCAAGCCGTAGTCTTGCTACTTTTATATTGTTTTCATAACCACTCCCACAATTGCTATTTCACAGTTAAAGCTGTATACACTCTACCATACACTAACTATGATTCATAGTTATTATTTCACCTAAACCAGTTAGAGTGAACAATGTTATCCCTAACACTCTTCCTTCCAAATCCTGTTCTTATTCTCTTCCTCTCCCTTCCTGCTTACAGCAAAAGAAAATTTTCTTTCTCTTTTTTGCCTTTTATATTCAGAAATCTTTATTATCCCCTTGGCATTAAATTTTCCAGTTTAAACACCTGTTGATGCCAAAGCAGATTTTTTCGATTTCTCATTCATCTCTGTTCGCTGTCAATGTAAGGGAGGAGAGTGAAAAAAAACAACTTTCCCTTTTCACTTTCATTCGCTGCTTCCAAGTCTTCTTTGGGAGCAATGTATCTTTTTTTTTTTTAAGTTTAAGTTCCAGGATGCCTTAATTGTTTCTTCTTATCCCAGTCAGTCAAAACTTTCACTTCAGCACTTTCTTCCTCCTGCACATTCTTTTCTGGATGAGGGCTTCTTTGAGGCGGCCATTTCTGACCGCCGCTCTACCGCTTTCGGGAAAGGGAGTTTAGCCAGCTGGGGAGGAAAGATGCGGCTTTCCTCGACCCTGCTGGAGTCTCCCCCGTCTTCACCAACCTCTACGGGGTGGCTTAGCCCCGAAGTCAGCTGGCTCAGGGTGCTCCGGTGGCGAGCCCAGGCAGAAACCGCGCACGATCACGGATTCCTGCCTGCCACCGAAGCCCTGCAAACCAGAAGTTTCTAAAACAGAATTATTTTTGAGGTGCATCAATTAACCAAGTCATCAAATTTTAAATTCTGTGAAGATACGAAAACTCTGAGAAATACTTTGAGAATACTGTTATCAGCAGAAACTTAAATAACAAGCATTACGATGTGGCTAGCAGACTTACTTTTGGTTTTGAAAAGCCCTTCTTTCTGCCAGGGATCCTGGAACATATTTTACCCCAGGAATTCTTTTTAACAGCCTGAAAGGGAACTTCTGATCTAAACAAGAGGCTGTTGATTCAGAGAAATCCAAAGCAAAGCAGTAACCATAACCATCTAAAATTCAACAGTTAAGGAGAGCCAAAAAAAGGATATGAAAGAAGACATTTTATCCAAAAAAAGGATATGAAAGAAGACATGGTTTTTTGAATTTTCCCCAGATCACTTTTAAAATGTTCAGAAACCTCATTGGAGGCTCTGAGAGTTCTAATGAGCACAGAACACCAATATTACATTTTCTTTGTCTCCCTGCATATTTTTGAACTGCACTAACAAGAAAGGAAGGACTCAAGAATGTAAAGTGGACGACATCCCACTTACTCTTAATGTAATTTGCTAACTTTGCAATTTTGGGCAGGGGCAATCTACTTAGTCCATTCAAGCAATAAACAGTCTTGCTATATTTGGAAAACCCTCAAATGGAAAACATTGTTGATGGGCTATTATACTAAACCATTAAAGAAAACAAGCTTCAAGTGTATCTGTGCCATTTATAATGCAGATGCTTATCTAGCCTAAAATGTGTTACAAGTATTCTTTTGGTATGGAAGATGCAACTTTTTAAGTTAAAGGGATAGGTTATGCAATTCATTATAAAAAGATACATATATTCCCAATTAAGAGGCCACACAGGTTTGCTAGGAAAGAACAACTTGGGATAATCCAGGCCATGCAAAGCAACAACCAGGGCACAAATGTCATGTGGAAGTTAATTCCAAAGAGCACTGTTCTCTTCATCTGAGAGCGAGCAATTGATGCAGCCAGCATGGCAAAAACCACAGGAGTGAATCCTTCAGCATCCATCATGTTCAACAGGCTGGATGCCATAGTCCTGAGTACAAGGTAGAGTAGAGCTAAGGAAATTGCAAATGCCAGAGTGAGGAAGGAGTACTTCACGGTCCCCACCATATTCTCAAAGCTGCCAGCAAAGTACCAGATGATAACAGCACTGCATACCAAGGAGATCACATCCTCATAAACAAAGATGTAGGTCACCAACCTGTAAACTGTGCAAAAAGAGCCAAGTTGGCAAATAAATGACAGACAACTATGAAATAATTCCAAATCAATTCATAATTTTGGGAGAATGGTGCCAACTTCAAAGACAAGCTGAATTGAAAGGCTGAGATAGGATTAAAGCAGGGAGGAGAGCTGCATTAAATCAAAAGTCCAGAATCAAGTAAGACACTTAGTAAGTGTCTTAGTAAGACACTTAAGTATTTTTTAATCTAATTTACATAGCGCCATCTCACCAAAAACTACTTTGGGCAGTGTAGAACAAGCTAAAACAGTTTATAAATATGTAAAACTACTTACTAGTTAATTATAAAAACATTTTTAAAACTCTAAAAATAAACCAAATAATAAATAACACATGGAGGGATGTCAATAATAGTATTCTAATATTAACAGAGTTCACTCAGCTCCTGGGGCCCCTAGGCTTTCTGACATTACTAGATATTTTATTTACAAAGCCTGCATTACTATTACTGTTAATCTTCTCATCACTCCTTATCAAGCATCCCCTCCCACTTGTGACTGTATGACTGTAACTTTGTTGCTTGTATCCTTACAATTTATATTGTTTCCTGATATGATTTGATTGCTTATTGTACCCTATTAATAAGTGTTGTACTTTATGATTCTTGACTCTTGATGAATGTATCTTTTCTTTTGTGTACACTGAGAGCATTTGCACCAAGACAAATTCCTTGTTTGTCCAATCACACTCGGCCAATAAAGAATTCAAATCAAATCAAATCAAATCCTATACGATTCTCAAAAACTGAGAATCAAACTCACTTCAGGTAGGAAAAGATGCCATAAAGTGGGTGCCACCATAGAAAAGGCCCACTGCCTAGGGTCTCCTTAACACTATAAAGTATACCTTACAAGGCTTGTGATCTGGCCATTTTCTAGCTGAACATGCCTGGTTTTGCAAGATTGGAGAAAGAAGATACAAACAAATTAGTTTGGTCAGACTGAAAAAACACAACTTTTTGTGTTTTTCTGGAATTTTTAATATGTAACAAAATTAGCTATGGTAGTCTTTTGAATTGTCTAGATAGAATAGATGGCGGGGAGTACTCTGTGATATTTCTATTTTTTTTCTTAAAATTTTATATTCAGATATTTTATATTCAGTAGATTGCCTATTGCTTACAACAGCATTCCAATTTATTTAGCAAATGTATGCACTACCTATTCTTTTAACAATTTAGGGCGTCTCATAAAGATGCATGCAGTTATTTATAAACAGAAAAAAGCAACAAAAATCAGTAAATGTGCTTTAATATTGTTTGTTTCCTACATTTCAGCACACATGTCAAATCATTGGGAAAAATAATCTGAAGTATGTTTCCACCAATCAATAACATGCAGCTTTATCTGGTAAGTTCTTTAGGTTCAAAACCAATGCACAAATACAGGAGATAAGAGCTTAAAAACCTGAACCTGGCAAATCTAAGCAAATATCAAAAGCATGTTTTTGGGGGGGCGGAGGGAGGAGCTTTCTGTCCTATTTCAAAATATTGGGAGCCTAACATTTTACAGATTGCCTGCAAATAATCCAGACCTACCTTCCGTTCGCTCCTGCTTTGCCAATCATCAAGAAGCCTAAACTCAAAATGTAACAGAGAAAGAAGAACTCTGCTTTTAAAAGTTCCTCAGGAAGGAAGCTGCCGAGATGAATTGTATTCGCCCTCGGGAAGAAGCAAGAAAAGACTATGGAAATTAACGATGAGGATGGTCTGGCAGAGGTTAGGAGAAAGGGTCAGACTGTCTTCCATGGAAGCCTTAAAGAAATCAGTCTTGGCTAAGAATTTTTTTTTTAATTATTTATTTATAAAAATTAATAGGCCTCCCCATCTTACCTCAAGGTAGCTCTGGGCAGTTTAAATGCTTAACTTAAATAAACGTTGAAAAACAATAGAATGAGTGAATGTAACCGCCCCAGGACCTCCTTAAGTCCTTTCCAACAAAAACCGGCTAGCCGTCATCCATGAAGAACAGAGCCTACAAGTCGATTTTATCATAAGTGCTGCGGTAGCCTGCTCCTTCCCATGGAGGATCCATTTCTATCTCGTTTGGCTTTTATTCTCCCCCTCGCTCCACGGGGGGGGGGGGGAGTGAAGGAAAGGAGGATCATCCCTCGAGCTCACCCTGCCCTTCCTGCACCGCCGCCGGCCGTAGCAAAAACGCCGACAGGAAGTCGTCGGCCAGGCCGTTACCCCTGCTCCGCTGCAGCAGGCCCGGCCCGGAGACCAGCAACGAAAGCAAAATCGTGAGGCAAGTCGCCACGGGAAACCTTTCCATGCTTTCCAGCCTTCACCCTACACACCCGACTTCCAAATCGTCCCGGTTACTAAGTTTCCCCAGATTCTGCTTCCGGGTTAGGTCACGATTAATATAGTTAAGAACTCTAGTAGACAGGAAGTCCCGCCTTCCCGCTTGGGCAGGTAAGGCCCAAATATTCTCCCACTGTCCTGTCCCGAAAAGCAAAGTCGTTCTCCGTTGCTGTGGTAACCGAACGCTATGGATTACCTCCAGCCCTGAAACGGGCTTTCAAAAAACAACCGCTGCGGAAAGGAGGCGGAGCCAACTCAGGCTCCGAAGCACTGATAGGGCGGCTGCAGTGGTCCTGCCCATTTCTGCTGTGGGCAATCTGCGCTCAATCTGTGAGCGGCGTTCCGTATTTACAACAGCTCATTCTGCCACGAAGAAGAGGAAGTCTTTCTCCAAAGCAGGACAGGAAGCAATGGGTGGAAACTAATAATATGTGGTGAATTATAAAGTTTGTTAATTGTAGCCTCTTTTTGTCATGACACCAATATGAAAATGGTTTTATTATTGCCTTTTCTGGGATTTTGGATTTTTATTTCCCAGATTGGATTGAGATATTTTGGCTGTCTTCTGTTCAAGTAAGTGTTCATCCATTACATCCAGAGTTGGTTAGATGGAAATTAGGCGACATGCTTGGCACAACTGCTTATATTCCCATATATTGCTTTGAGATTATAGACAAAAATAAATTCAGATAAAGATTGAATGTACCAATTACCACATCAAACAAGAGGAAAATCTACGCATCAATTCCACCCGTGCTTTTTACAATTTTGTCAGCAACAAACTAAAAGACTCAAGGTCCATCCCACCCCTGAAAGAACCAATGGTAAAGACTGCAACAATGACATTATTAAAGCCAACCTCTTTAACACATTCTTTGGCTCAGTATTTGTAAACAGCAATGGATCATGCCCAGTATTTCCTAATCGAACCACAGACAACAACAATGATCTAATACATACCAATTTTACAGAAGACAGTGTTGAAAAAGCACTACACAATTTAAAACCATCTCTATCTATCGGACCAGATGGAATATGTGCCTACTTCTTAAAAAAGCTATCCACTGCCATAGCAGAACCTCTAAGCATAATCTTTGAAAAATCTTTCAGGATCAGCTCTTTGCCTAGCCTATAGGCCACAAGCCACAGTCATCCCTATCTTCAAAAAGGGAGACCCCAGGCTAGTTAGAAATTACAGACCAATTTCCTTATGCTGCATCACCTGTAAAGTCATGGAATCAATTATTAACCAATCCATTATTCTCCACTTAGAGACAAACAACCTACTCTCCAATAAACAATTTGGTTTCAGAAAAAAACTATCCTGTAATCTGCAACTCTTACACTGCAAAAACATGGACTACACAACTCAATTAGGGCAAAACAATAGACAAAATCTACATAGACTTCTGTAAAGCCTTTGATTCAGTGGTACACAACAAACTACTCCTAAAACTAAAATCTTATGGTATCTCTGGAGAACTGCATAACTGGATAGAAGCATTCCTGTCAAATAGGCAACAAATGGTCAAAATTGGGAGCGTCCTATCAAATTCTTTACCTGTCAACAGTGGTGTCCCCCAAGGCAGTGTTCTAGGGCCAACTCTTTTCATACTCTACATAAATGATCTCTGTGATCATATTAAGAGCAACTGCGTTCTCTTCGCTGATGATGTAAAGCTGTTCAACACCACAGACAATACTACTACCCTTCAAAAAGACCTTGACAATGTATCAGAATGGTCAAACAAATGGCAACTTCAAATCTCAACAAATAAATGTCTTACATATTGGCAAAAAAATCAGAAAATAAAATACAAGCTGAATAGTCAAGACCTTGTTGATGATCCAAACTCTGTCAAGGATCTTGGAGTACTCATCTCTAATGACCTAAGTGTTGAGCCCCTTTAACTACATAGTCAAAAAGGCATTAAGAGTTGTCAACCAAATCCTATGTAGCTTTTTGTCTGGTAATATTATACTACTAACTAGAGCATACAAAACATTTGTTAGACCAATACTCAAATACAGCTCATCAAACTGGAACCCACATTATGTATCTGATATTAGCACAGTTGAGAAAGTCCCGAAATATTTCACAAGGAGAGTTCTCTACTCCTCTACTCATTGTAGAATACCTTATGCCACCAGACTTGAAATTCTAGACCTAGAAAACCTTGAATTATGCCGTCTTTGGTCTGATCTAAGTGTGGTATATTAAACCATACATTGTAGTGACTTACCTATCAATGAATACTTCAGCTTCAACCACAACAATACAAGAGCACACAATAGATACAAACTCAAGGTTAACCGCACCAAACTTGATTGCAAGAAATACAACTTCAGCAACAGAGTGGTAAATGTCTGGAATACTCTACCTGACTCTGTGGTTTCTTCCCCAAACCCGGAAAACTTTAACCTTAGACTGTCTACTTTTGACCTCACCCCTTTCCTAAGAGGTCTGTAGGGGGCATGCATAAGCGCACCAACATGCCTACCGTCCCTGTCCTATTGTTTCTATTTTTCTTATATGTATCCATGTATTCATACTATGCATGTATTTATACCTATTATCTTGTAAGCGATTGACAAATCAAATGAAATAAAAATAAAAATACATAAATTATAACAATGATATTTTAAACCTGTTTCCATTGCTTAACTGAGGTTTGTTTGCTTATGTGCCTTCAAGTTAGTCTTAACTCCTGGCAATTACTGAAGTCACTGCAATTTTATTGTCATTATTTTTCAAAAGTTGTTTGTCATTTCTTCATTCTTCATTGGGCAGAGAGAATGTGGCTGGTCCAAGATCACCCAAGTGGCTTTGGGCCTAAAGCAGAATTAGAACACAGTCTTCTGGTTTATAGTTTAGTGTCATAAGTACTACACCAAACTGGCTCTCTTGATCTGTTTGCCAAGTGTACTTCAAAAAATAATCTGAAGCTTCTGTTTGAGTGAGCCTTATGAAAGGCAGAAATCCTATCTGAATAAAAATTCTATAATTCTGTGATTTGAACTGTGTATTTGAACTGGCTGGAAAGAAGTATCAGATTCACAAATTGGTCAAATTGTTGAGATTTGCTTGACTCTGACTTAGTATATTGGTGAATAAATCTGATGTACAAATAATTAAATGTCATGATTTAATGTTATATGTGAATGTAATTTAATGTTATATGTGAACAAAATATATCTCAAACCTTGGGCTTAAAATAATTTATTGGCAGGCAGGTTGTAGCTGCATATACATCTAAGCAGGGACAAAACTTCCCAATGATTTTCAGCTTTTCTATTCAGCTATTAGATATAAAAATATAATTCTCCAGAAGTGGCATCAACTATGGCTATTCAGTCTCTTGAACTGTATCAAATATGTTGGAAATGTTAAATTTTTAAAAAATGCTCAAGAACAGAAATAGACATAAAATTATTTACAGAATGACCTGTAGACATTTATATTGTTAAACTATGCAACAGTTATACTTACAAATTATGTTTTAACAGTTTTCTATATGATATGAAAACTGCAACAATAGCTTTAATAGATTAGATATTACAAATTAGGAAAAGCATTCACAACAGAAGACTTTAAGGGCAGGTGCTCATCTTCGTTTCTTAGCAAGGGAGCCAGAGTTCTCTGAAGAAATTTTCATGGTTATGTGGCCAGTATATATATGCTGAGGTGCTCAGAAAACTGTTACCTTCCCACCAAAGTGGTACCTATTTATCTACTCGCATGCTGTCAAACTGTTAGGTGGCCAGCTGGGCAAAGATAGGAGCTCACTCCATTGTGCAGCACTTGGGTCTGAGTATAGAAACTGGGTTGACTTAGTAGGTAATTATAAATGTCTAATTGGATTCTGGCCTTGCACAATAATTAGTTTCAGACAGGGAACAAAAACAGCACTTGGAGAATATCTGGGAAGCCATTTCATTTCCCCAAATGTCTTGTAATTACTAGAAAAGAGAATCATCCATGCAGCTAACTTATATTCTTAAAGTTCTTCAGAGTATTTGAGGATAATTTTATATTCCAGCTGTTTATAAGGGAGCAAAGGGCAGCAAAATAGGCCCTGGCCCTATATTTTTCAGCATCTGTTTAATATGTAGAATTTCAGAAGAAAACCTCAACCTAGTTTTCTTTCAAAGCACTAAAACTAAATCAGAGGTTTTTTTTAAATAAGATATTGGCACAATAGAAAAGCTTTTGTCCCTAGAATCCACCGAAAAATTGCATTACTGTATGCATAAAATAAAGTGACTGAAACAAATTTGTTCATCTTCTTGCTTTACCAGGTAAGTATCCCTGCCAGATGGACTGGATGGTCATTTTGGTTGCACGAAACCACAATGTATTTCCATCTGCTCTCTTCTGCCTTGTACTTGCAATCTTTTCCATATTCCTGAGAAAGTCTGCAACTTGTCACACGAAATTTCATGCTACTCTTCTTATATTGCAGATTTTCGATCACATATGGTTTCCCTGACACACAGGTTTGATCAATAAGCTTCTTGGGGGCATGGATGAATGTATTGAGCCGTTTGCATCCACTCCTAGTCAAAGCAATCCTTCTATTTTGCATCTCACTGTTGCATCTGTTGTGGTCTATGTTATCCAGAAATGTCATGTGTTTCCTTTGAAACACTTGTGGGTTCTGAGACTGAGAAATATTGATAACGGAGATGGAGATCAAGAACAGAATCATAGATACTCCATGTGAAGCCATTTCCTTTGGCTGGACCTAAAGTTTCAAAAAACACAGATTACCTACTTATTCCCATTTTCCAGAGAGTTATAATTTAAAATTCCATAAATTTGCAGGAGAACTCACAGGAAAGAACTACATTTCATACTAAGCTTTACTGAAGTTCATACTATATATTAAATTACTTTAATATGAAGACACATATCACATATAATTCTTTAACTTCAGAAGTGGCTCTTTGGTTCTGCATACACTCTTGTTCAAATC
This sequence comes from Laticauda colubrina, assembly GCA_015471245.1. Taxonomy (NCBI): domain Eukaryota; kingdom Metazoa; phylum Chordata; class Lepidosauria; order Squamata; family Elapidae; genus Laticauda; species Laticauda colubrina. The sequence goes on along the minus strand of BLBF01000036.1, from coordinate 13,368,096 downwards.
TAGAACTTACCATTATTCAGCATTTGAATTAAATTTACATTAAATTGAAAAAGTAAGAAATAATACACAAAAGAAATCTGAGAAAAGGACATCTAACTAAATATACTTTACACTACTTCAATTCATTATACTTCTTCATATCTTCAAACTTTGTTTCTGCCATTTCTTATTCAAAGATTCAAACTACTGTCACTTAGAATCTTGTACTTTCTTAACTACCCTGAACGAACCAAGTGAAAAATTTTGTCTTGGACAAAAGAATTCAGTTACGCCCTCAAATAATTAATTCGGGCAACCTTAACTTTATAGTGGTGTAATCAAAAGACTTCAACAGTGTAGTATTATAATTGTGTCTCCATCAATAAATAAAATGCTTCTAGCATTTGAAAAGGTTCATTTGTCATGGCATGTTGAACATCAGAAAATAAAAACATTGGCTAGAAGATCCAGAATGACTCTAGGAGGCTGGGATACACATCAGCATTTCATTGCAGGATCTTCTTGTTCTGGCAGAATGTGAGTCATCATAGCTTTGAGGACTTTGTTTCAAGAAAAGAAAGAAGAAAATGCCACCCACAGAAAAAGAAAAACTGGTCCTGCTGCATTTCTAGAAAATATTTTACTGTTTTATTCTTTGCTGATTGGCTGCTCTGTCTTTTAGATAAGATTAATTCATCCCATTTTGACTTTATCAGCTGTTTACCATTTAATTTTGAATAAAATTGTACTTACAATTTTACCTTCTTCGTGGCTGATCCTGACTTAGCACCAACTTTCACTGTGTCTTGGACTGCTGATCCAGAATAGTCTGCTGACAAAAGAGAGGATAGCTACACCCCAGATTAGATTTGTTTTTCTCCCAGCTGTCATTTTTTTCTTTGTTGGAACATGCCTTCTTTTCAAAGTCAAACATTTAGGCTGTTCTGTAATTTCTAGAGCACTCCTGATTGGACCTTGTTTAGAGAGGCAGCAGCCATCCCCTTTGCTTTTGGGGAAATAAATCTCATGGATTAAAAAGAAGTGAACCATGTGAGCTAAGAGCATTAGATTATTTTTTGGCAAGAATGGTTGTTTTGGCAGTTTTCAGATTGATGGGATTGGATTCATTTCTCCGATCCATCAAACCTGGGACTGTACAGAATATGTAGGTTTAAAATTGATCCCTGAATCAAGGGATTTGTTTCGTCTTGAAAAAAGAAATGCACTTCTTAACAGAATTACATTTTTATTGATTTATAAAGTATTGTAAAATACAAAATACAAAGGTAAATAAAAAAGCAATGGGGGAGGGAAAGGGGAAAGAGAAGTGAGAAAAAATGGGGGGTGTACTGTATTAAAATGGTTGACTCCTAACCTCACATTCTGATTGGCTAAGAAAGCCACTATAGTGATTGGTTCACTAGGAACCAATCCTAGGAGCCGCTAAAAACTAATGTCATTGGCTACAAGCCGGCAGGCAAGCCCCTATAAAAGGGCTGCCGCGGCTTGAGCCAATGTTCCGTTTTCACTTGTAAATCAACTAAAATAAAGACTTGTTGTTGGAACCCGATCTACCTCGCGTTTTTCCGAACGGAACGGGGGGGGGTTGAAAAAAAGAAGCACTGACTTCCAACTCTCTCTGTTACAGTAAAATAAGGCATTAACATCAAATCGCAACTTTTTGCTTTTCCATAATAGTATGAACAAGTCATTTCTACAAAGATCTATCAGTCTAATCTGTACAATCCAAATTCAGAGTTTCATTCTTTTCCACATCAAGCACAAAGTTCAGAAGTGGTCTCCATGTGGAAACAAAAGTACATATGTTCCTTTCTATAATCAGTCAATTTTGCCACTCAGCTGACTAAAAAACAAAAGCACTTCTTAAACTCTGATATCCCCAGTAAGACGCATGTTAGAAATCCTGGAAGTTGATTGTGGCCTCTTTCATGATAAGAGGGAGTAGGAAAAGTGCTGATGGCAGCAACAGAGGCCTCTTTGATTAATAGTTTCAGTGCCGATATTTATGGCGAACAGTCCCAGTTCAGAAAATGGCTGCCACATGGGCATAGCCAATGTGAGACGCAAAAAGCCAGGAGCTGGGATAGAGTTCAAAAGTACAGATAGACCTCAACTTACAACAGTTCATTTAGTGACCGTTCAAAGCAGGGATCCCCAAACTTGGCAACTTTAAGACTTGTGGACTTCAAATTTCAGAATTCTTTGCTGGCTGGAAAATTCTGGGAGTTGAAATTCACAAGTCTTAAAGTTGCCAAGTTTGGAGACTTTTGGTTCAAAGTTACAACATCACTAAAAAAAGTGACTTATGACTATTTTTCATACTTGATCAAAATTCAGAGTGTTCACAACTATCTCATATTTGTGACAGCTGCAGTATCCCAGGGTTGTCTGATCAAATTCTGTGACTTTCTTACAAGCAAAGTCAATGGATAAAGCAGATTCACTTAACGACCGTGTTTCTACCTAAACAATCTTCACTTAACAAGAAGGCTTATAAAATGGGGCAAAACTCACTTAACAAATATCTCGCCATCAACATCAATTTTGGGCTCAATCAGGGCCTTAAGTCAAGGACTACCTTGACTTATGAAATAGGTTTATTTCATTCTACCTATACACAAAAATCTGAACTACCATTGGTCAAGGCAAATTGGTACCAGATAAGAATCAACGGACTTCAAGGGGTGAAGTTGGACTTAGGTCTCTTATAGAGATGAAACACTCAAAACTGATGATGTATTTGACCCCACCCTTGGGCTCTGCTTGATCATCTATATCCAGTAACAAAATAATGATTTAAAATACCCTGTCAAATTCGCTTCCACAATTTTATTGATTACTGTTACTTTTTTTTCAGGGCAGATGAATCACCCATCATTTTATATTCTAAGATTGTCTGTGGATCCCATATGATTCTCAAAGGTATTTTTATAAAGGTGGCAGAGGATGGGGATTTCATTTATAACAGTATTTTAATATGGCATGTTCCCCCACTCTTTCCCTCAACCATATACCAGATAGTCCTCAATCTATGACTTAATGACCCTTCAGAGTTACAACGATCCCCCTTAATTCTATTTTAAACCTGTTTTTGAAGTTTCAATGGCTGCCCCCCCCCCCCCCCATTCCATCACATGATTGCATGCTGGGTGCCTGGTAACTGGCTGACCTTTATAGCTGCTTTATAGCATCTTGTAGTCATGTATCTATGATTTTTGCCTATTTCTGACATTTACTTTTTCCAGTAAAAAATGCTTATTGGAGGAAATTAAATTGCTCACTGAACACAGTACTCACTTAATGACCACCACAAAAAATTAAAAATCAGGTCTAGTCAGATGATGATAACTTACAACTATTTATAATACTGAGTTCAGTCACAATCTTAAATTGACTTTAACACTGTACTAGTGTTAAAACCTTTTGCCCACTATGGATATAATCAATAGGTCTAACATCCTTCTGATTATGGCAAGAATAAATAAATTAGAGGTTACTGTCAACCATAACTCTAATCCATTTAGCAGGGTAAAAAATACAAAACAGTTAAAATAAGCAGATATAATTGATTAGTGTGCAAAACCAGAGATTTTTTTAAGTGTCAGAAATGTTGGAAAGTTTTAATATGTGGACTATTTGATTAAAATGTGCATTGAATTATAATTTGAAATAAAATTTATAATAGAGTGTTTCATAGGCATTGTCAAAAAGATATAAAATTACAATGGAGTTGTACATATAGGAGTTTTAATTGCATGTTGGAAATCCAACTGCAATTCCGAGGGCATTTTTTTTTTTACATTTATTATCTCTAGTGGACTTACAATAAAGTAAAGAAATATGGGGACCAGATATTTACTTTAATCAGAAGATTCTTGAAATAAATATAAAATTTAAACCAAAAGTTTTTCTTTTAGATTTGAAGGACCAAAAATTTGAAAGAAAATTTAAGGCTTTGTTATCATATAAGTTGACAGTAGTGAGATTATTATATGCACAAGGATGGAAAAACACATTAATTCTGGAACAGTGGATGGTTCACAGAAATGGGGAAACTGTTTTAATCAAAAATAATCATCTTTGTTACTATTTGGAAACTGCTTCTGGACTTTTTTCTCAAAACTCATGAAAATGAAACTTTGATTTTAGGTTCTGATAATTTGACTGGTTTTATTATGTGGGAAAAAAATATTCATCTGGTTCAATTCCAAGCTGGGAGAAAGACACTGCAAACGTGATGGCTAGTTGGAAAGATGGTTTAATGATGAAGCAGAACCACCAAGCCCATGGTTCTGGTCAGTGGTGGGATTCAAAACTTTTTACTACTGGTTCTGTGGGTGTGGTTTGGTGAGCATGGCCATGTGACTGGGTGGGTGTGGCTTCTTCTTCTTCTTCTTCTTCTTCTTCTTCTTCTTCTTCTTCTTCTTCT
>BLBF01000036.1:13306178-13346076 GCA_015471245.1 Laticauda colubrina | reverse complement strand
TTTCCTCCTGCAACAAGTAAGTGTATGTGAACTACATCCTGTAATTTTGCTCAATAATAAGTCTTATGGACTGACATATAAAACTAGCTCCAAATTGTCCTGTGAGCTTTCAGTGGAACTTGAACCTGGATCTCCTATTCCCCGTTTGGTATGTTAAGCACTAGGCTAATTGACGCTGTAAAAAAAAAGCTTTCCAAGGTTTGAGAATAAGGCCTGTTTCCTCATATCTGAAAAACAGCCCTCAAAAAGGATTTCTAGGCAGATTTTAATGATAGGAGGGCAAATTTTTAACCAGACAATCTTCAGTATAGTGTTTTAAGGCATAGTACTTTAACTGTTAGTATAAAATTATTAAAAGAGGCTCTCTTCCCTTCCATATGTATTTTAAAGAATCGTATGAACCTCTTTCTGATAACAAAAGGATTAGCATAATAAAGGTGAGAGGGCATGTTAACAAAGGTTTTAATCTTTATCTGATAAAAGCTCCACATTTAGGGAGTTAAATAGATTAGCAAAAAAATCTCTGAGGCACTTTTTTTTAAGAAACAGGTTTACTTGTGACCAGTTCTCTTCTGCAGTTACCCTTCTCTGTTTTGCCTTCCATTACATTTCTTTTTTGAATTGTAATTGAGATCACCAGCTAAAGGTGTCCTTCAAATTTATCTCAGGTTTTGATGGCTAATGAACTACATTTTCCATAATGGCTGTGTTGCTCATTTTATGCTTTGTGAGCTTTAGTGGCTTTCAAATGTGAGTAAAACTACCATTGCAAATCTTGCTATTCTACAATTGTGTCAGTCTTCTGCTTGTGATTTGGGCATATTTAAAACTTATTGCCTTACAGATTTATTATAAGAATGGATATAATGTAAAAAAATGTTTTCCTTACTAATTGCAGGGGAGGTTAAGGAATGAAAGGAAGCATGTGCAGCATGCATATGTGTATGTGGTAGAAAGCAGGCCCCTTCCACCTGATCACAGCATGTTTTATAGTCAGACTTTGAAATGAAGTAAATTTATCCTGGGAGGGAGGTAAAAACATTGGTCTTAGAAACAAAGTACAGGTTTCCACATACCCAGATCCAGGATTCACTTGTGTGATGTATATGTTTGATTGTGTTGGTGGTGTCTGATTAGTATTAAGGAACAAGTAGTATTTCAGACTATTTATAATAATAGATGTAGCATATCTCATTCATTGTGTTTAAAAATCACACTTGATCCAAGTACCAATCCGTCTCGAGTTACTGACTGGAAAATAAAAATGTACTTTATTTTCAATCAATGAATTATGAAATATTTTGAACTTTGGTCTTCTACCTGAACTTGTACGTTATGTATGCCTGGCATTATTACAATGATTTTGTACTTGATTACACTGAAATTCGTAAGTGCATCCCATTGAATTAACTCAGGGGTCCCCAAACTTGGCAACCTTAAGACTTGTGGACTTCAACTCCCAGAATTCTCCAGCCAACATAGCTGGCTGGAGTATTCTAGGAGTTGAAGTCCACAAGTCTTAAAGTTGCTCAGTTTGAAGATCCCTGGATTAACTGGCTGTTAATCCAAATTGATTTTAGAGGATGTTTTCATGATCTTTAGAATATGTTCTAAAAAATCACATACAAAAATTATTTTTATTACATGAGAGCGACACCTTTGCTTTGGCTTATTTTTTAATGGTACAAAAACAGTTGCCTGTTCTCAAACCCCAGGAAGTTTAGCATTCTGTTCACACAACTAACTAACTGCATAGGGAACCTGACAAATCTCCCAGCAGATGACCTTCAGTAACTGAACTCCAGTAACTTTGCCATCAAAGCTAATAGTCATTGATCCCCAAGACTTTCATGAATTTTTCAGTAATGTTTTTAAGGACAAGCTAGCTGGTAGCTAGCACATCTCACGATAGCCCATTCCAAAGTTGAATTCTGCATTGTGCTAAAAAAAAATAACCCTTTTATCTTGATTTTTTTAGGATTCAATTTTCTTCGATAACCTTTGTTTAAAATATATTGGTATGGGTTAAATAGCTTTCCCTTGTTTACTTTATCCTTTTACAACCTTTTTGCCACAGTTGTTAAGTGAATCATGCAGTTAAGTGAATCTGGTTTCCCCCATTGACTTCGCTTGTAGAAGCTATCTGGGAAAACGTCAGATGGCAATCACATGACCCCGGGATGTTGCAATTTTCATAAATACATGCTGGTTGCCAAGCGCCCAAATTTTGATCATGTGACCATGAGGATGCTCTGTGGCAGTTATAACTGCAAGAATTGGTTGTAAGTCCCTTTTTTAATTAAGTCATTTTGAACGGTTGCTAAATGAATGGTTGTAAATCAAGGACATAAATTGTTCCAGCCTCTTGATCATCTTAATTCCATTGAACTTTCTCTAGCTCCACTCTATTCTTTTTGAGGAATGGCAATCAGGACTGCATACAATATTCCAGATGAGGTCGCAACATCGGTCATTATAATTGTGGCACCTCTATTTTCAGTGCCATTTCTAATTATCCCTAATCTGCTCTAGGTCTTTTTAAATAATGGATGCACGTTTATCAGTTTGTCTGTTGGTTTTCCACTTCAATCTCAAACTGTTATTCCAAAGTGAGAGGCTGATCTCTTTAAGCTATTCCCAACTCCTAATTTATATGTTTCACATCATTTGATAGTTTGGATAATAAAACAAACTTATATATACAGTTCTTTCTCCCAGGGTAGAACCAGAAACTGATAAGTCTTGTGTTTTTAATACTGATTATTGCAATGCTTGCCATGTTGAAACAGTTAAACTTGTCAATTTTAGTGTACCAATGTCCCCGATTCTTGTCTTGGGGACCTTCAAATGTCATTTGCTACATTTGTAATCAGCATACATCCTGGTTACTTTTAATGAAGTGTATGCTGTATTTTCTTTGCTGTTCTTAACCAGTCTTATTTAATTATCAAACACATTTATACGGCTGCCCAACTCACACACAGTAACTCAAGGAGGGTTACAACATTGCAAGCCCACAACATAGAATCTGATCCCACCCCTGTGACAGCAGCAATACAATCAAATCAACCAATTGATCAACTATCTCCATTTGTAATCCCCAGACTTTCTGACACAGCCATGTCTTCAGGGCCTTTGGGATAGTCCTCTGTATCCTCTGTAGAAATGAAGAACTGCTTTCCAAGCGAGATTAACCTTTCCTATTTAATTTCATTTGCACAGTTTTCAAGATTAAAAAGTAAAGGTCCCTTGTGAAAGGTTAGAAGAAGAAATTAAACATAATATTCTGCACAAAAGAATGTGGAGATTCCTCTGAATAAAGAGCTTCCTAAGAGATATAAAATAAATTTAAAGGCCCTCATCACAATTTATAGTATTTCAAAATTCTTAAGGTGTAAATGTGTTCTTTGACTACATGCTTAATTACAGTTTATTTACATGTATTTATTTATTTTTAAGATTCTGGAAATTTCAGCCAATCTGGGGATCAGCAAAGGTATGTGTCCTTGCATTGTATACAAAGATGTTATGGTAAAATGGGAATGAGATATGTTCAGTGTCCTCGATCTATGATATATATTCTTTTGACTTTGTATCACAACGTGCTCATTTTCTTTGACAACCTTTTAACTTCAGATCCCATATGTAAAACACTATGAAATGCACATATCATTCTAGTTTCCTTGCTTTGTCTTCCCTGATGCAATTCAAGGCACTCTCACACAATCACTAGCTTTACTTTCCAATTCTTTGAAGCAGTCTTGGTCTGTCTCTGAGTGTTTCAGTGATACCATTTCTCTATAGTAGCTACTGTGCCACAAGTTAGTTAGCTGAGCTGCCAAAATGCTCCCAAAGGATGTGTTATCAGAATTTATGTCCAGTTGGCACAAATATCAGTAGTACCAATTCAAGACTACCCTCTTTATGTATAGAAGAGGACTCAAAATGTTCTACTTTTCCTAGAAAACAATTCTCCAAGGGGGAAGTACTTTTCTCTTGGATCTTTCCCAATGGAGGATACATTTTGGGGGGTTGTATTTGGCTACAATGGCTAGGCAACTTGCAAAATTAAAAAAAAAACTCTACAGATAGTCCTCGAGTTACAATTGTAGTAGAGACTGTCCATAATGGTCATAAGTTGTAATGGTGACATCCCAATTTTACAACACTTTTATGGCAGTCATTAAGTGGATGCAGAAGTCAAATCAAATACTATGGTCCTTAAGTAAACACATGAACCAATGGTTCACTATGGATGCAGTTTTGTCAAAAAAATGGAAGTAACTGCTGGTTTTCGGCGAATTTGTGGTAAAACATCACATGATTGTAGGTCGCTGCAAAATGGCTGTAAATGTGGCAAAGTAAGGGATCATGTGACCGACGGGCAACCATTGAAATTTTGGATATAGGTCATAAGTGCCCTTTTTCAGATAAGTCATAACTTCAAATGGTTTCTAAGCACCAGTCATAAGTTGAGAACTACCTGTATAGAGTACCAGAAGGGCCTTGACATAGTAAAAAAAATGACATTTTGGGTTGAATTTTTTTGGATACAGAATGAGTTGTTTTTATTTTTTTATGTTAGCTACTTAATAATTATTTATTGTGAAACTCAAAAATGTATAAAATAAAGGTAGATTACTTTTGTATTTCATCCCATATACATTTTCCTTTGTAAGTTTGGATCTTCTGATCTTGCTGCATAGGAATATTTCCCCCTTCCCCTTTATCTTTTTTCACGTGTACGTTCTCTCTGTCTTCTCTCTCTTTGTATTTATATATGTGGGTGGGTATCAACCAAACTGAAGGTATTTATTTTGTGTTAAAGATGTCATACAGGGTTTTGTTTTATCTAAATGCTTTGTTTTACCCCAGTAGTGGGTGGTAATTGCACTTCTTTTATATGTCATAACCTTTTCCCCCCAGCTATGCAGGGTATGGCAGTCAAGGAAATCAAAATTATGCACACATGCCACAGGTAAGCTGAGCAGTTGCATCATTGCTTCTTTAAATGCAAAATGTTTTTCTTTATGATCAAAATAATGATTGCACCCTCCCAACTTTCTTCTGTGATTGTGGCACAGTAAATAATATTTTGCTGTCCTGTAGAGGAAGAGGAAGACAACATTTGGGGTGAAAAATTTAAACAGTATCTCTGAAATGACAGAACATAGTCCCAGTAAGATTACTTATCAATAGATTCCTATTGCCTTGATTATATGTATCTTAATTTATTGAAGCCATTAATTTATAAAGTGAAAGCTGGCTGTGATTTTGGGGCAGTCACTTTCTCTCAGCCCAATTCATCTCACAGGATTGTTGTGGGGAAAATAGGTGGCAAAAGAAGAGCAAGCTTTTACTGATGTGCTAGTTGGGCCTCACCTGACTGTTCATCCCAAAAGTTCCTTCCCTTCTTTTTAACCTATTACTAGCGTCCCAACACAGAATCCCATCTTCCTCCACAATCTTCACATTATTTCATCTACCATTATCAGTTTATCAACACAACATATTCCATTGGCGTGCCTCTCTGGCCCACCCACAACTATCCACAGCTATACATTCCTTGCTCCTCCAACAGCACCTACCAATGATCCACACATTATATGGCCATTTAGCAAATTAAATATATTAAATCAAAAATTTATTGTAAAATGATCCATCCTTTCTGAGTACATGCTGAAATACATACCTGGAGTGTTTTAAGTGTTTAGTGTACTTTTCCTTAACTTTCCCTCCTTCAGTTATCTTGAGACAATATACCTGAGTTTCTGGGAGATCTATTCCCTACATACTTGGAGTATGCCATATAGTAGAGGGCTAATTTTGTAGCATTCATATCTTGAATAAAAGAAACAAATTGAAACAAAAGCAGGCAGTTGAGAAAAAATAATGGCCTAACCCTAAGGTGCAATTGTAATAAAATATAATTATTTAATGAACTGTTGTGTAAAACTTTGTGTATATATATATATACATGTGTGTATGAGAAGCTCTGATGTGTGCAATTTTGTTGGTTTTTCCTTTTACAAAACAAAAAAGGATTAATTAAAGGCAAAAAAGAAAAACATTTTCCCAGAAACACATTAGATTAAGAGATGTCTTACTACCTAAATGTAGGGCTTTTCGAATTTAAGTAACTAGACTCAATAAACCCAGCCTTGTTTCTTTTTTTACCTGCTTATTCATTGCAGGCATATCCCGGCTATGACCAGAGTGGAGAGACTTCCTCATATGGGCAAAGCTATGGAAACTATCAAGGAAACTATCAAGGGAACTATGCACAGACCCCGACAGGTTTGGTTTAGCATGCTGACATTTTTGTACATATACACTGTTCAAGGGCATAGTTTACCTAAAGCATTCCCTATTGGATTTTCAGGTTATGGGCAAGGTAGCCAGCAAGGATATGGCGGATACGAAAATCAGAACCAGAGCCCATATAACCAGGAATCTTATGGCAATCCTGGGCAGCAGAAAGATTTGTCAGGCAGGTAAGCAATCTTGTTTTCCTCTTTTGAATTAATTGTAAAAAAAGGAAAATGAGGGCAATACTGATGTACATGAAGGCTATAAAGCTAATTATTTGTAAAACTTTTCATTAAAATGTAGCAACCAAGCAAATGATTGGGTTGGGCTGGAGATAATAGTGGCTAGAACAGACAAAATCCAATATATCTTTTACCTCTGGTTGGTATGACTATTACTTTTAATTTTTGTCTGGGAAATCAGTGGGGAAAACACTCTAAGGAAAATAAGAACTCATAAATATGAGTCAAGATTTCAGTACCATGTTTCCACAAAAATAAGTCCTAGCCTGATTTTTAAGTGTGTGCCTAATATAAGCCATACCCCTAAAATAAGCCCTAGTGAAGAGGGTTGAGCATGGCTAGCACAGGAGGCGGAGAGTGTGGGCCAACGGTGCCCGGCAGCAGCTGCAGCACACACAGCATAGGTGAGTTGATTACCTGTCCAGCAGGCACAGGTGGGGGGGCAGGTGATCAGTATGCACTGTTCAGGACACGGGAAAGTTGAGAATCAGGACAGAGTGGGCAAGTGGCTATGGGAGCCTCATGTTTGCGCAGCGGCACCAACAGCAAACAGAGACAGAGGCGTGGGGCAGAAGGTAGGCAATCCAGACACGCTGCATGGACTGCAGAAAGCCAAGTGTCAGGGCAGAGTAGGAGGCCAGCCACAGGAGGCTCACCTTCGTGTTTCTTGGCTTGTCAGTGGCTTGCACAGTGTGTCCGGATCATCTGCCTTCCGCCCCACACCTCTGCCTCCATCTGCTGCCACTGCGTGAATACAAGCCTTCTGCATCTGGCTAGCTGCTCTGGCCCACCGACTTGGCTTTTCCACAGCCTGCATAGCACGCCCAGATCATCTGCCTCTCCCCTGCACCTCTGTCTGCTGCTTGGACAGAGAATCAATTCATGTGTGCTGTACAGGCTGTACAGCGCAAGAGTGTGCTAAGGGACCAGCAGGCTGCATCTGCTGCCAGATACTGTCAGTTCCTGCATACTTGCCACCTGTTCTATGCACCCTGGCGCAGCACAGCACCCAGCCAGATTGATCTTGAAATTGTACTTCCCTGAAAATAAGCCCTAGTGCTTATTTTGAAGCCCCAAAAATATTTAGACAGGATGTTATTTTCAGAGAAACACGGTACTATTTTATTTAATTTATTGTTACCAGCTGCCTGGATTAGGTAGAAGACACAATGTCTATGATGCATGTTCTAGTTGAGGTCATGAATGCATCTGGAAGAGTAATACAACATTTAATATAAATACTAGCTAAATCAAGGGGCATATATGTTTTCAAAACAACAACATACAGGTCGTCCTCAACCCTTCACAATTTAGTGATTGTCAGTAACTCATAATCCTAGCTTTCTTAACACTGTATGAACAAACTGATTTGTCTGCAGTGAATTTTCTAGACCATATGAATGAATAGTTGATACATCCCTTTTCCTAAAACACGTTGACCAGGTAAGACACTGTGTTCTTTTCTATTAGTACCCTGTGTTATTTAAGGTCTGAACAACATGGGACCAGAACAGGTGATAAATTGCTTTCATTGTTAACAAACATTTTTTATATTTTCTAAATTGGTTTTATATAGGAATTAGTCTAAACTAGGGGTCTCCAATCTTTGGGTCTTCAGCTTGTTGGGAACCGGGCTGTGCAAGTAGCGGGTGATCATGCAAAGTTTTATTTGCGCATTTGCAGGATAATATTGTTCACATATAACCATCCCCTCCCCCACCATCGCCGCTGCTAGTTGGCAGATCCAAAAAGGTTAGGGACAGCTGGCATTAATTTTGTTTTTATTGGAGTCTAATTATATTCTTCCTACTTCCTACTTGATTGGATTATCAGTTGATACGACATATTCTTTTTGGCTTTAACCAATAATTTTCAAAACTTGATTAGGGAGGAGAGAAAATGTCTGGGGGGAACTGTGTGCGCTCCCTTTTCTACCTAAACCACAACCTCAGTATTTTGAGAGGGAGCTTTGGCTATCTAACTGAAGGGATGCAGTCATTATTTCAAGGAACTTTGGAAGGAAGAAAACATAGACATGACTATAATTTTGTAGTTAATCATCTTCACATTCTTAAGTCTTGACTTAATGCACAGATCCAGTTCAGGAGTTGAATTTCATAGACATCAACAACATATGTAAACTTAGGTATGAGCAAAGATTCTTTCAAAATCAGCTGTTAATTTACCTCCCCTTTGCTTGGTCTCCAAGCAGAAGTTGAATGTTGATTTATTAAGGATGTTTTAACTCAGGTTCCTGTACTGAGAAGGAAATTGAACTTGATGGCAAATTTTTTCTTTATTATTCTATTTGATTGTATCTGGTAGTTTTGACATTCTTTGAATGGATAAGACCAGGAAAGTTGTGTCTGAATCATTGTATGCACTTATGAATAAAAAAGAGAGTGCAGTTAATTTCTTGTTTGCTTCAATATAAGGTCTTCCTATGACCAGAAATCCACCTATGGGCAACCAGGTTCATACAACCAGTCTTCAAGCTACAGCCAGCAGCCAGGATCTTATGACCAGCAACCACAAAGATCATTTGATCAACAGTCAACTTATAACCAGCAGGGACAGCAAAGCTCATATGACCAGCAGTCAGGATATAGTCAAAATCGAGGCTCATATGATCAGCCTCCTCAGCCAAGCTATGGGCAGCAGCAACAAAGCTCATTCAACCAGAAGCCAAACTACAGCCAGCAACAAGGCTCATATGGTCAGAACCAGCAGTCATACCAGACACAACAGAAGGAAAGCTATGGACCCAACATGCAAGGTAGGCATTGCATGGAGTCCAGACAGAACATTTTAAAGAATAAAGCATTGTGGTAAACTTTATAGAAACTGAGGGATTTTAGTACCTGAGAGGTTGCAAAAAATATATAGTTTAAATAGCTAAGAGTATAACCATAAATAGTTGTATGGGTCAACTGCATATTGTTGCTGCATTATCTTTCCTCTGATTTGGGCATGACATGAAGAAATAATATTGGCAGTTCTACTGAGTTGCTTCCTTCCAGTTGATTTTTAAAGCAGGTAGTATGATAAGAGTTTATTAAATTATATTAGTTCCTCTTCTTGCTGGGATATTATTTGTTTGTTTGTTTGTTTGTTTATTATGTTAGAGATTAGCATGCCTTTTTATTCTCATGTAGGCCAAAATGCCCATTCTATTATCTCGCCTTTGGTAGCACATATGTTACATCCAAAGCCAAATCAATATTTCTCTCCCTCTACAAGTATTTCAGTATTTACCAGTTTGGTTGAAAGACATTCATTTAAAATATTAAGAAATTTTGACTGAATGGGAATTCCAATCTTTTTTCATCTTCAGATCCTAATGGTATTATTTATTCAGTGTGTGTAATTCTACACTAATTACTTACTTTAATCTACTCAAGAATAATTGCTTTGAAATTCCTCAGATGATCGTCGTGAAAAAAATAGATATGGAGATGATAACCGAGGCTATGGGGGCCCACGAGGTGGAAGCAGATTTGATTCTGACAACAGAAATACTATGTCTGGCATGAGGTAAAAGATTTAACCTAGAAGCTAGAAATGGATTAAGATACCTGTTTAGTCCATTGTTTTCCTTGCTTGTTTGGATGAATGCTCTTAAAAACTACTTGAAGGAGTACTTTTTCTTTCTGAAATGCTAATACTAATGATCTGCACTAAACATTCAAGTCCCCAAATACTAATCTAGGTTATCTTTCTGGCTGATTCATGAGCCTACTAAGCCATTCATGATTTGTTTAGTTTAGGCTTAACATGATATAGAAAACTAGCCATCATGGCTAGAATTTACTCATAACCTATGTGATGGCATATAGTGTTCAGGTTTGGATCCAGTCATTGTTGCCTCTATTTAATAACTATTACTAAAAACTATTACTTAAAGGTCATTGCTTAATACTGTATAACGTATAATCCAGCCTATACTTACCCTCATACAAAGAATTGATCAGGAATGCAGAAAACACTACATTTTGTAACTTAACACTAAAATGTATTTTTAATAAAAGATAAAGGATACTTGAGATTCTATTCTATGCCAGGCTTTATGTCAGGCTTTTTTTTCTATGCCAGGTATCCTTTATTCTTTTATGCCAATATTCATGGTATACTTGTAAGAGAGGCAACTGCTCTTCCTCATTAGCATCTGAGAAGTGGGATTGCTGAAGATTTGTTGTCCACTATTCCTGAGCCTTTTACAATACTTTGAATTTTTTTTTTCCATGCCATGTTGCTAAACTATAAGATTGGCTTTGTAATGATTGCTCTATTAGCAGATATAGGTAACATGCTTCTGAATCTTGATAAGCCAAGTTAGATTCAGGCTTGTCCAGCTACAAGTAACCAGGAAACAATTATCATGTTTTACTTTTAACATGGTTCTCTAAGGTTTTTTTCATGTGGATGAAGCAGTCTCTTATTGGGATATGTTAAGCTTAAATTATCAAGTTACACACTATTTGCCAGCTGCACTTAAGGATGAGGCAACAAGTGTGTACAGTTGTATATTTATGTCTGAGTTTGGAGGGAGGTGTGAAGGCAGTAGATATGACTTATTTTGAATTTGCAGTTCTGTTTCAGCATTGTTTTTTAACAGATATCTGAAAATAGAATATTTTCTATATTCTCTTTGGGTAGCAACATTGCATTGTATTTGATTTCGTGTCGAAAGGGTAGATTCTTAGTGTGTGGTTACAGTTCATTGACATCTAAGCTGCCTTAACTTGAATCATTTGAACCTGGTGGAATAAAGTTAGGAATGGAATGAGTTATGGCTAATTAAGTTTAGAATTTTCTGCACTGATAAGCAGAAAGTCTGCTTTTATCAACTTCCCTGTTCTTTTGCTCTGTGCTGTATGTTTGTGTTTGTTTGCAATGTTTGTAGCTTGTCCCAATCTATAGCCTGGATACTACAGTATATAACATAAAAAAAGGAAATACAAATCTAGAAAAAAGGAAAACTAAAATTGTAGTAATAAAGAACTACTACTTAACATCTACAAAACAAAATAGTCAACCCTCATTGCTAACATACTGGAACCATTTTCTGAAATGCTGAAAAGAAAACATAAAATCTCTCAAGAATAAAGATGCTATAGAACATGGGTCACTGCCAGAAAGGCTATGTCTCCCTAACCTTCTGTATGTGCAAGGAACCAGAGGAAACCTTTATCAGAATTGAATTTAAGACTGCCATCCCTATAAAGTAAAAAGCAAATTATTCAGTCTGAAACTGATGTTAATACCTATTCTAGCCAATGTCTGATTTAGTTTAAATTGTACCTCAGGGTTTTGGCTGGGGGATTTCAAAGCAGAACATAAGAAATGCAGCCTTGTTGTTTGCCATTCTCGGTATGACAGATCTCATCCAAGTTTTGAGAACTGCCTCAGAAATAAAACAATAGATATCAAAATAGTATGGAAAATTTGCATTTAAAATATTAGATATCCCCTTATTTGTATTGTCAAATAGAAATGGATGAGAGCTGTTTTCTCAAAATAAATGTAGAAGGTTGACCCTGGGTAGGTCATGCTCAACATGCATGTTGATATAGAATAGATAAGTGCTGAATCAGTCCATTGATACCTCTGTATATGGAATGAACAGGGTGGCAGAAACTGAAGCAGGATCACTTGTTCTGTATTTTTTATCAGGTGTAGGGTAAATACACTTGTTGGATCTACAACAGATGCAAAAACATTTCGTATTGATTGTTCACAAGTTCTCCTCATCTTCAATCTATTGATCTCTTGCTTTTATCCAACCACTGATTACTCTTTACAAAAAAAAAATAAAATGGCACATGTCTTACATATGTTACAAAAAAGGAAACAATTCTTAATATCTGATTTATTAAATTGGATTTGGAAAAACAGCATTATATCTAGATGGTTTTGGGAGGATATTTACTTCCTCCCTCTATTTTTTCCTCCCTAAAGTATTCTGCCATTCAAATTCTTTTCTTGTCTGTTTAACTGGTTCGCTTAATATAGTTGACATTATGATGTCTCTTAAAATTAATATGAGGTCATAGCTCAGTGATGAAAGTGCATGTTTTGCATGCTGATACTCCCCAACTCCTGGCAGTACTGTCTAAAGATATCAAGAGCTTCAACTAAACAGGAGTAGCTGTATTAGGGATATAACTTTGATACAAGCTGATACAAGATGTTTTATATAAAAATGCCAAAAAAGTCTACATTTTTTTTGCCTTGCCTTGTTACTTGGAACCAGAGAAACATGAGTCACATTCACATGCTTGATAGCAATCATCAATAATTTATTTTTTTAAGTTGCATTTTCCTCATCAGCAGTTTTTAAAATATCTTAGACTAATAATTAATGAGAGACCCCCCCCAAGACTTCATATATTTTGTCTGCAAAGTAAATTTATGAAGCGGCTTGAAAAAGTACAAATGTGTCTAAATGTGGGTGGAATATCCTAGGGAACAAAATAAATCAAACTGAGAATCAGATAACAGTGCAAGAAATATAACCTGAGAATATGTATAAACCAATATAATGTTTTAGAATTGGCAAAGGCAAATAGACATGGAAGTGAAGAGGGTAGCTAAAATAGGAATGAAATGGAGTCTTCATTTTTTGCCTAAAGGATAGGCATCCTAGTTCTGCCCTATGTAGAGCTGCTGTAATTCTAGCTACTGATGCTATGATACCACTTGAAAACAACTAATATTTTAAGATTTGGGATCTGGATAGGTGGAATGACAGGGCAGAAATGTTCCCAAAAATGTTGTAGAGTTAACTCTTGCATTTTGCCATTTAACTACCCCTACATGGGGGGGGGGGGGGGGAATAAAAAGTTTGAATTATTTAGTTAACTCAATCTTGAGGCTTCAGATTAAGTGTTTATGGATTTATAGGTTGCTCAATTCTCATGTCAAGGTTTCTGCTATATTAAAATCCACATCCTTCTTGATGTGCTGTCATCTGTTCACATATGTGCTCTAAGCACATGCTAATAATATCCAGGATAAGCATCTTTCTTTAAACTATATAAATGTGAAGTGTTTATGGCATTCATTTATTCAGCTATAGAATTAACACTTCTAAAACTGTTTGGTGGAATTCCAGCAATGTCTTACCAGTACAAAGCACAGCCAAAGAAAATGAATAGCTATTGTTTGAGATAAAGAAGAACATGTTGCCAGATCAGGAGGTGGAGAATAACAGCAGCCCAAGAGGAGAAGAACATTTAGCAATAATTTGGATGGAAAGCAGAGGAGATAAGCAAATAGAGGGATAGAAACATAGTAGGCTGTGAGTGTTAAAATAGCAATTTATAATAGTATATAATTTTATGTTCTGTATTGCTAACTAAATTGAACCATTCTGTAATGTTGAGCGAACAACACTGCCTTTTTAGACAACCTTATTTTGCCTTTGAGAATAGTTTTGTATATATAGAATTTTGTTTATATAAAAAAAAATAATTGGAACTCATTGTATCCAGACTTACCTCCTGTTGTTTTCTGATAGCCTTAATCCTATTCTTAATACTGTAGAACTTCATTGTATTCTTAATACTGCAGAACCAAAGATTCATGCTTAAAATTCCCCAGACTAAAATGGCTTTACTGTACCTGATTCTGTCCATATTACTTGGTTCATTTGATGCACTCATGATGTGTAATAGTACTGTAATGCGAGGATGCCAGATTTGGCCTTGATATATTTTTGCCTTGTTCTCTGGGAATTTAATCTCAAGTAAGTAATGAAATGTATCGATCAGTGATTGCACATTATCTGATAATCTTTCACATGTCTTTATAAATACATAAAGACAATAAAGAACCCTGGGTAGAATTTTTTATCCTTAAAATATAGATATTTTTACCTTTTTTAAACTGGCCTTTAAATAACTAAGGCTGGCTTTTCTCCGTCTTGCTCAAAGCAGTGTGTATTGTTTTAAATTGAATCTTCTCAACATATTTTTGTGGTAGGTAAGGCTGAAAGAGAGTGCTTTAGTTCTTAACTGAAGATCAGTGGGATTTGAATCCATGTATACAATTTCATTTAAAGAAGCATTCAGTTTTCACTTTAATTGACTATTTGTTGTCTCACCACATTGTTGGGAAGTTTGACACTATATGAGAGCAAGAGGAATTTTGCAGTGAAATACTCAGTAGGATGTTGGGGGTTTTGTAAAAAAAAAAAAAAAAGAGCCATCTATAATCATGTCAACTACATTATAGTCATGAACAGAAAGTTATTTTCCTTGTTTAATCTATGTGGTGCAAAAAAGTATATACTACAAACTAGACTATTTTTATAGAACATGCGGTAAATAAACTTTCAGTAAGTGCAGCTTTTGAGCCTTGGGCTCAGCATGTCAAGACTTAAAGAAGAAATCATTTCTTCAATTTTTCCTCTGCAGTGGTGGTGACCGAGGTGGCTTCAAAAATTATGGTGGTAAGTCCCGAGCATCAAAAAAATATTAAAGTGGAAACTTCTATATTAAAAGGTGCTAAAATATCCCAACCCCTAACGAGCCACCGAATACTGTTATTTTCATGTTTCTATCTTTTAGAAGCATTTGATTTTTCCTTCTGTTTGAGCTGAGGCTGGTGTGTGTGTGTGCTTAGCTTTTTTTTTAAAGTTTTTATAATGCATTTTTTAAAATGAGATTCCTGGTTTCGTTTTTTTATTTTCCAATTGCATGAAATGATTTTTCTGGCAAACTCATTGTTGGCTTCAGATGGCATCTACCAAAAAAAAAATATTCTAAGCACATTGAAAAATTTTGTGGCAAAGAGCTTAGTTATATGTACCAATAGCAACTACAAGACAACCAAACGCCAGCATAAACCTATGTGGCACTCTTCAGCTTAGAGACCATAATTGGTTTTCTTCTTGGGCAAAATCTTGTGACGTTTTTAATTGCAGTTTCTTGGTTTCACATATTTTATTGCTAATATTAATTAAATCAAGACTGAATAGTTGATTTTCCTTTGTGTGTGGTGTTGCTTTGACGCCCATTGCTTTTTTCCCCCCTGTTTCACAGGTCAAAGGGATTTTGGGCCAAAGTCAGATGCAGGTAAATGTAGAAGCCAATACCGGTATGATACATAGTTTTATGATTGTCTCTTTTAGTTTTGTATAAGGTAGTCTTTCCCAGTCTGGTGCCATCCAGATGCCTTGGGCCAGTTCCCAAAATATGTGGCAGACTTGGGCAGGCTTGTTCATAGTATTTTGGAAAAGATAAAATTGCAGTTAACTCAGCCATCTTCTTCATGAAGTCACTCTGTTTTGTTGGCACCATTAGTAATTCTTTAATTAGACTGGAATAAAACGAGGACAAATTGGAATAATCATTGAACATATGCTGCTAGGAATTGCTTTCCCAGCCCTATCAGGAAATGCCAGCAATGAAACTATCCTGAAATTCTGGAGAACTAATACTGGAGTATCTAGATTCATGTAACGCACTAAATGGGTGTCAAACTCGATTTCATTGAGGGTTGCATCAGGGTTGTATTTGATCTTAAGGGGGGCAGTGTGGGCGTGGCCAGTTCAACTTCATTCATATTGGGGGCGACTGGTGGCCACAGAGAAAATGGGCCGTTATGCTCCGTTTTCAGCTGCGACGGCCTTCTGCAACCCTCTGCCATTGAAAACGGAGCTCAGCAGGACCTACCTGCAGCCCTCCCAAACAGCTTGCTCTGTTTTTTCTGGCAGAGGCATCACCGACCAGCCCTTTGCTATTTCCAGGGCCCGTAGGCCAGATCTAAGCACCCCACGGGCCGGATCCAGGCCCTGGGCTTTGAGTTTGATACCCGTGCAGTAAACCAAATTCCAATAAGCCTACTGTTTAAACTTGACAATTGTAGTTTGTGAATCATAGTTTATTAAATCATTTCTTAGCACAATCTGCAATCTCAGTCAAGAAAGACAATTTTGAATTAGTGGGACTGGTGGTTTCCTTTGGTTCAAAACGATTTGTACTATTACTAAATACCATGAATGATAGGAAGGGAATAGGTAAAAAAGATGAGTGGTTCCCTGTTGAATACTGTAGATAGATAACAAAATCAGTTAAAATGAAAGAGATGAATTTATGTTTGATAAAATGCATCGGCTTAGATGGCTTTAAGACAAAAAGAGAAGGACAGACTAGATTCAAGGTGCACACACATAATGGCTGCTATGTTTTAGCTCTCCTTTCCAGAACCATTTGATTTATCACTATTGGAGAAAAGGGATGCTAGATTATGTAGCTCCTCAGTCCAGCAAGGGTGTTTTGGAGTTACTTGATGAGAGCAGGATGGCTTTTGTTTTCTAATCTTAATGAATATGATTTTTTGGTAAAATGTAGGTTTCCTATATGCTGTACAGAATCCAACAAAGTACATTAGAATGGCCTTAGTTGATCTTTTACTGTTGAATAGCAGGATTACATACCAAAACATTTTTTGAATTTTTAATTCCAATAAAGGGTTTTTTTTTAAAAGATGCCCTAGACGCATAATAGCAAATGATTCTTTGTTGTAGGTGAATGGTAACTTTTTGTCCAACTATTTATTTGTTTGATATTTTGAACTAAATAGTAAAATGCTTAATGAGAAAAAGTCTCCAAAGCAGAATATCTGTTAAAAGACAAACAATTGATTAAATACTACTACAAGTAAAGATCAAATATAGTGGCACATACATAAACAATTTTGCAAATGACTTGTCTAGCTGACTTCTGAATTAATAATTATAATATATTCATGCCATCAGTTTGTGGAAAGGAATTTTAGTGACAGGA
This sequence comes from Laticauda colubrina, assembly GCA_015471245.1. NCBI lineage: Eukaryota > Metazoa > Chordata > Lepidosauria > Squamata > Elapidae > Laticauda > Laticauda colubrina. The sequence goes on along the minus strand of BLBF01000036.1, from coordinate 13,328,735 downwards.
CATTTTCATGGTGGTACTTTTCTGGAATTAATGTATATTGCCTCCGAAGTAAACAATCAGGCTCATATAGGAGAAGATAGCCTTTATATGCCTTGGTCCAAATTTAAAATTGTGATCGAAAACAAATTCTTGCAAAAAGCATTTATCCATTTAACAGTCCAGCTAATGTACTTAGAATCTATAACGTTCTGAACTGTTAGTTGTTCACGGTCACACGGTTACTGGTAGCATTGGGTGAAAAATGTCTTTGCAAAATTATACCTTTTAGCAATGCAAATATTTCTGAGTAAAAATTGTATTAAAGAGTGGATTATTCATTGTGGTTTTCCTTAAGATAAACATGGGTAATTCTTTGCTTTTGGTTTCTCTGCATCGATAGTGTATACATGCATTTCCTCAATTTGAGGCAGTTTAAATGTCTTGATTTAATTCTCTTGAGTACTCAGAGGGGGGAAATTATAAAGACTCGCTGTTAACATAGGAAAAGAACTTTCTTGGATATTTTGAAAAAAAGGCTGTGATACTTTGCGTAGCTTCTGCTCTCTTCAATGTAGATTTGGAGTCTGACAATTCTGATAATAACACCATCTTTGTACAAGGACTTGGAGAGGATGTTTCACCAGAACAAGTAGCTGATTACTTCAAGCAAATAGGTGTTATTAAGGTATTTAAGGTGGTAAAAAGGGAGTCATATCAGCTAAGAATACAGGCTAACAGAAGAACAAAGAGGAATACATGTTTAAAAAAAGAATATCAGTGCAGAACCAAAATATTTAAATAGATAAAAACAGTATTGAGACACATTCAAATTATGTGGACTATCAGAATGTGAGCTTGAATTAAAAGGCAGTTAGTATTTCTAACAAAAGATGCTTAATTGGATTCAGATTTAGCAGATCTCTAAATCTGGCAGACCTCCAGTACTGTGAAGGAGCCATTATCCATCTGCCGCATCTTGATGAGTATAAAGTAGAAGTGGTTTCTTCCATTGGGTTTGGGTTAGTAATTGTATTCTAGTAGTCCTTGCCTTTTGACACAATTGGGGCCAGGATTTCCATTGCTAAGTGATATGGTCATAAAGCAGGATTCCATAGCTAGCAGTGGTAATCCCTATGGTCCTAGTTGCCGTTGTTAACCAAATTCCTCCATCATTAGCTGAAGCAACTTCCAACTGGCTTTTGGCAACCAAAGTCTGGGGAAGCTGGCAGGAAGTTGAAAGTCCTAAGCCAACAGCCAGTTAAGTAGCTGCTTCCAGGTGGGGGAGGGAGCTATGGATGTGCAGAGGACATGTGAGGGGGGAGAGAGGCATGGGTCCGGTACTAGGGGGTTATAGGTTATTTTCTAGGTTGCTTCCTTTCTGTATTGTTACAGTTGACTCAGGAAATTTGAGGGCTGAGGCTTGAAAATAGGCCACAGTATTCTGTTTGTGTATACATTCTATCAGCAGATCTGGAAATAAGGACAGATCCTTACTTCAAGGAGCATCAAGTCTAAAGTTGGTTATGAGCAAGTTTAAATAAGGAGAGGCAAGTGGAGACAATGTAAAAAGGAAAGCTATTTCATCTGAGCTACAGTGGGCATTCATGTTAACTTTCATAGGAAAGGTGGGCTTTGAGGAAAGATTTAAATGAAGGAAGTGATAGCATTGCATGAGTGTTCTAGTAAACTGTTCCAAGCAATACAGTTCAGCAGGAAAGAGGGGATGATCACCTTTTGAAGGAACAGATTTTGGACAGCAAAGGATGATAGAATTGGAGGAGTGACTTTCCTGTTCGTGGCAAAATTCACCATGATTAGAGATTGTTTGGCTCTTACATGGATGGTAAAAATATTTTTTCTCTCTCTTTCCCAGACAAACAAAAAAACAGGCAAACTTATGATAAATCTATATACAGACAAGGATACTGGCAAGCCAAAGGGAGAAGCAACAGTGTCTTTTGATGATCCTCCATCTGCTAAAGCTGCCATTGACTGGTTTGATGGTAAGGTTGTCCCATTAGGGTTTGTCAATCACTTAAATCATGATCACCGAAATGTCTCATCATAGGCAACGATCATAAAATTGTTAAGCCAAATTTATTTATGCATTTATTTCTCTGTCATATTTGGAAACTGCTCATCTCCTTCATAGAGGGAACAGATAAAAATGGTATACAGATAAAAATGTTAAAAACATACTGAAGGCTCTTACTGCTACAACAAGGGTGGGTTCTGTGGAAATGCAATGCATGGGTGGGAGACAGTTTCCCTGGCACTGAAGTTCAGTCGATTAGTTGGACTACCAGGTTAGGGAAGATCGCCTTATAAAATGTGACTAAGCAGAAGCGAAGTCTGCATTGTTATCAGTTTTGTATGGAGTGTAGCTTTTTGGATTCATTGTTTAAATACTGCCTTTTCTTGTTGTAGTTGGCCATGAGATTTATTCTGGATCTCTATTCTTCCCTCTACAGGAAAAGAATTCAATGGCAGTGTTATCAGGGTTTCTTTTGCAACCAGGCGGCCAGAATTCATGCGAGGAGGTGGTGGAGGTGGAGGTGGACGCCGAGGTAGTAACAGATCCCAGATCCCTTTTATGTGGTAGTCCTGTGGTACAGTTCCATTTTGGGCTGTTCATCTGAGTTTCTCTCTCGGAACTGGAGCGACACTTCAGCCCAACCTGTTTTCATGATTACCCCTGACAAAACAGCTGGTACATATTGGTCACTTTTTATGTCAGAGGCTATTCATACTGCATATTGTGAGTCTTTACCATGAGGGCCACATACCCATTTCCTTGCTTTAATTGTAATATTGTGGTTGCAGGTTCACGTGGAGGGGGATTTGGAAGAGGTGGGGGTTTCCAGGGCCGAGGTGGAGAACCCAAAAGTGGTGATTGGGTTTGTCCTAATCCGTAAGTCACTTTCAGTCTTATATTGAGGTAACCTAGAATTGCCTAGCTTAGTTGAAAAGTAGATAATTTAGGGCAATAAATACAGTTGGAATTTTGGAAAGGTAGCATGGAAACCCGCACAAATGGCTGCCACAAAAGGCTTCTCTGTTCACAAAATGGATGCTATGGGTATGGGGATTGAACACCCATAAGAAAAAAGAATCCAGAATATAAAGTAGTGAGGTTGTTTAAACCATCTGGTTTATCTACATCTTTATTCTATACAAATTTCAAACAAAGCACTTGGTTGCAACTACCCATCATTTTTATTTCCTAAGAATCTTTTATTTCCAAGTTCATTCTTGGAAATAAAATGATGCTAGATGTTTTGCAGCATGCTAACTTTATTTTTCCAGTGAAAAGAATTTTTAAAATAATTTAAATGAAACAGGGAATCTGATAGTAGCCACGAAAAGTATTTGCAATACCAAAGGATCCTCAAATTGTCATTTCATAAGTAGCTTTTCAGATTGCTGAAACATGGAGGTTGAAGCTGATGTAATCTGCTATCTTTAATTAGAAGGGTTTGACCTTTCACTGGGATATTGCTAGTTTCTGTCTGTTTGAGCTGTCTTCCTGCTGATCTCATGGATCAGTCCATGTCATTTTTGAGACAACATCATTGAAGTAGCTTTCCGTTGCCCTCTTTAAATATTTTTTTCCTCCAGATTTTCTGTTGTGCAGTCCTGCATTTCCCTAGTGGTTTCTCACTCAAACATTAAACTGATGGGACCCTGGGCAACTCTTTCAATAATAGATTGATTAGTGAGATTCTACCAGATGCTGTAGATTTCAGTCAGAGAACCATTTGGCAATTCAAATATCTTGTTACTGGGCAGTTGTACTTTTTCTCCTTTATTTTGTTTGAATCAGGACTCAATAGCTGTACCAATACTATTAAAGTTTACTGAGAATTGGAGTCTAATAAGATGAGGAGGCAAAAATCAGTGTTTCTAAATAAGGGCTGTACAGATAGTCCTATACAGTTCATCCAGTGACCTTACAGCGCACTGGAAAAAATGGACTTACGACCATTTTTCACATTTAACGACCATTGTAGCATCTCCATGGTCATGTGATCAAAATTGAAATGTTTGGCAACTGGCATATTTCTGATGGTTGCAGTGCCCCGGGTCACGTGATCACCTTTGGCAACCTTCTAATTAGCAAAGTCAATGGGGGAAGCCAAGTTCACTTGTCAACTATGTTACTAATTTAACTGCTACAGTGATTTCTATTGCAAGAAAGGTCATAAAATGGGGCAAAATTCATTTAACAACTGTCTCACTTAGCAGCAGAAATGTTGGGCTCAATGGTGGTCTTAAGTCAAGGACTACCTGTATAAAATGTATTATATAGCCCTTACCTTCATTCTTAGTCTCTTATCCATTACAGAGAGGTGTTTCCTGGTCTTTTTCAGGAGCTGTGGAAATATGAACTTTGCTCGCCGGAATTCCTGCAATCAATGTAATGAGCCCAGACCAGATGATGGGCGTCCCTCTGGAGGAGGTGTGTGAAAACTACCATTCAAAAATGGGGAAATGTTGGCTGGAGTGACATTCAGGATTTCTTGTTTTATCTTCTTCACAGATTTCCGTGGTAGAGGTGGTTTTGGGAGTGATCGGGGGTTCAGAGGCCGTGGTGGCCGGGGCGGTGGCTTCGGTGGCAAAATGGGAGGAAGGTTGGTACTGAATTTTTACAGAACTACAGAAGTGTGTTTTTTCTCCAAATGATGCAGAGAATTGGGAGATAGATTAAAGTTCAGTAATGGAGAAAGTTTGGAGGCCTCCAAAGACCAACCTACAGTGGAAGCTGCCTAGTTCATTCTAGAATGCCAACCTATCTCAAGAGATAGGCTCAAAAGAGTGATTCATAAGGAAAACAGGGACCAGATTTTCTGGGAAAGGTTGATTGCACTTTTGGTTTTAGTCACACCATAAACATTTGGGAATAAAATATGCTTCTGTCATAAGCCAGAATGAGGTAGTGGTAGAAGTGAGCTGGATTCCTGAAACTCATTGGGCAGCTTGTTCTGTTGAAATAATCTGCTGCATGAGGATAAAAAGTGGGGATTTGTGTTGGCTGACTTTGCTTCTTGGAATAATGGTTGCTTCTGGACCATTAATAGCCAGTTGCACATTTGTCTAAATTTAAATCCTCAGGGTACTGGTTGTCTGGTTTTATTGTAAATTCCTCAAAAGACTTATCTTTAGTTCATGTTTTTGTTTTATTTACTTCCTGCTGTTCTTCAGTATAAGTTCCCATCCAAGCACAGCTAAGCTTTGGTAAAGTTAAAGTATCAAGCCACATGTTTTACCCCATTAATAAACTGTCTCTGCATTCTAATAAATCCAGTTGTAAAAAACCAGCAGACAGGGCCAATCTGATTTTTAGAGATAATATTCCACAGGGTGGGTGCCACCACAGAAAAGACTCTTCCTGCCCACATGAAAGGATCCACAATATACCCCTCTGTGTTACTTAAGAAGTCATGACTATTAAGCTATATTGAAATTTGTTGGTGGAACAGATAGATATAGGTGCAGCTCTGTTTATGGATCTTTTTTTGCAGGTGTACTGAAACTTGGAGAGTTTTTGAGAGATATGCCAAAGCATTTAGTTAGGATGACATTAAGTTATGAAGCCTGGATCTATTGGGTAATCCTAAAAAAATATAACAATGGCTGTATTATGCTTTTGTCTGCTTTAAATAGGTAAGGGAGGAATTAAGAGCCGATTTAAACTTCTGACTGTATTTTATTGATATTGCTGGTTGTTGTAATTCTTCCAATTACAGTATTCTGAGTTTATTTAGGGGCAAAGTTGAAAACCAGAAAGCTCTTTGGAAGAATAGGACTTTCAACTAAACCAGGTTTCCCTCTTTCCCTTACTTCTTGATGGTTTGACTCCATGTCTATTGCTTGTGACGATACCAATGTCCTTATTAGGAATCACTTGCAGCAACTAGCTTTATGCACTTTGTATATGCTACAAGGAAGTTAAGTGTGAGAATTGAATATTGTTTTCCTCTTTTCCAGAAACGACTTCAGAAATGATCAACGTAACAGACCCTACTAAAAAAAAGGCAGAGAATGCCCCCTTCTTTTTTCTAATGGCTTTTCACAGCAGAATTGCTGAGTTTTGCCTGCTGCTTTATCCCATGGTCTCTTGGATAGTGGAATTAAATGTAAAAACTGGATTTTTAATTTGGTGGGAGGGACTGGGATACTCTTTCCCTGGTTTTTTTTTTTCCCTTTCCTTTTTTTTTTAGCAAGTCCATTAAAATTTCAACTTTCTATTTCCAACATTCCCCCATTTTCCCCCAGCTACCAACTACACTTGTTCACAGTCTCTTAAAATAAGGATGGAGTAAAATTGTAAAATATTTGCCAAAAATCTGACATGTTTTATAATACAAAAATAAAATAAAAGCTGATTGTTTATTTGTGACATCTTGACTGTTTTTAGCCATTATTATTTAAATAATTTATTTTTCTGTATTTCAGCTCGGAGGTACCCTTGTGTAGAGAGTGCTTAAATGGTGATCTGGATTATTCTAAAATGTGAACAGTTTTGGAAGGAACCATTTGTGTTCTGTAGATCTAATATATGCAAATTGTCATATACTAACAAATTTGTTGGCTGTGAAGAGGTATAAGGCTATGTATAGCCAAGATCTATTGGAAATCTTTTTGAACTTGAGAATTTTAATGGGTATTGTCCACATCCACACAAGCTAATGTTAAGGATTGTCTATCATGTTTAACCTTACATTTTTTATATGGCCACCCATCTACCAAAAGGAATCTTGTGTATTGTTGTAGAAATAAGTACACTGCTCAAAAAAATAAAGGGAATACAAATAAGACATCCTAGATCTGAATGAATGAAATATTTTTATTAAATACTTTGTTCATTACATAGTTGAATGTGCTGACAACAAAATCACACAAAAATTATCAATGGAAATCAAATTTAGCAACCCATGGAGGTCTGGATTTGGAGTTACATTCAAAGGCTAGATCACACTGGCCGACGGATGCAAAACGTATGCAAACTAGCACATTTTCGGGGGTGGCTCCATCCATTGTCATCTCCAAAAAGTGGCAAAAATTTGCATAAACAACAGAAAAGAAAGGAAAAGAATGGACGTGGGTAGTATGTAGCAGGGATGTTAAAGGGATGTTCATAGGAGGCCTAGAGGATGTATATAGGATGCAAACCGTTCACTGCTCATCCTTTCTATTTCCGTGCTACTAATGCTGTGTAGACGTTCCGTGTACCTTTTGTTCTCCTATGAGCTGCTCAGAGCATCCAGTAGTGGGAGGTGCTTAGTCTCCGCATTCACAGGCTGAGCTTGATTTATGGAACGCTCCTCCTCCACCACGTGAGGAGAACACTCCTCAGCGTTCCCCAGTTTTTACTCAGCCTCGTGCAAGACAGGCAATGCTTTGGATACTTCCTTGACTGAAACACGAATATTAGCAGGTTTGATTACAATTCGGTTTTCCTTTGCTTTTTTCCTTTGTCTTTAGCCTTCAATCCTTATCAGTCTGAGAGCCCGGCTTAAGGGAAGCACTGTTTGTGCCCCCCCCCCCAAAAAAAGGTGGTGGGAGGCTTTTGGAGCTGCTCTGCTCCACCTCCCCACAGCCAAAATTTTCTTACCTCTGCCAGTTTGATTACCGCTGTGTCTTTATTCCGTTTGCTTGCTAGAGGCTTGATATTCATTTTAAAAGTCATATCACCCTTCCCCCTCCCTGAACGCCATTTCTTCAGTGGGGAAGTTAATTAGGATTAATTCCCCTTTTCCGCCATTATTTGAGAGCTCAGGCTTCGTTTGAGCTCTGGCTTTGTTTGCAAAGCAGGAAGCTGCTGCTGAGAAGCGGACGAAAAGACTTTAACTGTTGGAGGCCATCTTGAGTGCCACCTCGTGGCTGCGCGCCCTATTTATCTTTTGTGAGCTGTGAGGTATTTTCTGCTCAAAGCAACAGAATCCCTTCAAGATTCTGAGAGCTGTCTTACCCTCGTTTTGGCTACCTGCACTCGAGGATAATTAATTTGCCTTTTAAAAATTGTTGGCTAAACCCTCACAGCCTTATTCTCAGTGGCACAGCAGCAAGCACCTAAGCCAGTGTCCGCCTGTGCAGGGAAGCTGCTGAAGGCCCTTACAATCATCAATCCGGGCCTTTGGCGTTCGCTATTTGGCTAATTGGACTAATTAATATTGATTATTCTATTATTAATATTGGAATATACATATATCACTATTCATAGGGGCAATTACAAAGCAATTATAGCAATAATGTTATAATAATTATTACAATCATAATCACTCATGGTAACAAACTACTTAACAGTATAATATTTTAATTTCAATAAAATATTACTGAGATACAACTTATTATATGTATATAGACACCAGTAAAACAAAAAGAATAAATAAAATAAAAGGGGGCAATAAGAACTTTATCAGGGCAACCGTTTTTGACTCAGATCGGACCCTGGGCGTGCCAACCGCCTTGTACTCAAATTATATTCAATTACTGTTGTTCTAATTTTAATCAAAATGGCAGATGGTAGCACCTCTCAGGCACCTTGCTTGAAGGCAAAAGCCAAATCTAAACACAGTGGAAATTCTAAAGCCTCAGAAAGGGACACCTTAAGGCACCATAAGGCCTTATAAAAGCAAATAGACAGGCATTCTCGAGAGGTCCACGCTGTATCTCAGGGTGCCCCCTCTTCCAGTCCGTCAGTTTCTTCATACTCTCCTCCTCCTCTAGATCTCTCCCTTTCATCCAGGCGCAGCTTAACTCCACAAGGACAACAGGCCCAAATGTCTGGAACACCAACCAGACGGGCCCCTGAAGCCACATTCACTCCGACAGCCACTGGTTTTCGCCAGGGTGACAGCCTCATTGAGGAGGTTCCAGAGAGGATGAAAGCCTGGATGGAGATGGCTATTCGCCAAGGGATTGCAGCGGGGCTTCAACATGCGGTAATGTCCAGACCTTACCCTATAGCTACTGACCAAGAGCCCCAACCACTGAGGTCACTGACCAGGTCGGAACAACACCAGTTCCAGGTACACTTACAGGGGGAGACCCCTCTCCAAGAGCTGGAGGAGGAGGAAGTAGATCAAATCTTTCAAATGGCCAAGTCTGAAGTGGGATCAATTCACGATAGTGAGCCCCTGTCAGAGGCAGACCCCTTAGAAGGGGAAATGTTTGAGGATGAAGGTCTTATTCCTGACCAGCCTGCTTTTACAGGCTTATTTCGGCCACAGCTTTTCAAATCTCTCTTGTTTAAGGCAAAGAACATTGCAGGCCTAAACAAGCCAAAACCTTCTGACACTTGACCCTTCAGGGGAGGGACCAGAGGACATGATCTTCAACCAACCGGTAGTTGAAGCAGAGATAATTCCAGTCCCACTCATATTTTCAGACCTGGTGCAGATGCAGTGGGCTTCTGCAACAGTATACGCCTCCCCAACTGGACATGATAGGAAATTCATCAACTTGGATCCTGATTTTGCAAAGTTACTGGAGACTCCCGAGGTAGATGAGCCCATAGTGGCTTTAGCGTCCCCCTCTATTCCCAGTGAGGCACCGGAGGCCTTAAAGCCGGAGGAAAAACAGGTCGAGCTAGCCCTACGCAGAGCTCATCAGTCTGATGCGTGGGCGATCAGATCAGCCACGGCCGCCTCCCTCACGCGGTCGTCTCTTAGATGGCTTCGTCTTTTGAAACAACATGTTCCTTCTAACATCAGGGCGCACCAAGACATCGCTAAACTTACAGCAGCTGCTGAATTCTCTGCCGATGCTACCTATCACGCAGTAAAATTTTCAGCAAGGGCCATTACTTTGCATATCACAGCGCGTCGCTTGCTATGGTTAAGACACTGGCAAGCCGACTTCAAACACAAATCCAAGCTGGCATCATCCCCCATTGTGGGAGATAGATTGTTTGGACCTTCCCTGGATCCACTACTAATTGAAACACGCAACAATAAGAAAATTCTCCCCTTTTTCGGAAGTCAGATTTCAGAAGCCCCCAGTCCTTTCGGAGGGGATCCTCTCGATCTTTCTATCAGGGATCCTTCTCTTCCAGATACCAGGGACCCCAGCAGTTAGACCAGGGCAACAACCAGATAGGTCCGACTCAGTGGATAGAAGTAGAAGGGGTGGTCAATCCAAAAGATCCTTTCGGGGAACAGGGAACAGGTCCTTTCGGCAACCAAGATAATTCCCGGGACCCAATTCCCATTGGCGGTCGTCTTAAGTTATTCGCTGACCAATGGGACTCATCTACCTCTGACGCCTGGGTCAGAGATATGGTTAGATTTGGACTGGAGTTTAGATCCACTCCCCCAAATTCCTTCATGTCATAACCTCCTTCCAGGGACCCGGTCAAGCGTAATCTCATGGATTCCGCTACCCAACACCTACTGGATATATGAGCCATCCAACCAGTAGCGACCAGCCAACAAGGGCAGGGTTTATTCACATCTTTTCGTTGTGCCAAAATATTCAGGGGGGTGGAGAGCGATACTAGATTTGAAACATCTCAACCGTTTCTTAGTATATCGCAAATTTAAAATGCATACCCTCCAATCAATATTGCAGGGCATCAGGAAAGGGGATGTGCTCACGTCCATTGATTTGACGGAGGTGTACCTGCACATTGCTATTCGGCCCTCCCATTATAGGTTTCTGAGATTTTGCTACAATAACCACCACTTTGAATATGTGGCCCTTCCATTTGGATTGGCCTCTGCCCCCAGGACCTTCACCAAGGTCCTCACAGCGCTAGCTGCCCACCTCAGGAACATCCCGGTACGCCTCCAGTGTTATCTTGATGATATTTTGATTTTATCTCCTGCCCATCAGGCAGTCATAGACACTCAGAACACATTATTATCCCTACAAGAGCATGGCTTCTTAATAATTGGAAGAAGAGTCAATTAACACCATCAACTCGGATAATCCATTTAGGGGCAGTCATAGATACAGTGGAAGGCAAAGTTTATCTGTCACCAGATAGACTAAATAGCATTCAAAAATTGGTTAAGGAGATCAGGGCGCTTAAGAGGGTGTCCCTGATGGACTTATCCAAAGTGTTGGGCAAAATTATCTCATGTATTTCTATTATTCCTTGGGCTCACCTTCACACTAGATCCCTCCAGTGGTTCCTGCTACCGTACCAGCGATCCGGCCGAAGCAACTCCAAACACAAAGTCAGGGTCCCGCCCAAGGTTCTCAAGTCTCTCCTCTGGTAGTCCAAACCGGTTATCAACAGAGGCTATCTCTTCAAGGAGCCACAAAGAAAGGCTCACCATCACCACAGATGCCAGTCTGTTTGGATGGGGAGCTCACGTACAGTCGCTCACAACCCAAGGCCGATGGTCCGACACAACAGTCATGCAGTATAAACTGGCTGGAACTTCGTGCAGTATACCTGGCCCTTCAGAATTTCTTCCCCCAGGTACGCGGTCAACACATACTGATACTGACAGACAATGTAACAGCCAAAGCTCACATAAACAGGGGGGCACACAATCGAAGCAGCGAATGTGGGAAGTGGAGTCCTCTGTTGCTGGGCGGAGAACAACATACTTTCCATCAAAGCAGAACACATTTCGGGTCTGTCGAATACACAGGCAGACTGGCTAAGCAGGGCCACCATAGATCAGTCGGAGTGGCGCCTTCACTCATCCCTGTTCCAAGAAGCGACACGGTCATTTGGTCAGCCGGTGGTAGACCTATTTGCTTCCCCTCTCAACATTCAGCTCCTGAGATTCTTTTCCAGGTACCCATCCCAAGGGGCGGAGAATTACAACTCGCTCCGCTGCCGTTGGCCCCCGGGACTCCTGTATGCCTTCCCTCCACTTCCACTGGTTCCCAAAGTCATCCAGAAGTTATTAGATGAGAGAGCGGAATTACATCTAGTAGCGCCTTATTGGCCCAGATGGCTATGGTTCGCGGACCTCCGCAGTCTCTCAGTAGCCCCCCCCCAGAGAATCCCGTCAGACAGAATCTCATTAACTCAGGGGCCTCTTCAACATCCGGATCCTCAATGGTTACAGTTGACCGTCTGGAGGTTGAGCGGAGTGGTTTGAAGAGCGAAAAGCTCTCCCAACAGAGTAATTGACACTATTTTAGCCACCAGACGCCCCTCAACAATTCGCATTTACAACGCCACATGGTCAACTTTCTGCAAATGGTGTAGTAAACTTCAAATTGATCCTGCCCCTCCCTCTGTCGCCCAGGTTCTAGAGTTTTTACAGGAGGGACTTGATAAGGGGTTGTCACCTAATACGTTAAAAAGGCAGGTGGCGGCCTTGGCATCAGTTCTCGATCACAAGGGTCTCAGTTCTCTTTCACATCACCCACACATAAGATCCTTTGAGGAGCCACCAACTTACACCCTCCAGCAATGCACCGTTATCACTCCTGGGACCTTAACAAGGTCCTTGTCGCTCTCACTAAAGGTACTTTCGAACCTTTGAAATCGTCAAGTCTCCAATTTCTCATGTACAAAGTAGTTTTCCTGGTAGCAATCACTTCCGCTCATCGTATCTCGGAAATTGCAGCCCTGTTTGTCAGACAAGATCTCTGCGTTTTTCATGCTGATCGTGTGGTCCTTTGTCCCGATCCCACATTTATGCCCAAGGTCAATTTGATTTTTCACAGAGCTCAAGAGCTTATTCTTCCAAATTTTTGTCCCAGACCATCACGGGATGGAAGACAATGGCATAAGCTTGATGTGAGGCGTGCCCTGCGAATCTATATCAAGCGTTCAGCAGCTTTCAGGAAATCAGAGGCTTTATTCGTGTCCTTTCAGCCAAATTCTCAGGGTTGCAAGGTTTCACCATCTACGATAGGCTGTTGGATACGGGCGGCAATAACAAAAACATACCAGACCCAATCTCTGCAGGTGCCTAACGGCAAAACAGCTCATTCAACAAGGAATGCAGCAACTTCGGGAGCATGGGCCACACAGGCATCAATAACTGAAATCTGTCGGGCCGCGGCTTGGGCTTCCCCATCGCCCTTCATTAGACACTACAAAATTGATGTGTTTGCTTCTGCTGAGGGTTCCTTTGGCAGAAGAGTTCTGCAACGGGTTTACAGAGATCAGGAGGAGATTCCAGATCAGACAGAGTCCCTCCCATAGGACAGGCCAAGCTTTGGTATGTCCCACTACTGGATGCTCTGAGCAGCTCATAGGAGAAAGGGCGTTGGTACTTACCTGATAAGCCCGTTCTCTTTGAGCTGTGAAGAGCATCCAGCCCCACCCTTTTTTTCCATCTGGTGGGGTCCTGTTTCAGCCAATGAACTTTTTTGTATGTGAGGATGAGAGCACTTTTTCCCCTTGTCTTCGCCAAAACGGGAATGCTGAGGAGTCACGTGGTGCAGGAGGAGCATTCCACAAATCAAGCTCAGCCTGTGAATGCGGAGACTAAGCGCCTCCCACTACTGGATGCTCTTCACAGCTCAAAGAGAATGGGCGCATCAAGTAAGTACCAACGCCCTTTTCCTCCCTCTTTCCGTTTTCAGCTGCAGCAGATGTGAGTTGCGAGGATGCCCAGAGGATGCAGAGAGGATACAGTGGACGTTTAACGGATGATAAACGGACATAAAACGTTTGTTGCTCGTATGTCACGGATTTACATCGTACATGGTGGAAAGTTCATCCGTTCACAGTTTTGTGCAGCTCAAAACTTCTTGAGCAGATGAAATCGCAGTGGACGGATCCTCGACGGATAGACCGTATGAAACACGTATGCAGTGAGTACACAACGGATGCATAGCATTTTCCAACGGATGGCAAGCTTTTTTTAACATTTTACATCCTCTTTGCATCCGTTGGTGCAGTGTGACATGGGCTTAAAGTGGAAAAAAACACTACAGGCTGATCCAACTTTGATGTAATGTCCTTAAAACAAGTCAAAATGAGGCTCAGTCATGTGTATGGCCTTCACGTGCCTGTATGACCTCCCTACTATGCCTGGTCATGCTCCTGATGAGGTGGTGGATGGTCTCCTGAGGGATCTCCTCCCACACCTGGACCAAAGCATCCCCCAATTCCTGGACAGTCTGGTGCAATGTGGCATTGGTGGATGGAGTGAGACATGATGTCCCAGATGTGCTCAATTGGATTCAGGTCTGGGGAACGGGCGGGCCAATCCACAGCATCAATGTCTTGCAGCATCAGTCTTGCAGGAACTGCTGACACACTCCAGCCATGTGAAGTCTAGCATTGTCTTGCATTAGGAGGAACCCAAGCACACCAGCATATGGTCTCACAAGGGGTCTGAGGATCTCATCTTGGTACCTAATGGCAGTCAGGCTAGCTCTGACGAGCACATGGAGGACTGTGTGGCCCCCTAAAGAAATTCCACTCCATGCCATTATTGACCCACTGCCAGATCGGTCATGCTGGAGGACGTTGCTGGCAGCAGAACATTCTCCATGGCGTCTCCAGACCCTGTCACATCTGTCACATGAGCTTAGTGTGAACCTGCTTTCATCTGTGAAGAGCACAGGGTGCCAGTGGCGAATTTGCCAATCTTGGTGTTCTCTGGCAAATGCCAAATGTCTGCACGGTGTTGGGCTGTAAGCACAACCCCACCTGTGGATGTCGGGCCCTCATACCACCCTCATGGAGTCTGTTTCTGACCATTTGAGCAGCCACATGCATTTTTGTGGCCTGTTGGAAGTCATTTTGCAGTGCTCTGGCAGTGCTCTTGTCCCTCCTTGCACAAAGGCAGAGGTAGCGGTCCTGATGCTGGGTTGTTGCCCTCCTACGGCCTCCTCCACATCTCCTAATGTACTGGCCTGTCTCCTGGTAGCACCTCCATGCTCTGGACACTACGCTGACAGACACAACAAACCTTGCACAGCTCGCATTGAAGTGCCATCCTGGATCAGCTGCACTACCTGAGCCACTTGTGTGAGTTGTAGACTCCGTCTCATGCTACCACTAGAATGAAAGCACCGCCAGCATTCAAAAGTGACCAAACCGTCTGCCAGAAAGCATAGGAACTGAGAAGTGGTCTGTGGTCACCACCTACAGAACCACTCCTTTATTGGGGATGTCTTGTTAACTGCCTATACTTTCCACCTGTTGTCAATTCCATTTGCACAACAGCATGTGAAATTGATTGTCAGTCATTGTTGCTACCTAAGTGGACAGTTTGATTTCACAGAAGTGTGATTGACTTGGAGTTACATGTTTTAGTGTTCCCTTTATTTTTTTGAGCAGTGTATATTTTGGAGAGAGAAAACTGCACTTAATTGAAAGTTGGGATGATTGAGAAATAAACATAAACAATGTTTTGATATTTTAAAACACATGATTGTATATACACTCATGGCAGTAATACCAGTAATGGAATTTGATTTTTAGTCTTATATTCATTTTGCTCTTCACACTAAAAATTGAAGGGAAAGCAGCCTTGAATGGCTTCCAGAGTTTGCAGTTTAGCTGTCTCCATCTATAACTGTGCAAGTAGAGAATTGATGCATGCAGCAGGTCTCCCATCTGGATGAGATTGCAACATTTGTGTTAAGGCTCAAATGGAGCACCATAAGCTAATTAATGGAAACAGTTCTCTGAGCATACTTCCCATCCACTTGCATCGAGAATGAAAAGCAGCATAGCCATCAAACTTGAACTAATATCCATGATCAAAATGTTTGTGCACCTAATTGGTCGGTTCTTCTGAATCTATAGTTGAAGGGGAATCCTTGTTGGTATCTATTCCAATTGCTTTGTAGTTTTTAGTCCCATCTTGATTTGTAATCATTTGAAAGTTGCAGTATTCAGGATGCTGGAAATTGTCAATAGGTTCCAACACCTGGATGTTTCATATGGGTGTTTCATGACAAGTAGTTCGGATTGTCCTGTAGGAAATGGAGCTGTAGGTGGTGCTCTTTGCTTCCATCAAAAAAAATCAAATGAATGGCTTAAATTTGCAGAGAAGGATTGTTCATTTATATGAAGGTTTCTTAATAACGTGGAATTGAAAAGGAAAAGGAGACAAATTGCAGATTTGGAATTGTGTAAAAGAGATTTAGAATCAACCACTGTGCTCCACAGATTAGGGTCTGATGCCGTATTTGAAATATTGTACAGTTATTTTAAAGAAACTCAGGGTATATAGGAAAGAGAATTGAGATTATTGCAAAGGGGTGCATAGGAAGGATCATTCTGTGTAAGGGAAACCTGCATTAAGGGAATATTGGTTTAAGGGGGGAATTATGTTAGATGTATAAAATAAAAGGTTGTGTACTCCATATTAAGTGTGGAGTACTGGGGGAGAATGATTCTTTTTCCTTTTAGGAGAATTTGATCTCCCTTCAGTAAAAGTTATTGGCAGTAGATCCAGGACAAACTAAAGTTTTTTTAAAAAAATAATCCAGGAATGTATGCACACGTATGTAAATGTATAAAATACACTTTAAACAGTCTGCCAAGGGAACTCCATGCAGATTTGTGTTACATGGACATATTTTTTTTGGAGAATTTTAAATAGAAATTCACCAGATTTCAGGGATAGACACAAATTATGCTGACCTTGGCCAATATATTTTGGTAATTGTTACATTTTAAAAAATTAATTTGGGAGAGATGGTGAGTGAGGTGCATCCAACTCATGTCTGAATTATTAATGGGTATACAAGGTGGTGTGTGCACATGCCTTACAAGTAGTCCTCAACTGATGACCCCATCAGTTCAAAACTTTGGTTAACAAAGACATTTGTTAACTTGAGTTTTGCCCCATTTTATGACCTTTCTTGCCACAGTTGTTAAGTGAATCACTGCAGTTGATAAGTTAGTAACCCGGTTGTTAATCTCGCTTCCCCATTGACTTTGCTTGTCAAAAGACATGATCTTGGAGCAGAGCAATGTTGGAGCACAGCTATCATGTCTTCCCCTGGTCCTTCACTAGATGTTTTCTTAAAGATTGTACAGCCATTTGTCTGAAGTGGTAGTGTCTCTTTGAGCAGGAGGCTGGACTAGAAGACCTCCAAGATCTCTTCTAACACTGTTATTCTGTTTTTTAAAAAGTTGCTTTTTCAGGGCTGTGGCTGCACTGCAAGTACAGTGGACAAACCTGGGAATGCGTGTATAGACAATGATCGATGCGTTGTCTCCTGAATAGGGTGGTTCCTTCAGAGTGTAAGTTTGGCCACTCAAGGCTGCTTTGTCTAGACAGTAGTGGTCATGGTCAGGAAAATAGCTTGTCTCCTAATTGGAGTGATGGTCCATCCTTTTAAAATCCTCACAGTGCCTTGTCAAGTGTGATTCATGCCTCTGGCTTGCTGAGCATGGAGCTTTCATTTGGCTCCAGACAGTACATCAGCTGCTGCTGGGTGCTACTTAGTTGCCACTCCTCATTCTTTAAATAACTGATGCCAGAATCTGCATTCCTTGTATTTTTATGACCAGGAAGATTTCTTTTTCCCTTTTCTCATAAATTTTACTGAATGAAATTAATCGGTAGTAGAAAAGACTACATCACTAACTACTCATTAATGTTTTGCCCCAGTTTCTGCCTAATAACATAGACCATCCAGATGCTAAAAAATACTATTTATAGTGATGTGCCGCCAATTGAGAGGGCATCAAGTGTATTTCAAAAGCTAATTCAAAGTGGACTTAATTTTTTAATGCCCTGAACAGTTTGGGACCTGCATTTGATAGGCAGTGTGGGTTTTCTTTTAGTATTTAAGGTGCTAGATCTGTTCTAGTCAGGTACGTAAGCCAACTGGATGACCTTTCATTTCCTCTTAACCCCTAAAACAACATCAACCTGTGCAACAAGCCAGTTGAAGAGTTCTAGCAAACGTTTTGCCACACTGCATCAATGGCTTTGGGGTGGGAATGCAGTGGAAACAAGTAGATCTTGCAACCAAGCAAGATAAATATTCAGAAGAATTACTTATTTTGATTTTTTTTGCATCACAAACCTTGGTGATGTGATAGAATAGACAAGTTCTTTATTGGAAGCCCCAAAGTTATGGAATGCCATCTATTTAAAATCACAAGCTTTAAACATACAGGTAGTCCTCGACTTACAACAGTTCACTTAGTGACCATTCGAAGTCACAACAGCGCTGAAAAACGTGACTGATGACCATTTCTCACGCTTATGGCCATTGCAGCATCTCCATGGTCATATGATTTGCATTCGGATGCTAGATAACGGATTCACATTTCCAACGATTAGTGTCCCAGGGTCATGGGATCCCCTTTTGCAAGCTTTCTGACAAGCCAAGTTACTGGGGAGACCAAATTCACTTAACAACCCTGTTACTAGTTTAACAACTGCGGTGATTCGCTTAACAAATATGGCAAGAAAAGTCATAAAATGGGACAAACTCAAATGTTTCACTTAACATACATTTTGGGCTCAGTTGTGGTCGTAACTGGAGGACTACCTTCATTGCAAGAAGTAGAAATGCATTGCAGCAACCCAGAACACCAGAAAAAAAGAAACAAAATGTATATACAACCACCCAGCGAAATGAATACCCATGAAACTTCATCATAAAGTGCCTGACTACTCAGCCCACTGCAGCACAGCCAACAAGAGCTATGAAAAGGATGGCACTGCCCTAGATCAAAAACATCTCAGAAACAACCAGCAGACTATTACAACTGCATGACATCAATACAGCAAACCATTGAAACAGATGTCAAACTCGATTTAATTGAGGGCCACATCAGGGTTGTGTTTGACCTTGGGAGGGCCAGGAGCCTGTCATGTCTGAAAACAGCCTTGATGAGTGGAGTCAAGCTGGCCATGCCTGCTCACCCCCACCCCTGCGGAGGCCACACGCAGCCCACCCAGGCTCCATTTTCAGCTGTGACTGCCTCCTGCAGCCCTCTGCCAGCAAAAATTAAGCCCCCAAGCTCCGTTGTTGTTGGCAGAGGGCTGCAGGAGGCCATCGTGGCTGAAAACTGAGCCTGGGAGAGCCACAAATGGCCCTCCCGAGCTCCATTTTTGATGGCTGAGGTACCACAGGCTGGTCCTTCGTTGTTTCTTTGGTGGCCCCACAGGCCAATTCCAGTCTGTGGGCCATGAGTTTGACACCCCTGATCCAAAAACATCTTAAAGCCAAGACACAGTAACCCATGAATAAAAAAACAGGAATCATCAACATACAGTGTAAGGATTGTAACAGCCATTGTGTCAGACAGACAAGCGGAAGACTATATGGAGCGCATCCATATACACCAACAAGCAATCGAGACAAAAATGGATGTCAGAAATTTCACAATACGTGGACAGATTCTACCATAGTTTTAACTGGAAACAGCATCCTAGATCAAGCTAAATTTTAAAACTATGGAATTCCTGGAAACCTGACATTCAGACAAGTCAGCCATCAATACCCTATAGAAATAAACTATATTTACACACCATTCAAAAATGACAATAAAAAAGCTAAGGAGACAAAATCCAGAATGCATCCTCTCCAGCAGCCAACACCCAGATAAGTAGGAATTAACATTTAGTAAACAAACAAAACTACCGTAATCAAAGAACTATTAATGGCAAAATCACAAAATCCCACCAAAATTTGCAGTGCAATTAACAGTAAATAAGCAGTGAGCAAACCTCACCCTCCCTTCAATTAATGATGTTACCTAACATGGATAACAAAACCTCTATAAATAAAGAACCAAACTCAGAGTACACCAAGAACTCCATATTTTAAATATGTTTTTGAGACAGTTCTACTAAACATTTGTGGCATGCTACAGACAAGGCCTTTCTATGACAAGATCTTTCCCTTGCTCTACCTCCATTTCAGTGGTGGGATTCAAAATGTTTTACTACTGGTTCTGTGGCCCTGGCTTGGTGGCGTGGTGTGGCTTGGTGGGAGTGGCAGGGGAAAGAAATTGTAAAATCTCCATTCCCTCCCCACTCCTGGGAAAAGATTACTGCAAAATCCTCATTCCCTCCCCACCTCACTAACCAGCTTTCCAGCTCTGTTCTCCTGTGCAGGACAACAAAAGACCCAGCCAATCAGTTGAGACTTGGGAGGCAGAGAAGAGATGGGGGTGGAGCCAGTCAGAGGTGGGATTTGCCGGTTCTCCAAACTACTCAAAATTTCTGCTACCGGTTCTCCAGAACTGGTCAGAACCTGCTGAATGCCACCTCTGCTCTATTTCCCTTTCCCTAACTACTTTTTATTATTCTAGCTTAGCTGACTTTGCACTAGGCAGGTAAGCATACTGTACTTTCAAACAAAAGATTGGGCTGCAACAATGCATCATCATTATTTTTCACTAATGCTAAGGCACTCATTGATACTGATTACTGCTCATCTGGGTTTTGATCAATCAAGATTTTTTTTTTTCATTATGCAGGTAGTCCTTGACTTACAACAGTTTGTTTAGAGACCGAACATACAACAGCACTGAAAAAAGTGACTTTTTCACCTTTATGAATGTTGGTCATCTGATAAAAATTTAGACACTTGGCAACTGATTCATATATTTGTGACGGTTGCAGTATCCTGTGGTCATGTAATCACCTTTTATGACCTGGCAAGCGAAGTTAAGGGAAGCCAGATTCACTTAACAGCCATATTGTTAACAAATGCAGTGATTCACTTAAAAACTGTGGCAAGGAAGATCATAAATGGGACAAAATTCATTTAACAAATGTCTCAGCAATATAAATTTTGGGCTCAATTGCGGTCATAAATTGAATATTACCTGTACTCTGATAAGAAAAGGCTTTAAATTAGGTAACCAGCTTTGTTGCACCTTTGCTATGTGCAGAATTCTCTCCTGACAGGAGAGTTCTTCATCAGTATGGGAATATTTTGGCTAGTGCAATGGGTGTGCATTTAAGGTTTCTCTTCTGGAGGTCACTTGCAAACCACCTATTGCTGTATATATCCTCTCCCATTCTAGCTAGTTACAAATGTCAAAAGTGCCCAAAATCCAGAAAGAAACCATAAAATTGACATGATTTGTCTGGGGTATATATTTTAAAAAAACATTCAGGCACGATAAGTGCCAGTCCTGGCCTGATTATTTACTTGTACAGACTGAATAACCGAAGACTGGAGTTTGGTCATAATCATGCCATTTTCAAGAGGGGAAAGGAAAATTTCCCTGAAAAATTTCACCTGCGATGGAAATTCCCAGACTGGATGGAGACAGAAAATATTCTTTGTAACAGAACGTTTTCAAGAGAAAAAAAGACTACATCAGTGTTTTTTCAAACTTGAAAACATTAAGTTAGTGGACTTCAACTTCCAGTATTCCCCAGCCAGCCGTGAATTCCCCAGTGAGTCATTCTGGGAGTTGAAGTCCACACATTTTAAAGTTGTCATGGTTGACAAACTATATGTCTATCTGAACTTCTTTATGGAGAGGAATTGGGACTCCATCATTCCTAGCTGGGTGAGTCTATTCAATCCAAGTTTTAAACGGAAATCAAGTGGCACATTGTACTTAATACAGCATTCTCTCCAAGTCTGTTACCAGCCTGGGTAGAGAATATGTAATGTCTGGCTAAGTAGAATTTCCTCCCACAAGACCTGGCCCCACTGATATTGGTGAACTCCTTCCATGCAGCCTGGAAAGCTAGGTTAAGTAGGCTTTCCCCCAGGATTTGGGGCATGGGTTAGAGTTCTGTCAAATACATCCTGGAGTGAAGACTAAGAAATAGGCAGGTAGAAAGATTTAAGCATAATTTCTGAAAGTGTGCAGCTAGTCTCTTTGTATATATCCCATAAGCAACATAATATCTTAACTCATTTTCCCAAAATATTGGAGAGTTTTCAATTCACTGGCTTTAATATTCTCCCATCAGCAAATCTTGAAGGGAGATACCAGATCTCATGTGGAATTGCTTAGAATGTTGAATGTATTTTAAGTTATTTTAAAGATTGGTATTATTCACTTAAAATTAAGAGAGAGGTTTTTATAATGTTACTGTATTATTTCTCTACTAAAAAAAGTTGGAGATCATTTTTCTTCTAGATTTGTTTGATGTATTTTTAGGGGATTTTTAAATCTGTCCTGTTATTCCTTTTTCCTTTTATTTTAGTTTGTACTTTAATGTTTGATTTTTGAAATTGAATAAAGATATTTTGAAAAGGAAAAAAGATTTCACAAAAGGAAAGAGCTGATGCCTCTTCCATCCTTGCATTTGAGCCTTTTATCTTAAAACAATACATTAGTGCTATATATGAGAATTAAATTTGAAATATCTGTCTCCAACATACAGCCCTAGTTTACATTGCCAAGCAGTCTCTTGATTAGAGGTCTTAGTTTGCCTAATGGGGCTTTGGTGGTCTTTAAGCAAACTGCCCCAAATGTGCCAAAGCTGACTTGGTGGAGACTTTCTTTATCTTGCCAAAACCACTGCTGAGAAAGTCTCAACTAACCAAAGCCACGTGGAGTACCAGAAGTGCATTTTCATGGGGTGATGATCAGTGAAATTAAAGATTGGATAAATGCCAGTTCTCGTACTTTTGGTTTAGCGTTTGTCTGTTCTGGAGATGGGTAGCCACGCATTGACGTGAAATCTGTGGGGAGCACTAGTTAGTTAGTTAGTTAGTTAGTTAGTTAGTTAGTTAGTTAGTTAGTTAGTT
>BLBF01000036.1:13282853-13306168 GCA_015471245.1 Laticauda colubrina | reverse complement strand
GTTAGTTAGTTAGTTAGTTAGTTAGTTAGTTAGTTAGTTAGTTAGTTTTAGCTCGTGCGCTAAAATCTCCCTGGGATTTTTTTCGGGGTTAAAAAAAAAAAAAAAGAAAGCAGCGAATGACATAATCGGCCAGCTTGATCGGGGAATCGATGGATCGGTTCTTGCTCTGGCCCGTGAACGGGGCAACCGAGGTTTCCTTTTCTGGCCGCCGTTTGCAACACCTTAGTTCAGGGGTCTCCAACCTTGGCAATTTTAAGCCTGGAGGACTTCAATTCCCAGAAATCCCCAGCCAGCAAAGGTTTAAAGTTGCCAAGGTTGGAGACCCCTGCCTTCGTTGGATGCAATCGATCAACCGATCTGGTTAATTCCCCCAGGGGTGTCTTTCTTTCCTTCCTCGCCATTCCCACTTCCAACTTAGCGTTTCTACTTTTTTTGCTGGAGAACACCGGCTCCCATAGAAAGTGTTGAAAGAAAGAAGGAAAAAAAAAACAAAAACAAAGCAACCCAGCGCGAGTGCTGGCGTGCGTTATCCTTGAGTTTTTGTCTTCCCCGGTTGGGCTTCTGCCCACCCCGAAGCCCCCAGGACCGGAGGCGCGGCCGAATTACGCGGCGAGGCGAAGCTAGTCAGCTACCTTCCCGATTGAGTCCGGGAGGGCGGCGGAGAGCTTCAACCGGCGCCCTGCCCGCGGACCGGGGCGTGCTCAGTTCAGCCCTGCCGGATGGGTGGAGAGACCGAAGCCGAAGAGGGCTGAGCGTGGCTTAAGCTTCCCGGCTCCTTCGATCGGCTCCTTCGGCGGGAACGGGAGGCGGAACGGCGGCGAGGCGATGGCCGCCGCTACTGCCCTGATCGCGGCGCTGCTCGGGCTCCTCCCCGCTCAGACGAGCACTGGAGCCGGAGGGAGAAGCCAGCCTGGAGCGGCTCAGGTGAGGCAGGCGGGAGGGGATGCCTGAGCTCGAGACCGAGCAGGGGTTAGTCAGTCGGGAAGGGAGAGAAAGAGAGAGCTCTGGACATGCCCAGAGACACGATCGGCATTAGATCTCGGCCTACCGAGGGGACGAGCTAAGAGGTAACTTTTGTCATAAAAAGTGAAAGAGCCTTGGGAGTTATTTGAACGAGGCTGTGATTCTAAACGTAGCAACGCCATTCGTCCTATACTGAAGTTTTCTTGATGTGTGGGTCTAAAATTCCTTCCAAGAGAATGTGGAAATTAAGCTAGTTGGAGAGCCCCAGACTGGGTTCCTCATCTCTGACAATGCTTCCTTTGTGGAGGAAAGCATTGTTAACTGTCTACCTCAGAGGTCTCCAAACTTGGCAACTTTAAGACTTGTGGACTTCAACTCTCAGAATTCTCCAGCCAAAATATTCAAAAATATTTGAAACGCACCACTGCTGTGCTTGCATTCATTTAACAACTGCTCAATGTTACCATGGGTCTGAAAAAAAGTCACTTACAACCAGTTTTTGCACTTATGGCCATCGCAGTGGTCCATTATCATGGTCACGTGATAAAAATTGGGGCACTTGCCAACCAGCATACACATTTAGGACGGTTGCAGTGTCTTGGGGTCTCTCATCACAATTGGTGACTTTCCCAGTGGACCTCCAACAAGCAAAACCAATGGGAGGAAATCTGGATTTGCTTCATGATTGCAAGCAAAAAAGATCACAAAAATAGATGTGACTCACTTAACAACTGCTTCACTTAGCAATAAAAGTCCCAATCCCAATTGTGGTTGCAGATTGAGAACTACCTATACCAGGAGTCCCCAACCACCCATCTGTGGCCCACTATTGGCCCTGTTCAAAACCAGGCCGTGCAAGTGGCAGGCAAGAGAGCATGTGCAGGTTCACTTGCACGAGTGGCATGTGTGTGTGTGTGTGTGTGTTTGTGTGTGTGTGCAAAGCTCCATTTGAGCAAGCAGTGGGTGCTCGCACACAGCTCCATTTTCACAATGGAGCGTGTGCAAATGGAGCAGTGCACACTTGTGCAAATTGCCACTCACACAGAATCATCCTCTTCCCCTCCCCCCATTCCCCTCCACCAAGCCAGAAAGGTTGTGACCACTGTGACCTCATACTTTATGCAGTTTTGTAAACAGGAACTGGTTCCTGAGATACTCCCCCAAGATATACTGTTGAAAGATTCATTCAGTCGGAACATGTACTCAAAAGAAGTCTGGTTCTTCGTAAATAAGGTTACGTATCAGCCCCACTGGATATCCCAGACCATAAAACCAGCTCCACAGGAAAGCTAAAACTTCCTTTATTGAGTTTAGCTCTA
This sequence comes from Laticauda colubrina, assembly GCA_015471245.1. Lineage (NCBI taxonomy): Eukaryota > Metazoa > Chordata > Lepidosauria > Squamata > Elapidae > Laticauda > Laticauda colubrina. The sequence goes on along the minus strand of BLBF01000036.1, from coordinate 13,303,886 downwards.
ATACCAAAATCTTGCAAGTCTAATTGTGCTATATTTCCTCCTCCTCCCCCTTTTAGTTCAGTAAATTAGGAGGCATCCATCTGAGCTTATTCCAAATGTTCTCTGGCTGCCCTGGATTTTAAAAAAGATCAGGCCTTTTGCATCCTACAAGGTAATCTTCCTTACTCTACACTACCTCTACGTGAATTCTGGACCCAAGAAAGGGCTTTGTGGCTAAATCCTGATTAAAATGAAGGCGTTCATTGGTGGGCAAAAGGTATAAGTATCTGGATTATGAGGCTAAGCATCAGTGCTGAAATCACCTACTGTATCTGTCTGACTAGACCAGTGGCTATGAAAATAATTGTGTGGGCTAGCAAATAAGGTTCAGTTGGAAAAGAAGCTGGACATCCAGTGAAAATAGGACCGTTTAGAGCAGGGGTATCAAACTTGTGATGACATATTGTCATCACTTGTCGTATTGTAACTTTTTCCCCCTTTGCTAAACTGGGGCTGGGCTTGGCCAGCAGTGATGCATCCGGCTCACTGGCCACAAGTTTGACACCACTGGTTTAGGGGCAGAGCAGGTTCTGACCAGTTCTGGAGAATTGGTTGGTCCCACCCCCATCTATTCTCTGCCTCCCAAGTCTCAGCTGCGTTGGGTCTTCTTTTGTTGCCCTGCACAGGAGAACGGAGCTGGAAAGCAGGTTAGTGGGATGGGGAAGGAATGTGATTTTGCAGTAATCTTCCCCCAGGAGTAGGGTGGGAATGGAGATTTTACATTATCCTTAGTCCACCAAGCCATGTCCACCAAGCCATAACACACCCACCAAGCCACAGGCACAGAACTGGTAGCAAATTTTTTTGAATCCCACCACTGTTTAGGGATGCAAGAGAGGTTATGTTACACAAACAGCTCCATGTTCCTACTCGTTGCCAGTCTTCTCCACTGTTCAGCATCAGTGTCACACTGCAGTTGGTTCACGGACTGATAAGGATTTAGGAGACCATTATATAAACAATCAGCTGCCAGATTTCCTGTTACCAGTGAAGACACCAGCTGTAAAAAAGCTGCTTGAAAGAAAATCAGAAAGTCTCCAACCTGTAACCACATGGGGACATATTGGCTGTAAAGTCAGTTGCTGTAATTCTTGCAGCTGCATCCAAAAGAAACTGGAGAAATTGTGCTTGAAAAAGATGTGGCCCTTGGCTTTGCGGCAGTTGCCAAAGAACAGTTGCCAAAGAACCACCTGCAGCAGCTCATCTACCAGTGCGATAGATCCTGTAGATGTGTCCACAGGACATGAGGCTTTTGTTGAAATGACAAAACTGGCAACGTGCCAATGCGATGCAGACTTCCTTTCTTCTGTGTATGCTTGCAACATTATTTATGTTTGCAAAGAGCTGTGGTGGCACAGTGGTTAGAATGCAGTACTGCAGGCAACTTTTGCTGACTGCCTGCAATTTGGCAGTTTGAATCTCACCAGGCTCCACGCTGACTCAGCCTTCCATCCTTCTGAGGTGGGTAAAATGAGGGCCCAAATTGTTGGGGGCAATAGGCTGACTCTGTAAACCGCTTAAGAGGGGGCTATAAAGTGGTATTTAAGCGGTATATAAGTCTAAGTGCTATTGCTATTATGACACAGCTGAAAAAGGACTGGACCTTGTATCATTATGGTGCAATGTTAGCTTTGTCCTTTGTCAAACTCTTGACCCCTTTTCCCACTCTTGAAGCCTCTGGCCCCAATCTCTGGAGCAACCCTCCTAATTTGCAGAAAGCATCTGCTTAGAATGCATTTCCCAGTCTGTTTCTTTGGCATTACTACTTCATGTCCTAACAAGAACATATAGTTTAATTCTTGCTTCTCTGCTGTCGTGGAGGAACAAAGAACTTCTCTCCCGCCCTCTCTAAAATTCTGGTCCGTGTGGAGCTACTTGTCATCCAAGCAGCAGTCAGTCTTGACAGGCCTTGATTTATGGTTTCTGGGGGGCAGCCTCTGGTCTTAAGCCCAGAGAGAAATTAATGAGGTGAATGGGTTGTCTGCATCTGTGCGTCTTTCCTTTTTTCCCCTCCCCATTGCACAGAACAAATGAGAGGGGTATCTCTTCAGTTAGGGCACATTTTGCAGTTTGTTTCCTCATGATGCTTACGTCTTTATTTCCTGCTGCTTCAGAATATTCTATAGAAAATGGAATTTCCTCCTTGGGGAAATTAGGGTGGGAGGAAGAGACCCAGAGTTACTTATGGTTCTAGGGTCAAAACTAAAGCTGTTAAAAAGCTATTTTGAAGGAGACTTGAGAGCCCTGATTTGGACTCACGAAGCAGCTTTTAAATCTGATATTATCTGGCCAGTTTATGGCATTTTGTTTTCTCTGCCAAGTGTCATGAATGTTCTAATTTGGAACTGATGTGCAGAGAAGGGGACTTAATGTTTATTTTATATAAACACTTTTTATCTCTTTCTCAGCCTTACAAAAACTCATCAAATTGGACATTCTCTCCAATTAAAATTGGATCAATTTGACTCCTTGAAATGTTGACTGTACAGGCTAAATATCATACATTTAAATTCCTTTCATGATTGTTTTGAAATCTTCTGCCGACGTCTGTTAAATATGATTCCTCATAGGTTATCTGAAGAGGAATAATACCACATTCCTTTGACTGTGGCTTTGATGTTTTCCGTTGTGCAATCACGGTCTAAATAGCTGAATTTCCTCCTGCCCCTGATTAAACTCGCTACTACGGCCACATAATGCAATTTTTAAATTTGTATTTTTGTCAAGATGCATATATAGCCTTTCACCTCTGCTTCCAATACATGTTGCAAAATATTACAACAGAAATTTTGTATTATCCACACACATGCACAAATATTGTTCTTGTGCCATATCTGTCATTGGACGTTGGCGATCCTATTTTTATCAACAGTCACACAAAAAAGTGCTGCTGAATTTTGACCAAGCCGGTCCCTTAGATTTTGAAGCCATGATGTTCTTCTGTCTGGACCTCATTTGCCTTCAATCTTTCCCTGGAGGATTAAGTGAAGTATGCCATATTTTTCCGGGTGTCACATCACATGTTTAAAATATTCAAACTTTTGCTTTTTAATGATTTTAATGATTTCCCTTTGCTTTCCCATGCACAAGTATAAAAAAATAATCAGCCTGCAATAATGATTAATAATGATTAATTAACCTTACTAGCTGAGTAAGATCTTTCCATAAAAAAGTCCTCATCCTGCAATGATTATTGCAGGATGAGGACTTTTTTATGGAAAGATCTTACTAAGCTAGTCCAATGCAGTTGGTATAATGGATCTTTTTTGACTTTTCAATCCAAAGTCACCTAGTCAGCTTCTGTGTCTAAGGGAGGATTAGAATTTGAGTCTCCCTGTCAGGCTCAGCAATACTTTTAACTATTACGTTGTCTCTTACAAATGGTGTGCACAATTCCAAAAAAAAACCCACTTTGGTTTTCTACAAGGATCTTTTCCTCCCCATTACAACTGAAGCTATGGAAGTCTGCTAATTACTGGTCAGGAAAATAGCTTCCTTGCACTGTTTATAGTTTCCCACAATGATACAAATCTGCTAGTGGTCACCATTGTTATGAGGGCATTTCTCAACATCATTACAATTGTATCCATGGTGATCTTGTCACAGCAATTTCCTGAAATGCTGATGAATAGATATAACTAGTTTCCCTGACAGAAGGTAGTCTCATTAGTTGTTTTCACATGGTAAAGGTTAAGGAAATCCTCAAGTTTATACATTTGTTGTTGCACAACAGTCTGGGTGATCACCAGGGTTAACATTAACTCAAAGACACACATACCCATCGAGCCACACCTCCATACACAAACATATCTTTTGGCAAACTATATGAGCATACCAATTGTCTGGCCTTGTATGATCTATTTGTCCCATCCGTTCATCCATCCATCCATCCATCCACCCGCCAGTAAGCCATCAATTTTGTCTCTTGTAACATGCCAGGAAGGAAAACAAAAAGTGGAATGGAAACATAATTGTGTGCGTTATTTGCCTCTGGTCTCCTCCCATTGCCCAGGGATGTTGACAAAGTGGTAAAAAGCCTTGCCAATTTTATTTTAAAACTGATAGGAACAAACACTCATTCCTCTTCCCATTTCAGGATTGATGAAAATGGCTTTCCCCAGCTCCGCCCATACAGTATTTTTCGGGCCCTTGCATTTTGTTATTGTTTCCAGATCTTTTAGAAGTATTCAATGGTGGTTTTCATAGTTTTCATTGTGTTTCTAAAAAAAAAAAAATCCTCTGAAAAAATATGGAACAAATGTTCACTCCCTTCCCAAACTTTCCATTTTTGCAACAGTAAAAAATCACCTTATTTCCACACAAGAGAATTAAAAGAAAGTGCATATGGGGAAATCACCTGTAATTTGGCACTTTCTGCCACGCTAAAGCATAAACATAAACAATTAAGTGTCCCCCCTGCCCCTCTTTATTAATCTCTTTCAGATATCCTCCTTTTTCAGGCTTATCCTTTATTTTTTACAAGAAAAATATAGTCACAGTAGATATTACAGATATTGCATTAACAGGTCTTCTGTTGTGGGGGTGTCTCTGTTAATTATCTGGTCTTTGGAGAAATAATAGGGCTGGAAAAGGAAGTTCTCTCCCTTTTGCTCTGCTCATCCTGGAATGAATTTGTTTTAGGAATCAAAAGCTGATAAGGAAAGAAAAGGAGTGCTGGGAAAAACAGAGCTGATAGAGACAAAGAATTTGGAATGAAGAAGTTTATCTGGCAGATACAATAACTGCAAGACAAATCTTGCAACTCAGAATTGAAACTGGCTTCTCCGCAGGCATAAACAGTGTTTGAAGTGGGAAGGCATGCAGCTATAAATGGATATTCTTTGAGTCGGCCCAGTATTTAAAAGAGGGAGCTAACTATACTTTCTAAAACTCACCAAGAATATTCAGAATCCAAAGTATGTAAAGACTTTGCATACATTTCACAACCTTTACGTAAAAAAGCTGTGGATTTTGTTACAAGGAAATAATGAAAGAATGCCAGGGGTTGGTTTGTTTGCTTTTCATATAAAGCCTAGTGTCTTATCTATTATTATTTATTTTGATTTGATTTTAGAGGTTTCTGGAGAAATATGGCTATTTTGAGTCTGTGCACCAAGTACCGGACTTAGCAGGATTCCCAGATGCCATAAAGTAAGCCTGTGATTCCCATTCTTCTCTTACTGCTTTTAGTTGATGACTTCCATCTCCATTTAATACCTATCTAATCCCTAAATCCCATGCCTTCCTATGCAGTCCATTGCTAGCTTAGACCATGCAGTTGGCCAGCTTTCATTGATGACGGGTTCTGCTCAGTGGTTTCCCTTGTATGGGCTTAGTTTCTTTTGTAGTATGACCAATGCAGCAGTTTTGACCCAGCTGTAAATTCCTCAAATGCCAATGCTGCCTTCTGGATTCAATCCATCTTCCACTATTCTCTCTGGGTTGCTTTCTTTCTTAAATCTTTTATTTTCTTTCCCTGCTACTAGCTCCAAATTTTATATGTAGGGTTATAGTGGCAAATGCTTAAAAATGGCGTAATGGCCTAGTGGTAAAGATGCTTGCCTCCCATTTAGATGGTTGAGAGTTCAATTCTAGGTAGCAACAGATGTTTCTCTCCTAGGACACAAAGAAAAAATATCTGTTGTGAACTCTGCATAGGTGTCAGGAAGGGTATTCGGCCAGCAAATGTCCAGTTGTGACTCTATCCAAACAGGGACTACAGGGTTTAAAAACCAAGGGCTAAATCAGTGTTTCCCAATGTATTTATTTAAATAAATATTTAAAACATTTATATAGCCACCCATCTTTCAACTATCTCTGGATGTCTCTAAATCAATGCTGTCAACTTTAAGATGCGTGGACTTCAATTCCCAGAATTCCACAGCCAGCCATGAAGTCTGCACATCTCCAAGTTGAGGTTGAGAAATACTGGCTTAAATGAAGGAGCATCATGCAACTTCCATCCCACTTCCTGTGCTCTTACAGGGAATTTCAATGGATTTCTCACCTGCCCCTCAGTGGCACCCTGGATGCCATCACTCTCCATCACATGAGTCTCCCTCGCTGTGGTGTCAATGATGCAGAGAGCCACACGGCATGGAAGAAACGCATGGATGCCCTGTTCTCACGAGGGAAAGCCTGGAAGAGTCGCAGGAAACGATACTTGCATCAGAGTAAGTCTGCTTGAGCTTGGAAATATGTGTCCTTCTTCTGGGCCAGGTTGTAATTTCCAACCATCATTTTAAAGTGGGGACTCAAAGACTCCAAGGAGATATCCAGCAGCCCCGTGGAGTCTCTGAGCATCTACTCTATGGCTAGTGCAGATTTGGGCACAAGAGACCTTTGGAAATTCTTCACTCAATTTCTGGGAAGAATAATTGGATGGGTAATTTCTTCAAGTGAAGGTGACTTTCTCTGATGGGTCTTCTTGAACTCCTGAAGAAGTCCAGTGAAAAGAGTTCCTTCCTGAAGTCTTCTCTTGATGGTGAATGGAAATGTTGGATGCCTGGGAGAGTTGCAGACCAAAGAAGAGTTGAGTGCAGCAATAGCAATAACAATAGCATTTAGACTTATATATCGCCCCGATGTGCTTTACAGCATTCTGTGGGCAGTCTACAATGTAGAAACATTTGCATACTGCCCTCAACAATCTGGGTCCTCATTTTGCCGACCTCAAAAAGATGGAGGACTGAATTAACCTTGAGCTAGGGTCAAACTCCAGGCTGTGGGCAGAGTTTGCCTGCAATATTGTACTTTAATCACTGCATTACATCAATGTAGAATGAGAGACGGTCATATGCGTGTGCATACCTTCATAAATAAGAGTTCTTTGCTACATCCTAATTAAGTGTGCCAAGCACTAGAAATTCTTTATGAAGAAAAAACGTTCTTTCATCAGTGTGCATAAAAATGAATAGAGAAAAATACAATTGATGTTCTTTATCTGCACTTAGAAAAGTATGGAGGCCAGTTTCCCAGGCACCATTGTAATTCAGGAAAAGCATCGGCAAAAGAGCTGGTCACTTAGTCTTCCAAAGCACAGTCACTTGGAGAAAAGACCATTAGGAGGGATAGTTAGGACAACTTTCAGTTTTTTTTTCCTTTTTATTTATTCATTTATTTACTTACAAAAAATACATAACTGCCCATCTCGCACGACAAGTGACTCTTGGTGGCATATAGCCCAAAAAAAGTATAAAAACAATAAACATATTTTTATTAATATAAATATATTACTATTAATTAATATTAATATATTAATATAAATATCAAACACATTTATGTTAAAAAAGAAAAAAAAACACGAGAGATTTAACCAGCAACAAATGTGTCCTTGCTGGACTCATTCCAGAAAATTATTTTAAAAAATATGTAAAATATATATATACAAAAAAAAGAAAGTAAGTGCTGACTAAATAAGCCCTGACCCACTTATTCACGTTGGGAATTTCAAGCTCTTTGCCTACTTACCATCTTCGTTGGCTTAATAGCTTTTCTAGACAGTAGAAGTCAGAGAAGCTGAGAGAGCAGCTGTTTGAAGACAAACCCCCAGGAAAGATTAGAGTGGAAGGATTAGGTAATTGCCTGTGCAGGCTTCAAATTGGGCCTGACAAGGCTGCATCTGGGTAGGAGGCCAGAAATACCGGGTTGCCGAACCTCCACGGTTTTCAGTTTTCATGGTTGTCTTCTCTTAGCATGAAGCAGGCCTGTTCTTTGTCACAACTGCCTGGCCTTCTTCCCCTCCTGCATTTGTGCCTGAGGAGGATAGGGCTGTTGTTATGGGGAAAGTAGGAGGAGGAAAGAACATTAGGTATGTTTACTGCCTTGAGTTATTTATAAAAATAATAAAGATTAGATAAACACATTCTAAGCTAAGCTAAAAGCAGAAACTGTGGGTTTTTTTTCCCCATCTGTGACCATGTCTGGGATCTTTGGGGTAAGTCTGTCCTATTTCTACTGCATCAGTCTTGTCTCAAGTGAAATATATGCATCTCCCTCAATCTCTCTTCACAGGATTTAGCTTTCAGTCCTTCCATCATCCTCATTGCCTTCTCTTGCTTTTGCTCTAATGTGTGAGAAAGTGAAACCTTTGTAAAGTATGGTAACACGAACCAGACCTTGTACTTATTCTGGGGTCAAACCAATGCAGAACAGAATGGGATGAAAGGTAGCCTTGGACTTGGGATCATTCATTTAGCAACCTTTCAAAGTTACAGTGGTGTGTGTGGGAGGGGAGAAAATCCAGTCCTCACACTTCTGACCGGTGCTTGCATTTACTACAGTCGCACTATCCCCTTCGTGATGTGATTGCAGTTTGGGTGCTTGGCAGTTGGTTCGCATTTATGACTGATTGCAGTGATCTTGCATGCAATCACATCAGTGCATTTGACTGCATGGTTTTGTTGAAAACTGGTATTTATTTCAGGTTTTCAGCAAAACTGGCCCATAGAAAACCATTGGTTCACTTAACAACCAGGGCATTTGCTTAATGACCACTGCAATAAAGGACATCAAATTGAGTCAGCCACATATGTGTCCCATATGAGTGTTGTGACTTAACAACCATTATGATTGTAACTCAAGGGTTACCTGTAAGCTCCCTTCAGTATGACAGAAGACAGGGCAGTAGTGCGAAGAAGAACCAGGTTTGATAGCAAACTACTGAATAATCAATTTTAAAAATGATGTACGAAGCTTTAGAAAGGTTTTACAAACAAATGTTTGCAGTTGGAATTGGGCCTTGCACTAAGCAAGGGGGAAAAAAAACCCACAGTAGCTGCTTTTTGCCATGAAAATCAACACTGCAAGAAAACTTTGTCCCTCCGTAAATGATTTTTGCCTTCCTTCAAGGAACACACCTATAATTTGAGTCTGAGAACCCTGCGGCTCATTTTATGAGATTTGAGTCATGGTTTTCCCCCCACCTTAAAAATTCTTAATTGCAGCTGTCATTTGTAGCCATCACTTTGTGGGGAAATAAACAGTTTGCATCCATCTCAAATGCAGGTGTGCTTCTTCAGGCCTGTTGAAACTGGGCCCTGTGTTTCACTTCTAGAAGATGAGCATCAGAAGTGAGGCTCTTATAAAATATTTGATCCTGTTATCAGTTGATGCCTCTTGGGCTAGACTTTTGTTATGGTTTTTAAAAATTTTTGCACTTGAGCCTCTGAAGATAGAAAGATTCTATTCAAAAATTGTAAATTTGTCAGTCTTATTTTAGCCTAACATTTTGTCTAGAAACAGTCGGTGAGATTCATTTGTGCTTCAGTGAATTCTGTTGGCCTAGAAAACTGGAAGAAGGTAAATCAGATTTAAATCAACCAAGCCTGAATTCCCACTCAACCCGATGGCCAAAATAATCCATTTCCTGCATTTGCACAATTCAAGCTTGGTTTCAAAACACACTAAGCCACAAATAAGCTATCATGCTTAGCCTTAATCATGTTTAGCCTACTCTCGAATACGTATTTTCTTCCAAGTCAGGTTCAAAAGGTTTCATGTGAACACAGCCTAAAAGTGCCACGGAAAACACAATTGGTAGGTGCCTCAGAGCAAATCTGGCTGTCAGATCTTAGACAGTGTCCAGCTTTGGCAAGTCTAGGTCCAAAATTAAACAGCAATGAATGTGGGGCAGCTGTGTATCAGAGATGGTATTCAGCAGGTTCAGACCAGTTCTGGAGAGTTGGTAGCGGAAATTTTGAATAGTTCGGAATACTACCTCTGACTGGCCCCGCCCCATCTATTCACCAAATCACATTACGCCCACCAAGCCACGTCCACAGAACCAGTAGTAAAATTTTTTTGAATCCTACCACTGCAGCGTGTATCCCAATTTACAGAGGGTGATCATCTGATAGAAGAGAATACTTGTAGCTCAAGATTGAACTATGGTATCCTTGGTATTCTCTGAGCTTGGTTGTTTTCTAGCAGACATTTCATCACCAACCTAAGCATAGTACATAAAATTATCTATTGCAATGTCCTACTCATCAATGACTACTTCAGCTTCAACCACAACAATACAAGAGCGCACAATAGATACAAACTCAAGATTAACTGCACCAAACTTGATTGCAGGAAATATGACTTCAGCAACAGAGTGGTCAATGTCTGGAATACAGTACCTGACTCTGTGGTTTCTTTGTCAAATCCCAAAAATTTTAACCTTAGATTGTCTACTGTTGAACTCACCCCTTTCCTAAGAGATCTGTGGGGGCGTGCATAAGCGCAACAACGTGCCTACCACCCCTGTCCTAATGTTCCTTTTTATTCATATCCATTTCATGTATTCATAATCATGTTTATACTTATACCTGTTATCTAATACTTGCCTGACAAATAAAATAAATAAACAAAACTAGACAATACCATCAAGGCTAGAAGGGAATTGGGTTTGCTCTCTAGTGTCTTGCCCTATAAGTGTTGGTGGAGTGTTGTTGCTGGATCCTTGCTTAGTCTGTTTATTATTAGCTTATTTTTCTGACTTGATAGTTCCTTGATTGAAGTACTGTTTACTTCTTGTCTAACACTAACCTTGGTGTTAACCCTTGCTCATCTTGGTGGTGATTGCTGGTGAGATATTTTGGTCTTTTCATTTCTTTTTTGGCTTTTTCATTGTCTTTTTTGAACAGTATGTACAGGTGAAACTCAAAAAAATTAGAACAGTGTGCAAAAGTTCATTTATTTATGTAATGCAATTTAAAAGGTGAACCTAATATATGAGATAGACTCATTACATGCAAAGCAAGATAGTTCAAGCCGTGATTTGTCATAATTGAGAAAATTATGGTTTACAGCTCATGAAAATCCCAAATCCACAATCTCAGAAAATTAGAATATTATGAAAAGGTTCAATATTCTAGGCTCAAAGTGTCCCACTCTAATCAGCTAATTAAGCCATAACACCTGCAAAGGGTTCCTGAGCCTTTAAATGGTCTCTCAGTCTGGTTCAGTAGGAATCACAATCATGGGAAAGACTGCTGACCTGATACTTGTGCAGAAAACCATCATTGACACCCTCCATAAGGAGGGAAAGCCTCAAAAGGTAATTGCAAAAGAAGTTGGATGTTCCCAAAGTGCTGTATCAAAGCACATTAATAGAAAGTTATGTGGAAGTGTGGAAGAAAAAGATGCACAAGCATCAGGGATGATCGCAGCCTGGAGAGGATTGTCAGGAAAAGGCCCTTCAAAAGTGTTGGGGACTTTTACAAGGAGTGGACTGAGGCTGGAGTCAGTGCATCAAGAGCCACCACACACAGACTGATCCTGGACATGGGCTTCAAATGTCATATTCTTCTTGTCAAGCCGCTCCTGAACAACAAACAACATCAGAAGCGTCTTACCTGGGCTAAAGAAAAAAGGAACTGGTCTGTTGCTCAGTGGTCCAAAGTCCTCTTTTCTGGTGAGAGCAACTTTTGCATCTCATTTGGAAACCAAAGACTCAGAGTCTGGAGGAAGAATGGAGAGGCACATACTGCAAGATGCTTGAAATCCAGTGTGAAGTTTCCACAGTCTGTGTTGATTTGGGGATGTGTTGATTTGTTGTTTACCTCTATGTGCCTGTTGATGGATGATTTGTCTGAGGGCCAGTCTTTCTCTGTGATGATCCTCTGTTTGAAAGCTTGTCAAAGTAGTCCTTTGACTGAGGGTATCCTTTAAGGGAAGTCTCACTGGAGCAAATCAAGTTCTTAAAATTAATTATAAGGAAGGAGAGTAGGAGCTTTGAAGTTGTCCATCTATGGCAGAAGTGGGGAACTCTGGCCCTTTTATGACTTGCTGGCTCAGGAATTCTGGAAGTCAAAGTTCACAAGTCATAAAGCAGATTCTTAACAGATTAACAGAGTTGGATGGGACCTTGTAAGTCATCTAGTCCAACCTCCTGCCCAAGCAGGAGACCCTACACCATTTCTGACAAATGGCAGTCCAGTGTCTTCTTGAAAGCCTCCAGTGATGAAGCTCCCACAACTTCTGGTTAGTTGAGCAAGAATGGTTGAAGCTTGGTCTGTAAGCCCCCATTACCTTAATAAGGGATAACAAGGGATAATAGGGGTTGTAGACCCAAACCTCTAATCAGTGTGACATTTTGGAAGGGTGTTTTAATAGGCCTACAGGCAGACTCTAAAACGTAGTATTTGTTAACGATTTCTTACAACCAAGCTGTTTTTTTTTTTTTACCCCAATCAAAATGCATGATCCAAACCATTTTGCAGTTCATAAAGTCTTTAATCTTCTCTCAGGGCTTGTTGTGTTTTGAAGATACAGGGCTGGATGATCTATTAGAGTAATTGGAGGGAGGAAGATCGACATCTTGGCCCCTAAATGATGGTCTGTGAGGCTCCCTTGATCCCTAGGATGAGCTAACTCTTTTTCCTGTGCCCAAAGCAGGAAGCAGCTCTTTGGGCGAATAGAGCTGTCTTTTCTCTTAGAAAGGAAATGCTTTCAAGAATCCAATGGTTGAAGGAAACAGTCCGTGTCCTTCGTTTATCGTGAGAATCACAGCAGGCTGCCGAATGTGGAGCCCTTTCTGACCGATACAGACTGTCAGTCTGATGTCGACTCACTCTCTCACAGCTCTAGAATCCCACTAGATCCAAATTCCTGGTGAACAAGCAAGCTATTTCTATATTCTTACTTGCTCTAAACTGAGGAATTGTTTTTTTTTTAAGGGCAGGATACACTGGCGCTTCTGGATGGGAGGTATACCCACATTCCTATGCAGCCCATTGTGGGAATAATCACACCTGATTTTGTAAGAGAATAAAACTTTTCCACTGCCCCAAAGCCACCCAATAGCCAAAAGGACAAGGAACAAGAATAGCTAAAGATTGCTAAAAGTGCATTCATCCAAAACGAAAGAAGTGAAACTGGTGAAGAAAATTAAGACAGAAATGCCCTGCCCATATTTCCCTTCATCCACAAAAAGGGATAACTGGACACCATATACAGGACAAAGAAAAAAGCCCACAGTTATAGAAAAGAAAGAATAGATCCTTCATGGCCCTCTGGCCATAAAGCACCTGAAGGCAAGATAACAAAACAATGAATGGAAACTAATCAAGGAGAGAAGCAACCTAGAACTAAGGAGACATTTCCTAATGGTGAGAATAATCAACCAGTGGAACGGCTTGCCTTCAGATGCTGTGAGGGTCCCATCAATGGAGGCTTTCAAGAAGAGACTGGGCAGCCATTTGTCTGAAATGATATGGGCTCTCCTACTCAAGTAGGGGGTTGGATTAGATGACCTCCAAGGTCCCTTCCAACTCTGTTATTCTATCATTTCTTTTAAAATATTTCTCAATGTGAGAACAATTAATCAATGGAATATCTTGCCTCTAGAAGTTGTGGGATCTCCAACACTGGAGGCTTTAAAGAAGAGATTGGACAATCATCAGTCTAGAATGATATAGGGCCTCCAGCTTCAGCAGGGAGTCAGACTAGAAGAGCTCCAAGGTCTCTCCCAACTCTGTTATTCTATTATATTAGCATGACTCAAGATCAGATGAGGAAATTACAAGCCCATCTTAGCCTGACATTTGAATTTAGTTTAGTTTAGTTTATTGTCATTGCACCTTGTACAACAAAATCAAACATCATCTTCAGTGCACGTCATGACCATGACCATGAAAATAAACACAAATACACATCCTTCACCCTCCACACATTGAATTGAAACCTCCGACACCACACCAACATTGCACTATACAGCAGAATTCAAAAGAGCTACTGCCCTGGGATAGAAGCTGTTTTTCAGCCTATTTGTCCTTGTTTTTATTATTCTGTACCATCTGCCAGATGGTAATAGTTTAAAAAAAGGGTTCCCAGGATGAGATGGATCTTTGAGAATGTTTTGAACTTTCTTAAGGCAGTGGGACCGATAAAGCTCTTCCAAAGAGGGGAGAGGACAACCAATTATCTTCTGGGGCAATGACATTAACCCTCTGGAGTGCTTTCCTATCTGCCACTGTGCAATTGGCAAACCATACAGAGGTGCGGGATTGTGTCACGTGGTGAAAACGATGATGAGTGTCCTGTGAAAGAGAAGGAAAGTGATGTTAGAGAATAAATTTTCTTATTGATGTTAGAAAATAAAATTCTTCAGTGTAGGGAATTGGGGTGGGAAGAATTTTATGAGGAAATTACAATTGGAGAGACACAATTTGGATGTTGGTGTCGATGACTTCAAATGGCACCCATGAACATCTCATTTAGTTTGAATAAGACCCTAAGCATAGTTTATGCCCTTAATCCCTTGTGACTCCATCTTCTTTGTGAATGAATGTGGGCTGTAATTAATAATTTTTCACTTGAATTTCATCTAGTGATTTCCTGCAGAAAATGATAAGATTTCAAAATCAATACATGCAGATACAAGTTAGTGTTGTGGGAGAATGAATTTTAGTTGTATTTCTTAAATTTCTGTTCTGTTCTCCTCTGTCTCTGGGGCTGTTTGCACATTTCTTTAAAACATTCACTTTGAAGATCTCTGGAGATTTCCAGGTCATAGGCAAGTGGACTTTCTGGCTTTTCTTTGAAAACATTTAGCTTCTCATCCAAGAAGCGTCTTCAGCTCTGATTGGATGGTGGGGAATGGAAGGACCATCCAGTCAGAGCTGAAGAAGCTTCTTGGATGAGAAGCGAAACATCTTCAAAGAAAAACCAGAAAGTCCAGTTGCCTCTTGAAAAAGCACCTTTGGGATTCACTTTGAAGATGCTGAGAAAGTGTTCTTGTTGTCATTGTTGATGTGCCTTTAACAAGGGTGCTGGAATTAATCACCTTATGTCTGATTCATTTTTTCTGATCTTCTCTCCATGAATTTCTCTCCCCCTTCCATCTCAACTTTGTAGGTGGCAAGTGGTATAAACGACACTTGACTTACCGGCTAATCAACTGGCCTTGGTATCTGCCAGAGCAGCAGGTCCGTCTGGCAGTAAAAACAGCTTTTGAGCTGTGGAGCAATGTCTCTTCCTTGGTGTTTTGGGAAGTAGCTGAAGAGCCTGCAGATATTCGCCTGACATTCTTCTATGGGGATCACAATGATGGAGTTGAGAATGCCTTTGATGGTCCAGGTGCTGATTTGTTATGTCTTACCTCTTAAACATCCTTTGGTTATAAGACCATATTGGTCCAGAATTCTGATTTCATGCATCTTCTATCATGGGGTTCCTACTGTCAGGACTTCAAAAGAAACAGGTGACCAAGAGCCCTGGGCTTAGAGAGGGGCAGAGAGAAAGCTGGTAGGACAGAAATTAGATTTACCCATTCCTGGTGTTTTTCAAATGTGTAGAAAACACCATTTCCTTGATACTGTAATCTGGTTTTGCTCTACACTATCAAGACATGTTGCAAATAAAATGAACATTGGTAATCAACCTGGCTGAAGACTTGAGATTCTGATCCTAAGTTTGAGGAGCCTCATGGCTTATGAGATTCTTCTGCATGGGATCTATGCAAAATTCAAAATGAGTTTTGCACCTGTATGCAGAATTCCTCCTTACCTTTGGCAACTAAGCAATTTATTTCTCAGAAATTATCTTAATTTTTTAAAAACTTTTTAGCGCTGAAGTCTTGCAGCAGGTATTTTCCTTGAACAACATTTTTAAGGAACTCTCTTTCTTCTGGGTCTTCAATCATCTCAGTAGGTCTTTTAAGGGGAAAGGTGACTTGGTGGCTTTTCACTGTCCTCCTCATAGGAATCACTTAGATTTTCCTTCATGCAATTCAAAAAAAGCACACAGTATTAAGTAAAAATATGACAACAGGGGTGAAAGCAATTTATTTTATGACTCTTTGGCCTGGAATGAGGATGAGGCTTTTCGTTTCTCTGCTGCAGCAACTTAGAGCCAGGCATTTATTCTTCTGCTCCTAGGATTGGGAAGTTGGCAGCAATAAAGACGATCGTAGAAGAAGCATCAGCAGTATGTAATTCTCTGATGGAGGGAGTTGATTGACTTTCATAGCTAAATATAAATAGTGTTCAAATTGATCTGCGATCTGATTTCTCTTTCTTTTTTCTTAGGGGGTGCTTTGGCACACGCCTTCTTCCCACGCCGTGGTGAGGCCCATTTTGACAATGACGAGAGATGGTCCCTGGACAGTGGGAAAGGACGTAACCTCTTTGTGGTGATGGCACATGAAATTGGTCATACACTGGGCCTGGAACACTCTCCTGTGTCCAATGCTCTTATGTCCCCCTACTACAAGAAGCTGGGCAAGGGTTTTGTCTTGAACTGGGATGATGTTCTTGCCATTCAGAATTTATATGGTAAATAGAATTTATTTTCTCAAGAGTAAAACTTTTTCAAGGTAAAGACTGCATGACCCCATCTTAAAATATAGACCACAGCCTTGGAACCAGTTGGAGTGAATGAGACTCTAGGAAGAGTGCAAAGAAGAACAGCAAAGTTAATTAAGAGACTGGAAGCTAAAACAATGATGAATGGTTACAGGAATTGGGTATGTAAACGAAGAGAAGGACTAGGGGGTGGAATGATAGGACATTTCCTGTATTTGAGGGGCTGTCATAGTGAAGATGGGGGTCAACCTATTCTCCAAAGAACCTGTGGGCAGGACAAGAAATTACAGATGGAAGTTTATCCAAGGCAGATCCAACCTAAAATTAAGGAGAAATTTCCTTGCAGTGAAACAATTAATCAGTGAAATAGTTTGCCTGCACAAGATGTGGATGCTCCATACCTGGAGATTTTAAGAAGAGATTGGACAGCCCTTTGTCTAGAATGGCATAGGGTCTTCTGCTCAAACAGGGGGTTGGACTAGAAGACCTCCAAGGTCCCTTCTAACTCTGTTATTCTCTAAATTTGGAGTAGAGGAATTGTTTAGCTCTTTCAGAATACCTGCTGTTCCAGTTGAAATAGCTGTTACAACTTCACTTTCTCCTTTACAAATGTTCTTTCCATCCAACTACCCAATATTCAGAGATGTGTGACTCTTATATAAGGCTGTGCTACCTGGTCACTATGTTTATGACACTAGGAAATTAGGAAATTTTAGGAATCAACTTTGTTAATTGTAACATGCCATTCTTCAGAGAACCACAAAGTGCTTGTGATTTTTCCTTTTTCACCTGTGCCTCCTTTTATTTATGCAGTGAGAAGATGACTGGCCCAAAATTACTCTATTAATACTTTGTCTGCAGTTCTTGCTTATTCTCCCTAGATCATTCTCACACACTACCAAATTACAGCCGTTGACTGACCTTACACTAGAACTTTTATCTTGCAAAAATTCTAATAACCACCAAATGGCAGCAAAAAGAGAACCTTTCTCTGACTTCCCAGTCTGATAGTTCCATATTGAAAGATCTGGTTGTTTATCCCACTAAGTGGAATGGTAATGACAAAACTGCTTGGATGGGAAAACAGCTACTAGGGATTTTTTCAAAGTTTAAATTTATTTTGCAACATTTACCTTTAAGCTAGAGAACAAACCTAAATCAGAAAAAGAAAAAGAATGTCAATATATTTTATTTAAGGCAATCAAATAAGCCTGCTTCCATAATATGTTCAGTATATTCACAATGTGTTCAAAGAGCTATGGTGGCACTGTGGTTATAATGCAGTATTGCTGCCTAACTCACTGCTCACTGCTAGGAATTCGATTCGGATCGGCTCAAGGTTGACGCAGCCTTCCATCCTCTGAGGTCAGTAAAATGTGGACTCAGATTGTTGGCAGCAATATGCTGACTCTGTAAACCACTTAGAAAAAACTGTAAAGCAGTATGAAGAAGTATATAAGTCTAAGCGTTATTTCTATTGCTAAACTGCTGAATTAGGTATTGCTTTTTATGTGAGACAAGATTTCAAACACATATCCCGTTTCCCCGAAAATAAGATCCAACCAGAAAATAAGCCCTAGATGATTTTTCAGGATGCTTGTAATTTAAGCCCTACCTCCAAAATAAGCCCCAGTTAAGATTGTCAACCAGACCCATTTAGTACCATATTTTCCCCCAAATAATGCATCTTTTGGACCTGGTCTTATTTTCGGGGTGACACAAATACCTAATTTTCCAGTATATATAGTCTGTGTAACTATATAAAGATACTGATTGAACTCTCCTGCTCAATTAACACCAACAATACATACAGATCGTAGTTTGCTTCTGAATGTTGCCTTTTCTTTTGAACAGGAAAACCATCCCGAGGCCCAATAGTCCAGCTTCCAGGAAAATCATTTGCTCGTTTCCAGGATGGGAAGCAGTACCTTGAAAACAGGGAGCAGAATCAAGAGACAAATTTCAGGTTCCATTACTGCATGTCATTTTTTGATGCCTTAACTGTAGGTAAGAATGAAGGGACTTGGATATTGTAGCACACTTTCTCAAGAGAGATCTGCTGTGAACTCTACATAGGCGTCAGGAAGGGCATCCGGCCCGAAAATGCTCAGTTGCATTCAGTCACCCTGACTCCACCCTGATGCAAAGGATTATAGGGTCATTACATTAAAAGAAAAAAAAATTATAGCAAATGTCAGTCATTGCTTGCTATGGGCAGTTTTTGCAGAAAGCAGATGTATAGGCCAATTTTTGGCTAAAACTCCATCAATTGCAATTATATGACCATGGGACACTGCACATGGCTATAAATGCAGGTTGGATGCCAAGTGCCCAAAATACAGTCATGTGACCACTAGGGGAGACTCAGCAGTTGGAACTTTGGAACCTGCTTGCAAATATCTTTTGGGGGGTGTCATAACATCAATTAATCACTAAGTGACCAGTTATAAGTCAAAGGCTACTTGTACACAGTCACATATGATCCACTCATCTTGCAGCTGGACTACTGTAATTAGCTCTAGAAAGGCCTGTCCTTGAAGGCTATGTTGATGTTTTAACCAGTACAGAATGCAATTGCCCAAGTATGAGGATGTTGGAATTTGTCCATGTATCTTCACTGTTTCAGGAGCTGTGTTAATTACCAGTCAGCTTACAGGTGCAATTCAAGTTGTAAGTCATCGAAAGCCAGAGTCTGGGACTTATGGCTCTTGCCTTTTCCAGACTGAATCTGATAATGAGATCCAGACAGAAAGCTTACAAAAGCTTCCTTCTTTGAGCTACTTATAGGGAATCTGAGAGGTAGGGACCTTTCAGTGATAATCCCCTGGGTATGTGACTGCTTATCCCTAGTTATCTGACCTCCTCTTCCAGCTTTCTGGTTTTCTAAAGGACTTTATCAAGATTTGAGCCCTTAGGAAAAATTTGGAAATGTGGAGGCTTAGCCAGCCACTGTGAGCGATTCTTTACAAGTTACCAGAAGCATTTTACATGATTAGATGCAGTTAGCATTTTGGTTATAAGCCTCTCAGAATCCACAGGAATCGAGTAACATAGAAGTACAGTTTTTTTAAAAAGTGATTTTTACACTTCTGAGCTGTTTTATAGTTTTTCCAGGTGAAAAGGCTGTAATACCCTCAATGCTATTGAATACTAATGTGGTTATTATAGAACAAAGGTCTCCAACCTTGGCAACTTTAAGACTTGTGCTGTGGACTTCAACTCCTAAAATTCCTCAGCCAGCAAAGCAAAGCTGGCTGAGGAATTCTGGGAATTGAACTCCACAAGTTTAAAAGTTGCGAAGGTTGGAGACCCCTGTTATAGAACAATGGCTGTTTAATGAAGTTTTCGTGAATTTTATTTATTCAAACATTTGTTTTTAATCTTTTATCTCTCAGAAACTCACAGTTGTCCTTACCTTTCATTTTTTTAATCTTCACAATACTGGGTGGGGTAGAGGAGATTAAATTGAAAACTTCCTATTATCTAGTCAGCTGCGGAGTGGGGAAATGTAAACTTGAATTTCTTCAGTTATGGTTCAGTGTTGATTAGGTTTTACTATAATCTTGATTTCATTGTAATTTTGTTGTGTCATTATTATTATATTATTGTTACTTACCTTGAATGCTATTGTGGGGAGGTGTGGCAAGTTGTACATTTAAATAAAAAATAGTAAATAAAATATACCAGAATTCCAATCAATGCACATTAAGCACATCAGTAATTATTATGTCTTTGAAATATTCAAGACCTTTACATTTTATTTTATATAGATATGGAAGATAATCTGTACATCTTTAAAGGAAAGTATTATTGGATTGTATCCAAAGGAGAGTCTACTACTGGTCCATACCTTCTCCAAACCAAATGGCCAGGTCTTCCTTCTGCCATTGATGCTACAGCCTTCTCCGAGAAAGACAGGAAATTCTACTTTTTTAAAGGTAGTTTCATTTATTGGGGATATCAAATCAGACCTTATTTCAGCTGCATCATTGCCCAGAGGCTATAGATAAAATATAATCTTTCATCTTCCACCTTTCCATTTACAATTTGGCTGTAAAAATTACAGCATGCCTTTTCAAATTGTTCTCAGAATTGCTGAAATACAGTGCTTGCAATATTTCAGAAGCCATTCTTTATCAGTGGAAGATGGTGTTGATTTTTAACAATATTAGAGAATTCCAAAGGACAGACTGGGTGAGCGATGTGGGATTGCAAACCCTGTGCATTTGACCCAAATTGGTCTCTGACAGAAAGCCACTCGAAGAGACTAGAAGCATTAGAAATGTGGATTTACAGATGGCTTTTACTTATGAGCTGGGTTGACACAATCAGAAATGAGGAAGTGATAAGCTGCCTGCGAAAGCAAAGGGGAATTATCAAAACCATTAAAAAATGAAAGTTAGAATATTTCGGACATGTGATGTGACACTTGGAAAAATACGCCATACTCCACTTAATCCTCTCGGGAAAGATTGAAGGCAAATGAGGTCCAGGCAGAAGAAGAACATAATGGTTTCAAAATATAAGGGACTGCTTTGGACAAAACTCAGCAGCATTTTCTCATGCGGCTGTTGATAAAAATAGGAGCTCCAATATGATCGTGAACATCTGATGACAGATATGGCAGAAGAAGAAGGAGAAGGAGAAGGAGGAGGAGAAGAAGAAGAAGAAGAAGAAGAAGAAGAAGAAGAAGAAGAAGAAG
>BLBF01000036.1:13270874-13282843 GCA_015471245.1 Laticauda colubrina | reverse complement strand
GAAGAAGAAGAAGAAGAAGAAGAAGAAGAAGAAGAAGAAGAAGAAGATATTGTCCTGCCACTTGTCATTTGCTACTCAACACACCAGGCAGAAATTGTCAGTGTCGGTTGTGTCATGACTAGTTACTCTTTCCAGCTGAAACAAAGGGTGATGCATTAGTCATATGGTAACTCTTGCCTTGTGCACATCCCCTTGCAGCCTTAGTTTCTGTGGTCATTTTGTGTATATCTGTGCTTTTTTTCTTCATCAATACAGATAAAGTGAGGTTCTATTTTATTTAATATATGTGTTGATTATTTTTAGGTTTATTTCTCATATAAAGTAATGATATACAACCCTATCTTTTTTACTTATTGCCTTAAAAATGGGCTTTGTCTTTGGTTTGGGAAAGCATTAAATTTATTTACATTATTTGGTACTCATCATGCCTCCTGGTACCAATTAACGATGAGTATTGAGGTACCACTGTACTGGCCAAGAAAGCCTACACCAATATGTTGCCCCATCTTATTGGAAAGGTTTCCCGAAAGCCATCTAATTTTGGCTCACAGAGACTTGCTGTCTCAGTCTTCTTAACATACAAAACTACATTAATTTAAGTAGGAAGCCTTGTTGGTTTGCTGTCTGCCTTGAACTGGTTTACTTGTATTTAGTTGTTGCACAGGCAGGAACTGTCTGCAAAAGTTGATGGGGTTAGCGGAGATGGTTAAATTGACTGCTTTGACAAAAAAAACCCCACCATAAGTACTCTTGTTTCTACTTGGAAACTACTTCTGGACTTTGTTCTTGTGATAGAAAAAAAGAAAATTAGATAGATTTGTTGATATAAAAATGGCTAGTTTATACTACTGTATTATGTAAACATTGAGATTGGATGTTACTGTCTTATACTGCACCAAAGGGAGTTGGAAGTCAATGCCTTTTCTTTCTTTTTCCCTTCTTTTCTACACTCTTCCCTTCTCCTTTCCCTCCCCTATTTTTCCTATTTATTTTTATATTTTTTTGTATTTTATATTATAACCAAATAAAAAATGCAACAACAAAATAATAATGATAATTTAAACAATATTTTATAGATCTTTCTCACTATCACCTACTTTTATTCTCCAGTTCGGAAAAAAAATAAACCAAGAAAGCATTGGTGCTATCTGCTGGTTTTCTGTGGAAAAACACCCTTGCCTATTTATTCTACTTTAATTCTGTCTCGGATTTAAATTAGTTCTCAGCTTAGCTGTGATGACCCATATTTTAGGGTTGAAATGCTGCCAGGAATAATTATATTGCTTGAACGGTATTCCATTGTTCCATACAGAGAAAATTGCTGAATTAATATCAAGATTTCCCCACATGTAGAATATGGGCCTTGCCACAGCCATCACTCAATAGTGGATAACACTCTGGCAGCCCATTTCAATAAAGGTAACAATTCTCTTGCACTAAAGCCCATGTCCCACTGTACCAACGGATGCAAAGAGGACGTAAAACGTTAAAAAAAGCTTGCCATCCATTGGAAAATGCTATGCATCCATTGTGTACTCATTGCATATGTGTTTCATACGCTCTATCCGTCAAGCATCCGTCCACTGCGATTTCATCCGCAGAAAAAGTTTTGAGCTACACAGAACTTTGTGAACAGATGAACTTTCCGCTGTGTAGAATGCAAATCCGCGGCATCCGAGCAACAAATGTTCTATGTTCGTTTATCATCTGTTAAATGACCGCTGTATCCTCTCTGCATCCTCTGGGCATCCTTGCAACTCACATCCGCTACAGCTGAAAATGGAAAGAGGGAGGAAACAAAAGGTACATGGAACGTCTACACAGCGTTAGTAGCACGGAAATAGAAAGGATGCACAGTGAACGGTTTGCATCCATTTTGCGTCCGTCGGCCAGTGGGACCTAGCCTTTAAAAAAGTTGGAAGAGATATTATGAACCCACAAAGAGTCCAGCCTGGTCTCTCACTCAATCCAGCTTTCTGTGTAATCTCTTGGCCAGCCAGGTACATTCAGGAAGGTGAGAATGCTCATGTTACAGGTAGTTCTCAATTTATGAGCACAGGTGGGATCTGGCTGGCATAACAACCAGTTCGGGAAGTGCATGCATGCTGCACGTGCATGCTGCAAACGCATGCTGCACGTGCGTTCGCGCTACCGGCTCCGGGAAGCATTTACCTTCTCCAGCTGATGAGCAGCACTCAGTTGTGCTACACAAAGCAGCTGAGGAGGAAAACGCAGTCACTAAGACATCCTAGAGCAGTGTGGCTAACCTTTTTGGGCTCCTGTGAGAAAAATTCTGTGCACGCTTGCACACTCACATTTGTGTGCCAGCACCCAGAAGTCAATGCGCACCGCCCCATACCCCCTATGCATGCATGCATAAAATCAGCTGTGAGGGGTGCGCGTGCTCAGCGCCTGCAGCTCGCGTGCCAGCACAAATGGCTCTGTATGCCACCTGTGCCATCACGGGCCTAGAGCCTGGGTGGGCAGGGGGGCCAAACAGCAAATCAAAACCACATCCTAGCAAACCGGTTTGGTGTCAGCTGCTCTTCAGAGCTAGCGGTTCTATAGAACTGGACCGAACCAATAGGATCCCAACCCTGTCTGAATCAATAGGATCCCACCACCACTAAGCTTTGCTTAGTGACAGTTCAAAGTTGTGAGGGACCTCCCCAGAGCTACTTATGACCCAGTTTCAAAGTTCTGACACAGCCTCCCCTCATGGTCACTTAAGCCCATGTCACACTGCACCAACGGATGGAAAGAGGATGTAAAACGGAGAGAAACACTTGCCATCCGTTGGTTAACACGATTCATCTGTTCTATACTCACTGCGTCTGTTTTTCATCCTCTCTATCCGTCCAGCATCTGTCGACTGAGGTTCCATCCGCTCAAAAAGTTTTGAGCTGCTCAAAACTTTTTGAGCGGAAAATGTATCCAACGCGTCCGTTCTGCATCCACAACGCATATCTCGGATATTAAGGATGTCTAGAGGATGCCTAGAGGATGCAAAAGGACACATAGTGGAAAACCTATATTGCCTATAAAAGGGGGGAGCAACTCACCTAGATCTCACTTTCAGTCAGGCAGCCCTGTGGTGCAGACCTCTTCAGCCTTCATCTGGATCTTGCTCTTCCACAGCATCCAGTCATCTCCACCATGGAACGTAACACACTCCTTTTGGTAGCGACCATCTTTCTGCAACAGTGCGAAGCCATCTACAGGCTCTTTCAACTGTTCTACGGGAAGAAAAGGAGGCATCCAAGAAGTGTCTGGGTTCGAAGATGGATCGGGAGAAGAGCAGAGTATGGACTGTACAACAAGCTGATGGTGGAGCTCAAGAACGAAGACACTCGGGCATTCCAGAACTTCATGAGGATGCTTCCAGCCATGTTTGATGAAGTTGTGGAGCGGCTGAGACCCAGGTTGACCAAGTCGAGCACCAACCTCCGGCCCAGCCTGGACCCTGGACTGAAGGTGGCACTGACTCTGTGCCACCTGGCCTCAGGAACCACCTACAGGAGCATGCAGTATGGCTGGAGGGTGCCACACAACACCATCAGCATTGTGGTCAGAGAAGTGGTGCAGGCCATCATCGAAGAATACCTGGAGGAGCTCCTCCAGTGCCCCTCCAGTGAAGAAGGCTGGAAGAAAGTTGCAGAGCAGTGGTATCAGAGGTGGACCTTCCCCCACACCGTTGGAGCCATAGAAGGCAAGCACGTGGCCTGCAAAGCTCCAGCCAAGTCGGGGTCCACTTATTTCAACTACAAGGGCTTCTTCAGCATCATCCTCTTCGCCATGGTCGATGCTGACTAAAAGTTCATGGACATCGATGCTTCAGGCAACGGGTCAGCTTCAGATGCCCAGGTATACAACGCCAGTGACCTCAAGAAGGGGCTGGAATGCAACCTCATCATGGGCTTCCCAGATCCAGACCCCCTGCCCAACAACACGCAAGATGTGCCCTACTTCATCGTGGGGGATGACGCCTTCTCCCTCAGAACCTACCTCATGAAGCCCTACAGCTCCAGACTCCTCACCCGTGAAAAGAGGATCTTCAACTACAGGCTGTCCAGGGCAAGGCGGGTGGTGGAGAACGCCTTTCGCATCCTGGCCAACAAGTTCCAGGTACTTTTCACCACCATGCAGCATCGCCCACAGACCGTGAGGAGGATCGTGGAAATTTGCTGCATCCTGCACCATCTCATGCGCACCCGCTACCCAGTCTTGCAGAACAGGCTCGTGGACCTCCAACAAGGCAATGGGGACATGGAGCCTGGGGAATGGAGGCAAGGGGGAAACCTGATAGACACTAAGGATGTGCAAGGCCCCAACAGAGCTTCACGTGAAGGGAAAAAGCAGCGCAACCTCCTGAGACACTGGTGCAACTCCCCAGCTGGAGCAGTGGAGTGGCAAGACATCACACTGATGAGATTGGGTCATGTATGTTGAGTGGGCCTACAATGAACAGGGCATTTAATAAAGAGTTGTGTTTATGTTGACATGTGTGGATGATTGATTACATTATTATTGATAATAAAGGGCCATAGGTGTGGCACCTGGGAGGGTGGACCAAACAGTCCCATTATGCTTGCACTGGAGGTTTATCTATCCCACAGCTATCTTAACCCATCCCAAAGGTATCCCTGCCCATCCCACTGCTATCCTTTCCCATCCCAAAGGTATCCCTGCCCACCCCACTGCTATCTTAACCCATCCCACATCCATCTTAACCCATCCTACAAGCATGCAAAGGCTTAAAAATTTCTAAAAGTTTCCACCAAGACTTTATTTAATAAAATAAATGAAGCAAGTGTGTGAAGCAAAGATAATCTTTATTAATAACAAGCTGTAAAAGAAAAATTACCCAAGTCAAGTGTCCAAAGCAAAAATAAAGGGCTGCCTGTGCTGCTGGACCTCCTGGTAGCCATAGCCTTGGGAGGGTAGGGCCTGTGGAAAGCCTTGGAAGGGCAGTGACTTCACCTGGGGTGGAGGAGCAGGCCTGGACTTGGTGGGAGCAGGTTCATCTTGGTCTGGAGGGTTGTGAAGAAGATCGGTGATCCTGTCCTTCACCACCTGGTACTGGGGTTTCGCCATGTTCATGAGGGCCTGGTTGACATAGGTGAGGAAGGGCTTGCGGTTGGAGGATGGGGCGTCGGTGTGTACCAGCTGAGAGAGGAGATCTACGCTGCTCCTGATGGTGTCTCTTATCTCCAGCAGGACAGTGTGGCTCTGTCCCTCCTGTCTGGCTCTCTGCCTTTATGTGGAGGTGGAGCTGGGGGTGGATGGGGGTTGGGCTGTGGTGGAAGTGCCGTCTCCTTTCTCCCACTGCGTCAGGGTGTCCTCCATGCGCTCTGCCACGGGTAGTGCAGCTGTCGGGGGGGTCTCCGTCGTGGCACGCTCCACAGACACCTGCTTGGAGACAGGAGCTGACTCTCGGCCAGAAGAGGACTGGCTCTCAGCAGGCTGCCTGAGAGAGCAGCAGGCTGCCTGAGAGAGAGGGTTGTGAGAGGGGCTGCTCCTCGGTGGCAGATCTCACCCTGCAGGAAGATGCACCTGGCCATCATGTAGGTCTCTCTGTCCATCAGCTTGACTGCGGCCTGGCCAGATTTCTTGAAGTGCAGCTTCCCGTACCATGTGTGCATGTGCTTCCACCAGCCGAGGAGCACCTCCGAAGTGTAGCCCAGGCTCTCCGCCTTCTCTTTCTAAGCAGCCTGCTTCCTTTTGGTGTCACGATAGAGCCTGTGTCCCTTCCGCCATAGATACTTGTTCTCCCTCAGCCACTCCAGCACCTCCTCCTCATGTTCCTCTTCTATGTTGTGTTGCCTCCTCTCCCATTCACGTGTCTGCCTCTTCCTCCCTTTGGCAGGGCCATATGGGCCCTCATCAGAGGGGCTTTGAGGTTGTAGGGGCTGCTCTTCCACACCAGCAGCAGCAAAAGCAGGACCAGCATTACCAGCAGGACCAGCAGCACCAGGTGCAGGACCAGGAGCACCAGCAGGACCAGGAGCACCAGCAGGACCAGCAGGACCAGGAGCAGCGCCAGCAGAGTAAACACCAGCAGAAGCACCAGCACCAGGAGCAGCACCAGCAGAGTAAGCACCAGCAGAAGCACCAGCACCAGGAGCAGCGCCAGCAGAGTAAGCACCAGCACCAGGGAGCAGCGCCAGCAGAGTAAGCACCAGCAGAAGCACCAGCACCAGGAGCAGTGCCAACAGAGTAAGCACCAGCAGAAGCACCATCACCAGAAGCAACATCAGCAGAAGCACCACCTCCAGAAGCAGCATCAGCAGAGTAAGCATCAGCAGAAGCACCACCTCCAGAAGCAGCATCAGCAGATGCCCCAGCACCAGAAGATCGAGGCCGGGTAGCAGAAGCCCCAGCAGAAGCAGAGTCAGGGCCAGGGGGTGGGAGGATAGCCCTGTCCATCTTGCCAGGGATGGCAGCAGATAGCAGAGGCTTCCGTTTCTTCCCCATGGTTGTTGGGTTGCTGGCTGGCTGGCTGGTTGACTGCCTGGTTGGCTGGAGAGCTGTGTCTGGAAGCAGGTCTTTCCTCTGAATGGTGACCTGCTTGGGAGCTGCTTCCCTTTATATCCGCAGGGCTGACGCAATGCATTCTCCCCGCATGCACAGTGAATGCTAGGCATCCGCTAGGCATCCGCTAGGCTTCCGCTCTGCATCCGCTTCATCCGCTAGGCTTCCGCTGTGTATCCGCTTCATCCGCTTGGCGTCCGCTCTGCATCCGCTCTTTCTGTTCCGCGTCCGCTTTGCTGCGCTCCCCCGGAAGCCTTGCGGATGTGCCATCCGCTCCCATCCGCTTCCATCCACTAGGCTTCCGTGGAGCATCCGCTTTCCATCCGCCCTATGTCCTCCCCCCGTCCGTTCCTTTCCGTGTTGTCCGCTCTGGTTATGCAAATTTTTGCCCCTTTTGGGAGCGGATAACAATGGATGGAACATTTTTCTCTTCCGCTGTGTCCTTTTTACAAACATTTTGCATCCGTCGGCCAGTGTGACAGGGCCTTTAAATCACATTTTGGGTGCTTGGCAACTGGCCCACATTTTCAGCTGTTTGCAATGACCCATTTTCATGTGATTGTGATTTGAGGCATTTTTTTTTGCCAAAAACCAACTTTTACTCCTGGTTTTCTTAAAAAAAAAAAAAAAAAGCCCATTGGCTAAAACAGGTTTGTTTAATGATTGTGGCATTTGCTTAAATGACTGCTGCAAGAAAGGCAAGAAAGCCGGGCACAGTCACATGGCAACCTCCTTAATGACTGCCACAATTTATGGAATTATGGTCACAATTCCAGGTTCAGTTATAGATATAAGCCGGGGACTCTCTTTACTGGTTTAAGCAATCTCTGGCTCATATGTCAGTGTACATCCATTAGTGCAAGTCATTGCTTTATTACTTGCAACAATTATAGCCACAGCAGTAGCATTTAGTCTTATATACTGCCCCATAATGCTTTTTACAATGGGCAGTTTACAGTATCAGCCTATTGTCTCCAACAATCTGAATCCTCCTTTTACTGAGCTTGTAAGGATGGAAAGCTGAGTCAACCTTGAGCTGGTGAGACTCAAACTGCTGAAATGCTGGCCGTTGGCAGTCAGCAGGGTCGAACTACAGGCTGTGGGCCGAGTTGGCCTGCAACACTGCATTGTAACTACTCGGCAGCCCTGAAAATGGTTTCAGCCTTGGAGTTTTGATTCTGTTGGGTGTATTAACTGGAACCCTGACACCACTGTGCCATCTAGACTCTTTGCAATTTAATGCAAGCAATAATGAAAATCAAATTATATAATAAAATATTTAGGAATCTCAGTCTGTAAACAATGTACTAGCCCTTATTGCACAGTAAAAGAAAGTGGGCCAGCCTTGCTTGCTATAATTGCAGATGCCAGAGGGATGGAGCTGATTTAGGGGTTTTAGAGCTGGGCTGTGGAATAGCAAAGACAGTAGCTATAAATGCTGTTCAATTATTAGCTCTTCAGAGAAGGAGAAAGCAAAGTGCCAGCGGGAGAGCTTTGTTCCAGCAGCAGGGTTTAGATGGAAGAGGGTTTTGCTTGGGCTTGGCTCTCCCCCAGCTTAGGCCTTGAGATTGAGAAAGTGACATCCAGGCATGAACGGGCCCCTGTAAAAAATAAGCACTTGTGCCTGAAATCATGAATCCTGTTTTACAGTTCTGGATATTCTGAGCATCTCTGTGGAAACACCAAAGGAATTGGAGGTCTATCGGCATACTTTGCAGCCGCTGCTCTGGCTTTATTCTCCTGACATGTACCCCACAACAAATCTAACATCCCAAGCAGGTTATATACCAAGGCATGCTGTATAAAGTCTTTTTAATGTGCTATGTCCTTTTGGGCAGGGGTCTCCAATCTTGGCAGCTTTGCTGGAATTCTGAGAGTTGAAGTCCACAAGTCTAAAAGTTGCCAAGGTTGGAGATCCCTGCTTTAGGGTTTGTATTTGCTCTTGAGTCTTTTTGTGATTTAGCAGTCTCTTTGTGGAATTGAGAGAGAGAAAAGGAAGGAAGGAAGGAAGGAAGGAAGGAAGGAAGGAAGGAAGGAAGGAAGGAAGGAAGGAAGGAAAGAAGGCAGGCAGGCAGGCAGGCAGGCAGGCTATATTTATATAACATTCTAACTGGTTAAGCCCATGTCACACTGCACCAACGGAGCGAAAGAGGATGTAAAACGGAGAAAAACACTTGCCATCCGTTGGTTAACGCGATGCTTCCGTTTTGTACTCAGTGCGTCCGTTTTTCTTCCTCTATATCCGTCCAGCATCCGTCGACTGAGATTCCATCTGCTCAAAAAGTTTTGAGCTGCTCAAAACTTTTTGAGCAGAAAATGTATCCAACGTGTCCGTTCTGCATCCGCAACGCATACGGGGAACATCTGTTCTGCATCCGTCATCATCCGTTACGCGTCCGCTACATCCGCTAGGCATCCGCTGTGCATCCACGCAACTCAAATCCGCTCCAGCGGAAAGCGGACACAGGGAGGAAGTGGAACGGACGCGGAACAGACACGCAGCATTAGTAGCACGGACGGAGAAAGGATGAAAGTGGATGCAGCTCGCATACAAAGCATTTAAAATGGAAAAAAAGGTTCGCAGAGGGGACCTATCTCGGGTATTAAGGATGTCTAGAGGATGCCTAGAGGATGCAAAAGGACACATAGGGGAAAACCTATATTGCCTATAAAAAGGGGGAGCAAGTCACCTGGATCTCACTTTCAGTCCAGCAGCCCTGCTGTGCAGACCTCTGCAGCCTTCATCTGCCTCTTGCTCTTCCACAGCATCCAGTCATGTCCACCATGGATCGTAACACAGTCCTTTTGGTAGCCACCATCGTTCTGCAACAGTGCGAAGCCATCTACAAGCTCTTTCAACTACTACGGGAAGAAGAGGAGGCGGCCAAGAAGCGTCTGGGTCCGAAGATGTTTCGGGACAAGAGCAGAGTACAGACTGTACAACAAGCTGAAGGTGGAGCTGAGGAACGAAGACACTCGTGCATTCCAGAACTTCATGAGGATGCCTCCAGCCATGTTTGACAAAGTTGTGGAGCGGCTGAGACCCAGGTTGACCAAGCAGAGCACCAACTTCTGGCCCAGCCTGGACCCTGGGCTGAAGGTGGCACTGACTCTGCGCCACCTGGCCTCAAGGACCACCTACAGGAGATGCAGTACGGCTGGAGGGTGCCACACAACACCATCAGCATTGTGGTCAGAGAAGTGGTGCAGGCCATCATCGCAGAATACCTGGAGGAGCTCCTCCAGTGCCCCTCCAATGAAGAAGGCTGGAAGAAAGTTGCAGAGCATTGCTATCAGAGGTGGAACTTCCCACACACCGTTGGAGCCATAGATGGGAAGCACGTGGCCTGCAAAGCGCCAGCCAAGTCGGGGTCCACTTATTTCAACTACAAGGGCTTCTTCAGCATCGTACTCTTTGCCATGGTCGATGCTGACTACAAGTTCATGTACATCGATGCTTCAGGCAACGGGTCAGCTTCAGATGCCCAGGTATACAACGCCAGTGACCTCAAGGAGGGGCTGGAACGCAACCTCATCATGGGCTTCCCAGATCCAGACCCCCTGCCCAACGACATGCAAGATGTGCCCTACTTCATCGTGGGGGATGACGCCTTCTCCCTCAGAACCTACCTCATGAAGCCCTACACTTCCAGACTCCTCACCCGTGAAGAAAGGATCTTCAACTACAGGCTGTCCAGGGCAAGGCGGGTGGTGGAGAACGTCTTTGGCATCCTGGCCAACAAGTTCCAGGTACTTCTCACCACCATGCAGCATCACCCACAGACCGTGAGGAGGATCGTGGAAGCTTGCTGCATCCTGCACAATCTCATGCGCACCCGCTCCCAGTGTTGTAGAACAGGCTCGTGGACCTCCAACAAGGCAATGGGGACATGGAGCTTGGGGAATGGAGGCAAGGGGGAAACCTGATAGACACTGAGAATGTGCAAGGCTCCAACAGAGCCTCACATGAAGGGAAGAAGCAGCGCAACCTCCTGAAACACTGGTGCAACTCCCCAGCTGGAGCAGTGGAGAGGCAAGATAGGATGGTAGATGATTAATGGATGCTTCCTTCAGCCTGTCTCATCACACTGATGAGATTGGGCCATGTATGTTGGGTGGGCCTACAATGAACAGGGCATTTAATAAAGAGTTGTGTTTATGTTGACATGTGTGGATGATTGATTACATTATTATTGATAATAAAGGGCCATAGGTGTGGCAGCTGGGAGGGTGGACCATACAGTCCCATTATGCTTGCACTGGAGGTTTATCTATCCCACAGCTATCTTAACCCATCCCAAAGGTATCCTAACCCATCCCACAGGTATCCCTGCCCATCCCACTGCTATCTCAACCCATCCCACAGCTATCTTAACCCATCCCAAAGGAATCCCTACCCATCCCACTGCTATCCTTACCCATCCCAAAGGTATCCCTGCCCATCCCACTGCTATCCTTACCCATCCCACAAGCATGTAAAGGCTTAAACCATTTCTAAAAATTTCCACCAAGACTTTATTGACAAAAATAAATGAAGCAAGTGTGTGGAGCAAAGATAATCTTTGTTAATAACAAGCTGTAAAAGAAAAATGACCCAAGTCAAGTGTCCAAATAAAGTCTACAGGTAGCCACCCAGTCTCTGGCACTCTTCTCTGTCACTCAGAGGTGTGCCCAGTCTCAGGGGTGAAGGGTCCAGGTGCTGTGGAGGTGGCTGCTGCTGGAGTGCTGGTCTGAAGCGCCACTGGGGTTCCTGGCCCCGAGAGGACAACAGGGGACGGTGTGTTGAGGAAGCTCTGAGACAGCTGGCTCAGCCCCGTGATGTTGAGAGCTCCTTCCTCCATGCCTTGGGGTGTCAGCCCCAGTACCAACGATAGATGTACTGAGGCCGGGCTTGGCTGTGGGGTGGAGGAAGGAGCAGTGTAGTGGGGCTGTCTGGTCTGCAGCTGGGTGAGGACTGGCGTGGTTGGCATTGGTGGCGTGGGTGGCATCAGTGGCGTGGGTGGCATCGGTGGCAACGGTGGCGTCCGATGAGCCTGTGCCTGGACTTGGAAGGGCTGCTGCCTGTGCTGCTGGACCTCCTGGTAGCCGTAGCCCTGGTAGGTGAGGGCCTGTGGAAAGCCTTGAAATGGGAGGGACATCACCTGGGGTGGAGGATCAGACCTGGACTGGGTGGGAGCAGGTTCATCTGGATCTGGAGGTTTGTGAAGCAGCTCGGTTGTTAGGGATAACATTGTTTACCCTAACTGGTTTAGGTGAAATAATAACTATGAATCATAGTTATGTATGTTAAAGTGTCTGCAGCTTTAACTGTGAAATAGTAATTAAGGGAGTGGTTATGAAAACACTATAAAAATAGCAAGACTACAGCTTGCTCGCTCTCTGGCTTTGATGATCCCTGATTACTGCTTGGAATCAAGACTGCATTGCTCGAACGGGAG
>BLBF01000036.1:13244651-13265874 GCA_015471245.1 Laticauda colubrina | reverse complement strand
TTGCTAACTGAATATCCCTGAATGGACTGACTACATGATACATGACTGTTGGACTGTTATTTGACTATGCTATTAACTTATAATGGAATAAACTATATTCTTGATAGCACAAGCGTATCTGTTATTTTTACTGTATGTTAATAAACATTCAAGCTTAGCTCACTCATTTATCTGTGTGCCTATCTGACTAACGCTGCACATTCTGTTTAGCTTGTCTACCTAACCCTGGTTGGGGAACCCAGGCTTAACATCGGTGATCCTGTCCTTCACCACCTGGTACTAGGGTTCCGCCATGTCCACGAGGGTCTGGTTCACATAGGTGAGGAAGGGCTTGCGATTGGAGGATGGGGCGTTGGTGTGTACCAGCTGAGAGAAGATATCTATGCTGCTCCTGATGGTGTCTCTTATCTCCAGCAGGACAGTGTGGCTCTGTCCCTCCTGTCTGGCTCTCTGCCTTTCTATGGAGGTGGAGCTGGGGGTGGATGCGGGTTGGACTGTGGTGGAAGTGCCGTCTCCTTTCTCCCACTGCGTCAGGGGGTCCTCCATGCGCTCCGCCACGGTTAGAACAGCTGTGGGGGGGTTCTCCACCGTGGGACGCTCCACAGAAACCTGCCTGGAGACAGGAGCTGACTCTCGGCCGGAAGAGGACTGGCTCTCAGCAGGCTGCCTGAGAGAGAGGGTTGTCAGAGGGGCTGCTCCTCGGTGGCGGATCTCACCCTCCAGGAAGCTGCACTTGGCCATGACGTAGGTCTCTCTGTCCGACCGCGGCCTGGCCAGATTTCTTGAGGTGCAGTTTCCCGTACCAGGTGTGCATATGTTTCCACCAGCCGAGGAGCACCTCCAAAGTGTAGCCCAGGCTCTCCGCCTTCTCTCTCCTAGCAGCCTGCTTCCTTTTGGTGTCCCTGTAGAGCCTGTGTCCCTTGTGCCATAGATACTCATTCTCTCTCAGCCAC
This sequence comes from Laticauda colubrina, assembly GCA_015471245.1. NCBI lineage: Eukaryota > Metazoa > Chordata > Lepidosauria > Squamata > Elapidae > Laticauda > Laticauda colubrina. The sequence goes on along the minus strand of BLBF01000036.1, from coordinate 13,264,921 downwards.
TCCAGCACCTCATCCTCATGTTCCTCCTCGATGGAGTATTGCCTCCTCTCCCATTCTTGCATATGCCTCTTCCTCCCTTTGGCAGGACGACATGGGCCCTCATCAGAGGGGCTTCCAGGTTGTAGGGCTGCTCCTCCACACCAGCAGCAGCAGCAGCAGCAGCAGCAGCAGGACCAGGAGCACGATCAGGACCAGGAGCACGAGCAGGACCAGGAGCATGAGCAGGACCAGCAGGACGAGCAAGACCAGGAGCACGAGCAAGAGCAGCAGGATGAGCAAGTCCAGGAGCATGAACAAGACCAGCAGGACCAGCAGGACCAGCAGGACGAGGAGCAGCTTCAGCAGAGTAAGCACCAGCAGAAGCACCACCGCCAGAAGCATCTTCAGCAGAGTAAGCACCAGCAGAAGCACCACCGCCAGGAGCAGCATCAGCAGAGTAAGCGCCAGGAGAAGCACCACTGCCAGAAGCAGCATCAGCAGAGTAAGCCCCAGCAGAAGCACCACCGCCATAAGCATCATCATCAGCTCCTCCAGAAGCAGAAGCAGCAGAAGCTCCAGCCCCAGAAGAGCGAGCCCATGCTACAGAAGCCCCAGCAGAAGCAGAGTGAGGGCCAGGGAGTGGGAGGGTGGCCCTGTCCCTCTTGCCAGGGCTGGCAGCAGATGGCTGAGGCTTTCTCTTCTTCCCCATGGTTGTGGGGTTGCTGGCTGGCAGCAAGGCTGGCAGGCTGGCAGGCAGGCTGGCAGGAAGGCAGGCAGCAAGGCTGGCAGGCAGGCAGCAAGGCTGGCAGGCAGGCACCAAGACTGGCAGGCAGGCACCAAGGCTGGCAGGCAGGCTGGCAGGCAGCAAGGCTGTCAGGGAGGCTGGCAGGCAGGCTGGCAGCAAGGATGGCAGGCAGACAGCAAGGCTGGCAGGAAGGCAGGCAGCAAGGCTGGCAGGCAGCAAGGCTGGCAAGGCAGTTGATGTGTCTGGAAGCAGGTCTTTCCTCTGAATGGTGACCTGCTTGGGAGCTTCTTCCCTTTATATCCGCGGGGCTGACGCAATGCATCCTCCCCGCATGCGCAGTGAACACTAGGCATCCGCTAGGCTTCCGCTAGGCTTCCGCTCTGCATCCGCTTCATCCACTTGGCATCCGCTGTGCATCCGCTTCATCCGCTCAGCGTCCGCTCTGCATCCGCTGTATCCGTTCCGTGTCCGCTTTGCTGCGCTCCCCCGGAAGCCTTGCGGATGTGCCATCCGCTCCCATCCGCTTCCATCCGCTAGGCTTCTGTGGAGCATCCGCTTTCCATCCGCCCTGCATCCTCCCCCCGTCCGTTCCTTTCCGTGTTGTCCGCTCTGGTTATGCAAATTTTTGCCCCTTTTGAGAGCGGATAACAACGGATGGAACATTTTTCTCGTCCGCTTTGTCCTTTTTACAAACGTTTTGCATCCGTCGGCCAGTGTGACAGGGCCTTTAGTTACAGACAAAATGGCTTCATTCACATAATATGCTAAGCATAACAGGATGTGTGTGTGTGTGTGTGTGTGTGTGTGATATTAATATTCTGTAAAACAATATAATTAAAAATATTCATCATACTATAACTTACCTACCAATAGGCATACTGAGCTCCACCAATGCTGAGGAAAAATCCAGGTATTTGTGGACTTCTGAAAAACAAATAGAATCAGGGCCATCTGGATCTTGAGGCTGTTCCAAAGTCCAGTCCTGTGACAAGGAAATAATGTCTTGTGAGTTCTAAAGGATGACATTATTTTAGAGAAGGCATCTGGCTCATTGACTACCCCGCACAATGACATAAGTATGAATGTGTGTTTTCTTAACGTAAGTAAATGTGGTCTTCAACTGCAGGTAAGGTTTTATGATTTAGAAGCCCTTGTGGCACAGCAATTTCAATGCAGTATTGTACTTGCATTGTATCTCTGCCCACTGCCAGGAGTTTGATTCTAATTGGCTTCAGGCTGACTCAGCTTTTCACCCTTCCACGGTTGGTAAAATGAGGACACAGATTCTTGGGGGCAATATGATGACATTGTAAATCGCTCAGAGAGTGCTATAAAACACTATGGAGCAATATATAAGTATATTTTATTGCTATTTAATGATTGACAGGCTTTGTTTCTTTACAACATTCTTTCCTCTGTTGCTATCTACAGGGGGCCGATGCTGGCGTTACAAAGGATCTTCTCTAGAAGTTGGTTTTCCCCAAAAGTGCAGCCTTACTAGTGATCTCCCGCGCCACCCGGACACTGCCCTGTTCTTCCAGCCACTCCATCAGCTGGTGCTTTTCAAAGGACCTAAGTATTATGTAGTCAATGAGGAGACCCTCCAAGTGGAACCTTATTATCCTCGAAGCTTGAAAGACTGGGGAGGGGTTCCAGCTCTAGCAAATGGTGCTGTCACACATCAGGATGGCTTTGTTTACTTCTTTCGAAATGACCAATTTTGGAAATTCAATTCAGAGAAGCTAGAAGTGGTAGAAACTGGAAAATGGGCTGCTCGGCTGAGATGGCTAGGTTGTCAGGATGTCAGTCTAAATCAAGCTGGGACCTGATATTTCTGTTTATCTCTGGATTTGTCACACATTTTTCTAGTAAAATCTCCAGAAGGCTAGAACTTTCATAAACCATTTACTCTGTTCAGCAGCATTCCAAGTTTGTGTTTAATCTGGTCCCAAAGAGATTACAGAAAAACCAAAAGCAATACACAAGGCCTGAGCCAAAATTGTATTTTCTGGAAGAAAAGTATGAACCCTCCAGAAACAAAAGTTTGATGTGAGGAACCATCAATCAAGATTTGCACCATCAATGTTGAGTTTTAATTTTATTATGACATGGGTGAGACAAAGCACTTCTTGATTTGGAGTCATAAGACACTAGATTGATGTTGTGCTTCTAGTCATTCAGAAGAAAGGAAGACAGAAGATAAGATTTATTCTCCACTGGCAATTGGTTGTACCTTCATATAGAAACGGGTCTTCTTCTTACAGCTATCAACTTAACTGGGAGTCTTCTGTAATATTGTCGATCTTTATCATCCAGAAGTGACTGCCATGGAGAATGCAAAACCAGAAGGTCTTTTCAGCAATAAATTTTCCTTTACAACTGAGCCTCAAATACTGGTGCCTAATCATGTACCATCTGCCTATGGATTTTGTTCCATTTGATACTTCTTCAGTATGGAGCTTTCCCCACCATCCAGCCAGAGCTGAAGAAGCTTCTTAGATGAGAAATGAAACGTCTTCAAAGAAAAACCAGAAAGTCCAGTTGCCTCTTGAAAAGCATCCTTGGAACAACCACGACCTGGATGACTGAGAATCTCCATAGACATATGGAGCTAAGGGTGTTACTACCTCTCCTTCTTGTTAGATACTATATTGTAATTTCTGTTTGGTGCTTTTAGTTTCTTTCTTATACAGGTAGCCATTTTGTAGGATTATGATGTTATAGCAATCCTTTATTCTTTTTCCATATATATAGTTTCATTGCAACGATTGTATAAAGAAAAAATATGGGACAATGGTACACTCAGAAAGGACTCCATGCCATCCAGTGGTGGGATTCAAAATTTTTTACTACTGGTTCTGTGGGTGTGGCTTGGTGGGCATGACTTGGTGAGTGTGGCAGGGAAAGGATACTGTAAAATCCCCATTTTTTCCCCACACCACTAACCTGCTTTCCAGTTCTCCTGTGCAGGGCAACAAAAGAAGAGCCAGCCAATCAGCTGGGACTCAGAGACAATAGATAGGGCGGGGCCAGTCAGAGGTGGTATTTTGAACTACTCAAAATTTCCACTACCAGTTCTCCAAACTACTCAACATTTCCACTATCGGTTCTCCAAAACTGGTCAGAACCTGCTGAATTTCACCTCTGACACCATCATTATCTCATATCTCCTGGATCTTTTAACATATTTATATTATTTCTTTCAGGCATGAAAAATTAGGATCACATATAAGTCCCAGTTCAAAGTTCAAGCCTATACACAAGAATTAAGTCAATTAATGGTCAATACTTAATTGGTGCTGTTGTAGATAAGATTTAAGGGAATTCAAGAGGAGCTGTATTTGGAGTATTTGTGGTCACATAATGATTTTAGGCTGAGTCCTCTCTTGATTCTGTCCCCAGACTCTCCCTAATCTTCTCCTACAGTTTTCAATAAACATGCAGTTCTGAGATAACTTTTCTCAAACTGGTATACTGAAAGATGGTGCTATTTTTAATAGATGTCTCTATTTAGAAATTTGGAATATTCTTTCATCATTGTTCCCAATAACATATAAAGAGACATTCTGATTCAACAGATACGAGATTCATCATGATTAGCATTTGATTTCCCACATTGAAGCCAATAGGCAGAATGTGTAATCCCCTTATGTTCCCAGAAATGGTGATTGAGACTATTTCGTTTCCAAGCCTTGATGACATCCGTGGCATGCAAACTGTTTTTTGTAATGTCTGGACAAGCTGCTCTGGCACTCAGAACTTGTTTGTTCTGGAGGACTGAACTCAGATAGTATTATACCCTATCAAGCAACCATATCACATGAAACAATGGGTCTTGTGCTAAATATACACCTGGATAATGGGTATAATCCTGTGTCTAGACTGTATATATCTTAAACTGTAAGTCAGGGAGAGCACAACAATTTGTTTCATTCCTGGAGACACTTATATAAGAAGGCATGTGTGTCAGAAAGAGTTCAGAATATTTTTTTTCTTACTTGTAAGACTAAACTTATGGGTTTCTATGTGGATTGTATGTGTATGGAATCACACATAGTTTTCAGCCACATGGGATTTTTCTTAAATGACTAGTATTCAAGCATTTGCCTTTGTTCACACCCATTTAAAATATAATGTCTTGGGTAAAATAATTTATTTATTAGAACTTTATAGCAGAAAATGAACTCCATCATTTTTCTGACATTCCAAGACTTCTAGTATAATGTAGTGTCAAATTTATGATTACTGAATTTTATCTTTCAGGAACTGAATTAGTATTTGTATATATATATGACAATTATATTTCATATAAGGATATAGAGGATTATAGTCATATTCTGGCTTTATGGTTTCTGTGTCCTTCCCCACTTTAGCTGTCAGGAGTTGACAGTGATATATCCTGATACTTTTCTGCCTGGGTTCAAAGGGATAGATAACTGAATTAGTATGTTCACTTGTAGCAATATTAGAACATCCTGTACAGTTTGTGAATTTTCAAATTTATTGGGGATAAGCATTCATAGTTGCCAAATTGAGTGCTGCTGTGGTGGAATGTAGTCTGGATTCCCAGGAGGCTGAACTCCAGAGAGCAAGATGCAGTGAAGCACAGGAGGTTTGGTAGGGAGAAAGCTACTTCAAAAGGCTCCTCTCTTGTGATTCCCAGACTATATCTACAGTGATACAAATAGTTGCTTTAGTTTGGCAAGATTTCTCTTTAGAAGTGAGAAAAAATAAATTATTCAGAAGTCATACCGTATGTCTTTCTTGAGGACTGACAGATGAGGAATTATGTCTGATGCTTTGAAAATTGACTGATGGCATCTTATATGAACATGGTCATCGTGTCCTTATTTTTGCAATATTTTATCATGATGGTAACATAATCATTTTTTTCTGTTGATGATCAAGACTACTGAGGAATTGTTTTCACCTTTGATTTCTTGCTGCAATGTGCCATTTGGTCTGTTTTTCCTTGTCTTGAAGAATGCAAAAGGGAGTTGGCGATTCTTTGTCTTTCTTCATGTTGCAACATGCCAGTGTTGACTTTTGTCAAACCCATATTGACAAACTGCTTAGAGGGCAGGAGACTGTTGTTTCCCAGGATTAGACATTTGTTTACCAGTGAAAAGGCATGTGCAATGCATACATATACATTGAGCAATTTTGCAATAGGTGGCAAAGCTGGAAGAGGACAGATAGGTTTTTTTGGACGTCCAAAATGGCCAAAGGGATACTTTGCAATGGATTCTGAATGGTTAAAAATGGGCAACTAGAAGATTTAACATCTATCAGTGTTGCTTCACCTGCCTCATCATTTACATTTCTTTGCTACCTGTCACTGAACAAAGAGTTCTTTCCTATAATTGTTTGAATTAGTATTTATTCTGATTCTCAGAAACCATGCATTTCAGGGTTAAGGACTTATAACTATGTTTTCACAGCATGCTAAACCTAACTCTTGGGTTAACAAATTACTGGAGATGGGCAAAACACTGTCTGTTTCTCACTGAAAAGTCTGTCTCTGCGTTCCCAGGGCTGGTTCAGTTTTTTCCAGAAGTGGATTGTCTGGAACAGGAAGTAAAAGTCTTAAAATAATTTTGAGTCAGGAATACCACAAACCATTTCCTGCTCCTCCACTTCCAGAAATGCATTAGTCCTGGAACACCTGGACTGATCAATTCTGGGTGAAAATGACCCACAATTCATATACTGAAGACACAGATGCTATGAATAGAACAATACATTGTCCAAACAAATCATATTGTTTAACACAATAGTATGGCTCATATTATGCTGAGATAACAAACTGAACCACTGGATCAGACCAGGGAAAGGAAATCCTCTAGGCCAGGTGTCCCTAACTCCTGGTCCATGGACTGGCACCGGGCTGCAGAATGCTAGAAACCTTCATTTGCACAAACAAATGAAGCCCCATCTGTGGGATGCAGGCAGCATGCAAAACCATGTCCCCTCTGATCCACGGAAAAAATCTCCATGGAACCTAACCCTGGTGTCCAAAAGGTTGGTGGCCACTGCTTAGGCAATTTAGCAGACATGCAGATCTCGTGGAGGCTATTTACTACTTGTATAAGGCAGGTGGAATGGCCTTGAAGAGCTGCCACCAAGGCAACAGTCAGATAAATGGGGTTTGAGTCCAGACCAATACAATAATAACCTGAGAAAATGTTTCCGATAGGCCTCTTCCTAGTTCACATAAAGTGAGGGAGGGGGAAGTGCATTCAGGCCTGCAAGATTCTGTTAATACAGCTGTTCAATAAAATCTCTACAATATTAATTTCTTACTATGGTTTACTTTGCTTTACTTTACTGGTTTACCCAACCCCAAGTTGCTTGGGAGAAAAATAGATATTTTTCTTATTGATCCCAAACTTGTTAATTCCAAGGAAACTTTGGAAGCCACATATAATCATCATAAAAGGTTCTGAAGATATAAAGACATGTTTCTAGACCAAACATGAAACATTGGTAGGAAAGGTTACCAACACAGTTGGAGGTAACAGGTTGGAGAACATTGGTATAAATAAAAGTATGAAAGGGACTCAGGCTAGGCCATAGTTAAAATCTATGAGCTGAGTAAGCAGAGATAGAGATTAGACCCATCTTACTCCTTAGGATGCTATACTTAAGATTCTTCTGGTATCATTCCAACCTTGCTATAACTCCATGTTTTGGGAAATCCTCAAAGCCAAATAGATTTTATTTACAACAAAACAATCCTATTTCCATTCATATATAAGTAGTTATGGTGAACCTGGGCAAACTTCCATTCTTAATTTAGGTTAAGGTTTAAATTAAGCAGATAGCTAATGTTGGTGGACCATGAAGAAATAAATCCATTGTTCCCTCTCATGGCCACGTTGTCTCTCTACTTTCTGCTTCCGCTGGAGCACCAACTAAGTCTATGGAACCTGGAATAAAAACAGGTAAATCAGACCTAGGTTTATCTAATCCAGCATTGTTTCCACTGGTGATAAGCTAAATACCTCAGTGAAGCCCTTTCCTCTTTAGCCATAGGACCAAACATAGTTACATTTATAGTTATGCTATGTGCTAAATTCTGTTTTCCATAAATGTATGTATTTTGTTTTTAAAAAGTGTAACATCAACCTATTTCGACCAGAATGTTCTTCAAGTTCAGTATCTGCTGTCAAACGATTATAGTCAACTAAACACTTCCCAGAACAGTGTTTTTCTTACCAAGTTTCCTCAATATTTTGAAGCGTAAGCCTCATTGACTCATTAAAAGTCAGAGATTAAAATTAAGTAAATCTACCCTGCTAGGCAAATACCAGTTATGTAACAGAAGGGAAAATCACGAGATGTGTGATCAGAAATTAGTCATCTTAATTTAATGATGTTTAAACTTGTTTATTTTACTTTAAACATGTATACTTTAAACATGTTTCTCAACCTTGGCAACTTTAAGATATGAGGACTTCAAATCTGTTGAAACGCTGTTCTAGAAACATCCAGATAGACCCTGAAGGGATAGCTTCTCCCATTGGATTGTCCCCATATATTGAATGCTGAAAGGCAGGTGGTTTTTGAATACCACACCCAGCCACTATTTCTTTGTGCCTTGCTGGACAAGATAAATATACCCCTGTATTCCAAGGATGGTTGTTTTTCCCCAAATCCCAGAATCGTCACTGGACTTTTCAGTGATGTTGCATCACTGAAGTCGTCCACACATTTTAAAGTTGCCAAGTTTGAGCCAGTGCTTTTCTAACTTGCCATCTTTATAATGTGAGGACTTCATCTTCCAGAATTCTCCAGCCAGCATGAAATTCTGAGATTTGAAATCCACCCATCTTAAACTTGCCATCTTGGAAAACCATTGCTCTATGTTCTGTAGCATGGAAGACTAAAATAAAAACTAAACGATGATATTGTTTTATTTAGAGTTGGATGGAAATGGGCAGCTGTATACATGTTCAAAGTAAATAAGTTTAAACGTCATTACATTGAGTTAAGATTATTAGTTTCTGGTAATCCATCTCATGATTTTCCCTTCTGGAAAGGGTAGATTTGCTTAATTTTAATCTCTGACTTTTAATGAGTCAGTGAGGCTTATGCTTAAAAATATAGAGGAAACTTGGTAATTGGGTTTTCTCATGGAGCTTCTGCAGGATTTTGAAAAAGGATAACACCTGTGATTGCACAATCAAAGCCCCACTCTTTTCAAATGCATAAAAATCATACCAATAGCACTGAGACTTCTATAGCATTTTACAATGCTTTACAGCCCTCTCTCAGCAGTTTACAAAGTCAAATGTTGCCTTCAACAATTTGGGTCCTCATTTTACCCACCTCAGAACAATGGAAGCCTGAGTCAACCTTGAGCTTGATAGGATTTGAACTGCCAAATTGCAGATAGCCGACAGTCAGCAGAAGTGACCTGCAGTACAGCCACCAGGTGAACTCTGACCACTGCGCCACCAGGTCTCTAATCATGCAGTTAGGACTACTATCTTGACTATACATATATAGATTAGGTCATGATTGCAGGGTCTCCATCCTTCCCTCTCCCTCCCTCCCTCTCTCTCCTTACAAATTTTGTAGAACTCTGGGATAAAACCGGTGTGGAACTGTAGTTAAGAAGTTATGCTAGGATTAGAAAATCTACATTCAAACTCACATTCACCTCCAGCCATGGAAACACACTGATCGTGGTGGCTAAGGTGAGTTTACTCACAAATTTAAAGTCCCGTAACAAACTGAGTTCTCGATTGACAGCTGGGGAAGAGGGTGGGATATGAAGCTGACAAACAGGAGCCAAAAATATTTATTAGATGTTTATCCCTTGTTTATTTTTAGTCAGCACAAAGCATCCCTACAACAGGAACTCAGTGAGATGTATTGGGTTGAGAGACAATGACTTGTTCAAAGTTACCCAGCTGGCTTTCATGCCTAAAGGCTAGGTCACACTGGCCGACGGATGCAAAACGTATGCAAAAAGGACACAGCGAACAAGCAAAATTTCAGAGGTGGCTCCATCTGTTGTTATCCGCTCTCAAAAGTGGTGAAAATTTGCACAAACAGAACGGAAAGGAATGGAAAGGAACGGACGGGGATAGTACGTAGCGAGGATGGTAAGCGGATGTTCGTAGGAAGCCTAGTGGATTGAAGCGGATGACACATCCGAACGGATTCCGGGGGAGAATAGCGAAGCGGAAGGAGCGGATGTGTAGCAGATGACGCGATGCATCACGGATGCCTATAGGATGCATAGCGGATGCGTAGCGGATGCGTAGCGGATGCATAGCAGATGCATAGCAGATGCATAGCGGATGCAAAGCGTTCACTGCGCACGAAGGGAGGATTAATTGCATCAGCTCCACGGATATAAAAGGATGCAGCTCGCAAGCAGTCACCATTCAGAGGAAAGACCTGCTGCCAGAGACATCTTGAAAGAATATCATAGTTCGTCAGTCAGGGAAGAAGAGAAAGCCGGTGCCTACTCCTGCCAGCCCTGGCAAGAAGGACAGAACCATCATCCCACCCCTGGTGCTGACTCTGAAGCTGTTGGTGCTTCTGCTGCTGCTGGTGGTGCTTCTGCTGCTGCTGATGCTGCTGATGCTTCTCCTGCTGGTGCTGCTACTGATGCTGCTGCTGTGGTGGACCAGACCCATGGCCCTCAAAACCCTGCTGCTGAAGGCCCTGAAGCCCCTGCCAGAGGGAGGAAGAGTCAAGGCAAGGAGAAGGGAGAGAGGAAACAGTACTCCATTTCCGAGGACCATGAGGAGGAGGTGCTGGAATGGCTGAGGGAGAACGAGTACTTGTGGAGAAAGGGCCACAGGCTCTATCGTGACACCAAGAGAAAGCAGGCAATGTGGAGAGACAAGGCAGAGAGCCTGGGCTACACTTCAGATGTACTCCTGGGATGGTGGAAGCACATGCACACCTGGTATGGCAAGCTGCACCTGAAGAAATCTGGCCAGGCTGCTGTCAAGCTCACTGACTGGGAGATGTACGTCATGGCCAAGTGCAGCTTCCTGGAGGGTGAGGTCCGCCACCCAGGAGCAGCCCCTCTATCAACCCTCTCCCTCAGACAGCCCACAGAGAGCCACTCCTCTTCTAGCCAGGAGACAGCTACCGTGTCCAGGCAGGTGTCTTTGGAGGACCTAAGGCAGAGACCCCCCCGACAGCTGCACTCCCCATGCCAGAGGATGTGGAGGATCCCCTGTCTCAAATGGACCAAGAAGAAGCAGCAGCCAGAGACCAACCTACACCCACCCCCAGCTCCACCTCCACAGAAAGCAGGCAGAGAGGCAGACTGGAGGGCCAGAGCCACACTGTCCTGCTGGAGATCAGGGACACAATCAAGACCAGCACAGATCTTCTCTCTCAGCTGGTCCACAGTGATATACCATCCTCGAATCGCAAGCCCGTCGTACGTGAGCCAGACCCTCATGGACTTGCCCGAGGCCCAGTACCAGGTGAAGAAGGAGAAGATCACAGCACTGCTGCACCACCCTCCAGGCCCAGCTGAACCTGCTCCGACCCACTCCAGACTGCTCCACCACCCCAGGCAATGTCACAGCCCTTCCACGGCTTTCAACAGCCCCTCACCTAACAAGGCTACGAGTACCAGGACTTCCCACAGCAGAGGCAGCCCTTCCCAATCCAGGCCCAGGTACATCGCACGCCACAGATGCCTCACCTCACCCAGCTGCAGAACAGACAGCCCCACTACACTCCTCCTTCCTCCACCCCACAACCAAGCCCTTCAACAGAAAATCTGTCATCAGTACTGTGCCTGACATCCCAGGTCCTTGAGGAAGGGCCTCTCAACCTCACGGGACTGAGTCAGCTCTCTGAGCGCTTCCTGAACACACCATCCCCTGTTGTACTCTCGGGGCCAGGCACCCCAATGGCATCTCAGACCAGCACTCAAGCCAAAGCCACCTCCACAGTCCCTGGCCACTTGACAGCTGAGACCATGGACATGCCTCAGAGTGACTGAGAGTCGTGCCAGAGACTGAGTTGTTACCTGTTTGCTTTATCTTTGCTTAAAGACACTTTACTTGGTTCATTTTGCTTTTTTTAATAAAGTCATACAGTTTACTTAAGACAGTTATTAATAAAGGTTATCTTTGCTTCACACGCTTGGTTCATTTTATTTACTTAATAAAGTGTTGGTGAAAACTTTGAAAAAAGGGTTAATCCTTTGCATGCTTGTGGGATGGGTAAGGATTGTTGTGGGATGGGTAAGGATAGCTGTGGGATAGATAAACCTCCAGTGCAAGCATAGTGGGACTGTATGGTCCACCGTCCCAGCTGCCACACATATGGCCCTCTTTTATCAATAACAATTTATTCATTGATGAACACATTTCAAAATAAACAAAGCTCTTTATTAATGCCCTATTCATTGTAGGGCAACTCAACATACATGGAACAATCTCATCAGTGTTATGAGACAGGCTCAAGGAAGCATCCATTAAGCATCTACCATCCTGTCTTGCCACTCCACTGCTCCAGCTGGGGAGCTGCACCAGTGTTTCAGGAGGTTGAGCTGCTTCTTCCCTTCACGTGAAGCTCTGTTGGGGCCTTGTACATCCACAGTGTCTATCAGGTTTCGTCCTTGCCTCCATTCACCAGGCTCCATGTCCCCATTGCCTTGTTGGAGGTCCACAAGCCTGTTCTGCAACACTGGGTAGCGGGTGGGCATGAGATTGTGCAGGATGCAGCAAGCTTCCATGATGCTCCTCACAGTCCCTGGGTGATGCTGCATGGTGGTGAGAAGTACCTGGAACCTGTTGGCCAGGATGCCAAAGGCGTTCTCCACCACCCGTCTTGCCCTGGACAGCCTGTAGTTGAAGATCGTCTCTTCATGGGTGAGGTATCTGGAACTGTAGGGCTTCATGAGGTATGTTCTGAGGGAGAAGGAGTCATCACCCACGATGAAGTAGGGCACATCTTGTGTGTCATTGGGCAGGGGGTCTGGATCTGGAAAGCCCATGATGAGGTTTCGTTCCAGCCCCTCCTTGAGGTCACTGGCGTTGTATACCTGGGCATCTGAAGCTGACTCGTTGCCTGAAGCATCGATGTACATGAACTTGTAGTCAGCATCAACCATGGCAAAGAGGATGATACTGAAGAAACCCTTGTAGTTGTGATAAGAGGACCCTGAGTTGGCTGGAGCTTTGCAGGCCACGTGCTTGCCATCTATGGCTCCAACGGTGTGGGGAAAGTTCCACCTCTGAGACCACTGTTCTGCAACTTTCCTCCAGCCTTCTTCAGTGGTGGGGCACTGGAGGAGCTCCTCCAGGTATTCTTCGATGATGGCCTGCACCACTTCTCTGACCACTTTGCTGATGGTGTTGTGTGGCACCCTCCAGGCATACTGAATGTTTCTGTATGTGGTTCCAGAGGCCAGGTGGCGCAGAGCCAATGCCACCTTCAGTCCAGGGTCCAGGCTGGGACGGATGTTGGTGCTCGACTTGGTCAACCTGGGTCTCAGACACTCAACAAGTCCATCAAACATGGCTGGTGGCATCCTTATGAAGTGCTGGAATGCACGAGTGTCTTCATTCCTCAGCTCCACCATCAGCTTGTCATAGAGTCCAAACTCCACTCTTCTCCCGATCCATCGTCGGATCCACACAGCTTTTGGATGTCTCCTTCTTCTCCTTGCATAGAAAAGATGAAACAGTGTGAACAGGGCTTGGTTCTGGTGTTGAATGATGGCAGCTACAATAAGGAGTGTGTGATGATCCATGGTGGAGATCAATGGATGATTTGGAAGAGCAAGAGCAAGAGCAAAGGTGAAGAGGTCTGTCCACGGCTGCTGGACTGATAGTGAGATCCAGGTGATTCCCTCCCCCTTTTTATAGCAAATATCGGTTTTCTGCTTGGTGTCCTTCCACATACTCTAGGCATACTCCAGACATCCTAAATATCTGAGATACGTCCCATATACAAACGTTTTGTCCGTTTTAATGCTTTATATATGAGATGCATCCGCTTTCATCCTTTCTATGTTCGTGCTACTAACGCTGTGTGGACGTTCCGTGTTCCTTTCGCTTCCTCCCTCTTTCCATTTTCAGCTGGAGCGGATGTGAGTTGCAAGGATGCTGAGAGGATGCTGGGAGGATACAGCAGACGTGTAACGGATGACAACGGACATAGAACGTTTGTTGCCCGTATGTGTCGTGGATGTACATCGTACGCGGCAGAAAGTTCATCCACTCAAAAGGTTTTGTGCAGCTCAAAACTTTTTGAGCGGATGAAATAGCAGTAGACTGATGTTTGACGGATAGAGCATATGAAACATGTACGCAGTGAGTACACAATGGATGCATCGCGTTTTCCAATGGATGGCAAGCTTTTTTGTCCGTTTTACATCCTTTTTGCATCCGTTGGTGCAGTGGGACATGGGCTTAAGGCAGGACTAGAACTCTCAGTTTTGGTGATTTCTAGGCCAGCACCCTAGCCATAACATCAAAGTAACCAAAGCTCTTAAATTATCCCTTTTTGGGGCTATTTCAGGGTCTATTCTCTCAAGGGAGTGAATCAGATGCTGCTGGGAATTTCATAAGCTATTTTAAATTTACCATCACCAGAAAAGAAATGAAGCAAGCCTCTCTTTCCATGTCATTAGCACCATTCCTGGTCTCAGAAGATTTTCTCAGCTTTGCCAACTTGCTAAATAAATAAACCCAGCCACTGGGGGCTGAGTCTACAAATTACAATGGAGAAACCCAGAAATGTGTCTTGCCTGTGCTCACGGTGGGACTCAAAGCCTCTGGCAAGCCCTCTGAGCTATGACCCAGGAGCCCATGTTCAATGAAGATCCGACTGTAATGTAATGTCTCACATTTTTTGCAGAACATAATCTCACATGCCGGGCACATATTACTGGATGTTTTTTTCCTCTGGACTTGGCAGCAAACTGGCTCCTGAAGAGACTTGTTTCTGCAACAAAGAAAGATCCAGATCTTTAAAAAAAAAACCACATTTCTCTTCCAGCAAGTAGATGATCCTTTTTGGACTCTGCTGCTTAAGGTTGTTATTACAGGTATTAATAGTCATATTAAGGTTGTAACATTTATAGGGGTTTCAGCGTCCTGGGAATCTGGGATAATCTTTTATGACCTTCTGACAAGCAAAGTCAATAAAACCTGATTCACTTAACAACCACATTATTCACTTAACAATTGCAATGATTCACTTAACAAATGTGACACAAAAGATAATAAACTGGAGAAAAACTCACTTAACAAATGTCTCCCTTAACATCATACATTTTTGACTCGATTGTAATTGTAAGTTGAGGACTACCCTGTATTTATAAATAATCAGATGAGCAGATAACTCCAGATGTTCATTTTTACAAATGATTAATGTGGTGGTTTTTTTTTCCTAAGGGAAGGGGCAAAACAGGCTTGTTCTTTCTAATTGCGATGGAAAGTTCCAAAGCTGATTCTTCCTTTGATCTTGTAGGGGATTAGAGAACATATCTCTGCTGATCCACAGACAAGTCCCAACTAGCGGTACTTCTTTTTTGGGGGGGTTCTGGAAAAATTGGCAATTATTGTTGACAGGGAGAATAGCAACAATCAAAATGAACATATTGCCGAGATTACTGCACCTGTTTCAAACAATTCAGATAAAATTGAAAAAAATATTTTAAAGATCTTAATAAAATAAATATTAAAATATTTGGGAAGGGGAAAAAAGCAAGAATTAACTTAAAAATATTACAGGACACAAGAACTAGAGGAGGGTTTGGATTATCTAACTGGGAATTATATTACCAGGCCGCAGTGTTAACAGGGATGAAAAAATGGATTGTATTGAGGAACACAAGATTATTGACTTTGGAGGGGCATGATTTGCAATTGGATTGGCATGCCTTTTTATAGAAAAGAATAGAATAGAATAGAATAGAATAGAATGGAATAGAATAGAATAAACAGAGTTGGAAAGGACCTTGGAGGTCTTCTAGTCCAACCCCCTGCCTAGGTAGGACACCCTACACCACTTCAGACAAAGTAGTATGGTATGGGAAAAGTAAGATACATAGTTATTTCAAAGACACTATATAAAAATGCTTTGTTATTAATATGGGAGAAAATTAGAGAACAGCACTACTTGAAGATACCAGTTTGACTTTTGACAATGGAAGCACTTATTCATCCAAATATTATTAATGTGGGAAATATTGTTAGATACAAAGACGTTTTGAATGAAAAGAGTGAGCTCAAAATTAAACAAGAATTATATGAGCAAGGAATTGATATGGTTTGGTATTCATATGTGCAAATACAGTCTAGATATGAAAAAACCAACTAGTGGTACTTCTGAACTAACCACAGAACTGGGGTAGATCTGTTTCCTCCTGTAATAGTCGTCAATGATGATGGAAGGTGGGAAGAGCAAAAATGCTGATATGATTGCCTTTGAATATAGATGCTCAGCAATTTACAGCTTTTTCTAAAATGTGGATAGTATAGTTGTATTCAGTTACATTGACCATGAGCTTGATTGAACTCAGTAGAATTTAACTTCTGAGTAAACATTTTAAGATGGTAGGGCAAGATAGAGAGAATCTGTTAAATAAAATGAACATTGCCCAGCACCTTTTGAAAAATGTGGACAGAAGAAAGTTATATTTTTTCTCTGATGATGTAAAAATGGAGTTGTCCTTTGAAAATAAACATGGGAAGATTCTGGGCTTAGAAACAGAAAGATTTCTTTACAAATTATGCTTTTTATTGCTATGAGACACAGGCCTTGTTCACATGGCCACTGGTTTTGCTTCCTGCCAAAGTGGATTTTAATGTGAAAATTAAATTTAATTGTGTAGTGTCCAGAAGGGAAAAAGAGGCAGGACATATCATAATACAAGAGTTTCAATTGATGAGGAGAAGACTCATACTTTAAAGATCTGGGCTCTTTCTTGCTTCAAGAACCATCTTTTCAACTGTCCCTAATGTGGTGCTCAACACCTTAATTGAACTTTAGCCCCCTCAAATTCATGGGGAGTCCAGAGATTAAAGACCCATCAGGATACCACCAGGGAAGCTGCAAATCTGACTACAGAGATGTAGTAGATGGCCTCTAAATATATCCCCAGTGTTAGGATTCCATTTTTCTACCCTCTGTTAACCTTAAATGGAGCCTTTCAAGTGTGACCAACATGATAGAGAAGATGCCTAGTTTAAAGCATTGACTAGTACCTGTCTCCCAACCAGGTCAACCCAGAGAGAAGGGGGAAGGGAAACCATCCCCAAAGCCAACTCTCAGGCTTCAGTGTTTGTTCCGCGGTTGAAGTCTGAGGACCATCTAGCAGGCTAAAATCGGTTATGTCTGCATTGGCTTCCAACTCCTTTTCCTCTGCTTCTAACTCTTGTTGGCATTTTTCATCTGACTGGTTATCTTCCGGTTCTTGTCTGTTTTGGGACATTGAAAATCATTTGAAAGCTGCCCCCTGTGAAAGAAGGGAAGACAAAGGATAATAGTAAGTAGCAATAGCAATGGCACTTAGATTTATATACCATTTTATAGTGCTTTACAGCCCTCTCTAAGCAGTTTACAGAGTCAGCCTATTGTTCCCAACAATCTGGGTCCTCATTTCACTGACCTCAGAAGGATGAAAAGCTGAGTCTACCTTGAGCTCGTGACTCAAACTGCTGAAATGCTGGCAGTTGGCAGTCAGTAGAATTAGCCTGCAATACTGCATTCTAACCACTGCACCACCGCGGCTCTTAGTAGTAAAGAATAGGTCAAGGAAGACTCAATCAGGCCAAAGGTGTCTAAAGGTCAAATGATGGCAATTGGACCAAATTGTGTTAATCTGAGACATTTTGCTGCTCATCCAAGCAACTTCATCAGTCAGAACAAAATTAATTAGCCAGGGAGTCAGAAAGTCACTGGAATGTACCAACTCTTGACATGCCAACTTCAGGGTTTTCTCCCCAAATGTGTTGCAATATGTCAATGAAGACTCAATCGTGCAGGCCAAAGGTGTTTAAAGGTGAAGAATAGTAAATAGTAAAGAACAGGAGACATAGATCCCAGCATCTTTGAGAATTTGAGAATATGTTTTGGGTGTTCAAGGACATTGGTTGCCATGGTTGCCATGCCTTGCCCATTTACGGTACAAAATAGCTGCAACAGTGGTTGCCTCTAGCTCAGAGGTCCCCAAAATGTGGCAACTTTAAGACTTGTGGACTTCAACTCCCAGAATTCCTGGGAGTTGAAATCCACAAGTCTGAAAGTTGCCAAGTTTGGGGATCTCTGCTGCAGCTGCTTTCAAAACACCCCAGAAGATTGCTCCTTCCTGACCTCTATACCCACTCTCTCCATCCAAAACATTTGTTGACAATTCCCAATTTATTGTTGTCTTGTGTCTGAGCAGATGAATACTTTTACAAGCAAAGCAATGGGTTTGCCATTTTTCTTTTTTTTTCTTCCTTCCTAGAAGTGCAGGATTAGCTTTTTTTGGATCACCTAGTCTTCATCCACTGATTGCAACAGGAATTGACCAACTGACTTATTGTCTAAGCCTGACATCATAGGCTGAGATAGAGAGCGACTGGCCCAAAATCACCCAGGTGGCTGGGGCAGGACTAGAACTCATGGTGTCCTGGTGATTGTCCCAAAGTCACCTGGTTGGCTTTCATGCCTAGAGTAGGACTAGAACTCACAGTCTCCTGATTTCTAGCTTGATGCCTTTACCACTAACTTAGCTGGTTCCCATAATAATGGGTTTGCCATTATTCTGGTATTTTATTTATTAAGAATGGGCCTTCATGGAATTCAAGGTTTTCTGGGAACTGGTATTGAGCTTTGCAGGAAACCAGATCCATTGTAACTCATGTTTAAGATTAATCTTTAATTTAAAATTAATGATTCCAAAGACCTTCCAATATTTACATTTCAAAAAAACAAACAGCCTCATTATGAATACCATGACAAAACACAGAAACTCCAAATCAATCAACATATCATTCTCAAAAATCTCACTGTGAAGTTTATGGAGTGTGACTACAAACATACAAGGCCACTGACAGATCTGCCAACTGGACTGTATTTTTTAGCTTTGATTAGAAAAAGCAAGCAAAATTGTGAAGAATAATTGCTAACACTAGACTTTTCATCAAAGGAAGATTCAGATCTTACTGGATTTTTTTTATTTTCCCATTTTGCTAATTTGCTAAAACAATAATGTTAAGGAATTCTTGAAAGGCCCTTAAAGGCTAGGTCCCACTGGCCGACGGATGCAAAATGTATGCAAAAAGGACACAGCGGATGAGCAAAATTTCGGGGGTGGCTCCATCCGTTGTTATCCGCTCCAAAAAGTGCCCCATATTTGCACAAACAGAATGGAAAAGAATGGAAAGGAACGGACGGGGGTGGTACATAGCGAGGATGGTAAGCAGATGTTCGGAGGAAGCTTAGCGGATGGAAGCAGACGGAAACGGATGACACATCCAAAGGGCTTCCAGGGGAGAATTGCGAAGCGGACGCATAGTGGAAGGAGCGGATGCGTAGCGGATGACGTGGATGCATCACGGACGCCTATAGGATGCATAACGGATGCATAGCAGATGCAAAGCGTTCACTGGGCATGTGGGGAGGATGAATTGCATCAGTTCCGTGGATATAAAAGGATGCAGCTCGCAAGCAGTCAGCATTCAGAGGAAAGACATGCTGCCACAGACATCTTCGAATAACACCATGGTTCGTCAGTTAGGGAAGAAGAGAAAGCCTCTGCCTACTCCTGCCACCCCTGGCAAGAAGGACAGAACCACCATCCCACCCCCTGGCACTGACTCTGAAGCTGCTGGTGCTTCTGCTGTTGGTGCTGCTGGTGCTGCTGGTGTTGCTGCTGCTGGTGCTTCTCCTGCTGGTGCTGCTGATGCTGCTAGTGGTTCTCCTGCTGCTGCTGCTGGTGGTGGTGGTGGTGCTGCTGCTGCTGTGGTGGACCAGCCCCAAGGCCCTCAAAGCCCTGCTGCTCAAGCCCCTTGAAGGCCCTGCTGCTCAAGCCCCTGCCAGAGGGAGGAAGAGGCAAGGCAAGGAGAAGGGAGAGAGGAAACAGTACACCCTTTCCAAGGACCATGAGGAGGAGGTGCTGGAATGGCTGAGGGAGAACGAGTACTTGTGGAGAAAGGGCCACAGGCTCTATCGCGACACCAAGAGAAAGCAGGCAGCGTGGAGAGACAAGGCAGAGAGCCTGGGCTACACTTCAGATGTACTCCTGGGATGGTGGAAGCACATGCACACCTGGTATGGCAAGCTGCACCTGAAGAAATCTGGCCAGGCCGCTGTTAAGCTCGCTGACCGGGAGATGTATGTCATGGCCAAGTGCAGCTTCCTGGAGGATGAGGTCCGCCACCCAGGAGCAGCCCCTCTGTCAACCCTCTCCCTCAGACAGCCCACAGAGAGCCACTTCTCTTCCAGCCAGGAGACAGCTACCATGTCCAGGCAGGTGTCTTTGGAGGACCCAAGGCAGAGACCCCCCCCCGACAGCTGCACTCCCCATGCCAGAGGATGTGGAGGATCCCCTGTCTCA
>BLBF01000036.1:13209201-13219651 GCA_015471245.1 Laticauda colubrina | reverse complement strand
TACATGGAGAACCACTAGATACCAGCAAAGGACTTCCTGTAGCTCTTTGCTGCCATCTGGTGATCATGCATATTTTTGCAGAATGAATATGGTGTCCCATATTGCCCTAACTGAGCAATGACCTTCCTTCTGTTCAGTGGGGGCAGATAGTGGAGAGACACTGATTTCCTTGCTCCTTCAAAGAACACTGAACTCTGAAAATGTTAATTGAAATTACCAAGGATTTTTCGCTTGGGTGACAGCTCAGATAAAACATGCAGATTGTTTAGATCTATTAACTGGAGGCGCCAGCTTGAAGCTGTGATTTTTGTGTGCCAAATTTAAAGACAACTCCTGAAGAATACATAAGTTCATCTCACTGATAACTCCAATTGACAGCATGTCTCTAATACCTGCAATAGGCAAACATTTCTACAGAAGATTCTTTAATTAATTAGAGTGCAACTTTAGTAACTTTGCATGTAATTTATTCTTGGTCCTTTGTCGTGAGGCAGAATTAGGTGGAAACTTCATGTAGATTGTTTTTAGCTCTGCCAGTTTATTCCTTATCACCTCCTCAGGATCCTGATAACATGCATATTTTACTTCTTGAACTTGTTACACAGTGGACTAATCAGGTCTCCCAGTGATACTGTTAAGATAAAAGTTAAGATTTAAAATAAAAAATATTAAAAACAATTCTGAAACAACATATTATTAAATGCTTGTTTCGTAACTTTTAGGACCCTTTATAAAGGATGAGAAAGAGCTACAATAGGTCTTCTCAATTCAGTAAGAAGTATGTTCCAGTTCCCAGAGAAGCAGCTATAGAGAAAATTCAGCTCAAGATAAACTGCCTTGAATGATGTGTGTGTGTGGGCAGGGGTGTGTGTGTTGTGTGTATGTGTGTGGGGGTGTGTGGGTGAAGCAATTTGATCAAATAGGAAATAAGTTGGATCCAAATCTTTATAGGAAATAAATTCCTTATGTCACTGGGATACACATTTCCAACTAGGGGGATGCTTTCCATACAAAAAAATGATATTTATTTATTTGCAAGACTTATAGATCATTCCATTCCTGCCAAGAACAATTCCCCAATATGTAATTGTAATGAAGAAAACATATAATCAGATTTTTTTAAAAGCCACTGGAATATGGGAATCACCAATAAAATATTATTGATAATGAAAAGAAAGCTAATTTCACCAGAAGACAACTACCAGAAGACAATTACCTCAAACCAGCCAGGAGGCCTGGTGGAACAAGGTTTTCATCAACTTCCTGAAAAGCCAGAACGGAAAGAAATAACCACTCATTAGAGGAGCTCTGTTGGTGACTAAAAGCATATTTATGTGGCCTTTGAAGGTTACAATATCTAATTGAGGGGATATCTAGTGAGTCCACCCTACAGGGCTTTCTCAGGTAGGCAGATGCTGTGGGTGAAAAGGTAATATTCAAAAACTCAGGCCCTGAAACATGAAGGACTTCAAAAGTGGCAATCAGCATCTTGAATTGTCCCCAGAAGCCAACTCTGAGTAGAGGTGTTATGTTAGCACCTTGAGGCGTGTCTATCACTACTTGCATTCTGTAGCTTCCAGACACTCTTCAAGGAGAGCTCCATGGACTGTATATTGCAACAATCCCCTTGAGAAATGATTTAAGGCATGATTGACAGTGAGTAATACTAGCTGTTCCAGGAAAGCTTACAATTGAAACACAGGATGGAATTGCGCAAAGGTTGTCCTAGCCACAGCTGTCTCCTGCTCTTTGAACAAAACCTGTGAGTCCAAGAAGTTCCCCAGATTCTGAATTAGCTCTACCTGGAGGAAGATTGCCCATTCTGAGTTAATAATGGAATCCCATTGGAGTCTTGCTGGATTTGCCTCAGTCTATTTGTCTGCATCCAAATCTGGAAAGCCTCCAAGCACCTTGACAGTATGCTGATAGCATTACTTCTTTTCCAGGGATTAAGATGTACAGTTGGGTATCATCAATATACTAATAAAACTTCACCTGATGCTGCTCTACCCAGCAGTTTCTTGTAGATATTGAATACAAACAGGGAGAGAATCAAACCCTTCACTGCCTCCCTCCCATTAATGGGCCTAGAATTCAGCGTTCCCCTCCAAAATTGTTCCATCAGGAAGGAGAACCAGTGTACCACTGGCCTCACTCTAATCCTTGAAGACAACTCAGAGGGGCACAATGATCCAAGGTGTTGAAAATGGCTGAAAGACCAAGGGACACCAAGACTGTCACACTATTCCTATCCTGGTCCCACAAGAGATCACCAATTTGCATCGTAATGCTGTCTCCATAGCGTTAATTAGAAACCAAGCTTGAAACCAGTCTGAAATGTCTCCAGACTGTCTGTTTTCTCCAGGGCCTTCTGCAGTTGTAGCCCAAGCACTTTCTCTGCAACCTTCCCCCAAGTATTACTTAGTCAAGTGATGGTTTCATTTCCTGTCTCAAGGACACATTTATCACCCCATGAACCAGTGGTGGGATTCAAATTTTTTTACTACAGGTTCTGTGGGCATGGCTTGGTGGGTGTGGCAGGGGAAGGATACTGTAAATTCTCCAGTCAGAGGTGGTATTTGCCGGTTCTCCAAACTACTCAAAATTTCTGCTACCAGTTCTCCAGAAGTGATCAGAACCTGCTGAATACCACTTCTGCCATGAACCATCTCATCCTTCGCTTTCCCTACAAGGTTTTACCAACCAGAAGGGGCAGAGGTCCAGACTGCAAGTGACTAAGCTGATCCTGTCCACTTCCTCAGGATTTACAGGATCAAACTCATGCAGCAAGATCAACCCCAGCCATCTCCTCTACATCTCTCCAGCTAGCTTCAGGCTTTGAGTTCACTCCAAGAAGTCTTTGAATTCTTCCAGAGAACCAACTTGACTGCTGCACTGGATAATCATTGATGTTTCCAGACCAGGCATAGGAACAGTTTTGTACAAGTTATTGTCACATACAGCACTCTGATTTTAAAGCCATTTTCTTCAAGGAAGGGACGTAATCATCACATCAAATATAATTGATAAAAGGTGCTCAAGTTCAGAAGTCAAAACATCCTCAAACTATGTATTTCCTCTTTAGGGGAGAGCATAAAAATTAATTAATTACTCCTCATTCAACACTATATCTATTGCAAGAGACATTTCACAAGCCACATGTACAAAAGCCCTCCCATATACATGGCTAATTGTGGGAACCTTGCAAAAGTTGGCAAAAAGAATGCCAGTTCTTTTCTTTGCCTCCCTCTCCATCCCATTGCATTCCAGATCAAATCTCATTCATATTTTTCCTGACTTTTTTTGCTCTGGCTTGCTGGTGTTCACTGCTGGAACCATTTGGGGACAAAACTTTCTCCATCCGTATCCTAGAAATGGGATATACATACAAACCAAGCAGGTTTTAGATGTTTGCCTCCCTTCCAAGTATGCCATTGCTTGGAAAATGTCAGGAAGAAAACAATAGATGTCACCTGTACTGTTTTCTGCAAACACAATAATGCTGGGCCAGTTGAGATGTAAATGTGTGCCTGTCTCTTATGAATCAGTCAGAAAGCAAGAATACCAATCAGTTGATAACTACTTTTACTCGTGTTTCCAAGAGTCAAGTTCCCCCTCCTCCCCACATTTATAGACAGTGTTTGTTCCAGCTGAAGCAAAACGACATTTGATCTATCAGGGTTAACAGGGAGTGTTTTGTAGAGAGCTGCTGTCACCAAGGAGAAGAGAACTTCGGAGTGGAAACACAGGAAAACACTGATCAGGGCATGCTAGAAGATTCTTCCTTTTCTGGATCCTGCTCCCAAAATTCTGAAAATCTCCTTATGTGTTTAAAATAGAAGAATAACTGAAATCTCTGGTTTAAGAGGAAAGCAAGGATTCAAGCAAGTAGCCTTTTCTAAAGTAGCTGATAGTATGAAGACATCAAAATGCTGAGATGGAGACAATCTTGAGAAGATCTCTCAGAAGAGCCTAAAGGATCCATCTCCCTAGGTCTCTCCTGATTCTGTGAAATCCTGTGAAGGACAGGAGTGGGAGATGGGTATGTAAGCTTCATCTTTAAAAAGACCAACAAGGTGAGTTCTTAATGCTATAAATGGTTGGACATACTTCTAAAGATGGGTTGAACAAGAAGAAGAAAACATCTAAAACTCTAAAAACAGCCCAGCGAAGCTCCATCAGGGATTCTGCCAGGAAGATGTCAGGGATTCAGGAAGCCAGCGTGCGAAGCATCCGCCCCTACAAGACTAGTGAACAATACTTGTATGCCATGAAGGAGGACTTGGCAGAATGGCTTAAGGAACTCTATGATGTTGGCATTGACGTGCGATCTTTTCTGGATGTCCTGGAAACAGGCATCCTTCTTTGTCATCATGCTAACAACATCACCCAGGTAGCCAGAGACCTCAACCAGAAATATCCAAGTTTGGGCAAAAAACTACAACTTCCCATATATGGTGTAACCTGTAATGATTTTGCTCAGCCGGGCACGTTCCAAGCTCGGGACAATGTGTCCAACTTCATTCAGTGGTGCCGAAAAGAGATGGATATTAAAGGTACAAAGATTTGAATTGATATGCTGTGCCGTGCTGTAAGAGAACATTGCTAAAAGTAAATTGTTTGAATGATTAAAATGTGAATTATCTTTTGCTGTCCTTTCTTGACTTTCCTTTTCCATTCCTTGTGATTTGTCTTTTCTATCGATTTGTGGATCATCCATTCAATTGTTAACCATTTCTTTCTAAAACCCAAAGTCAACTTATTTAGAACACTGCATATATATAGTATACATTCATACATGTATCTCTCACTCTGTTAGAAAAGAAAAACAGATGACTGATTTCCTAGTGTTCCTTTGTCCTCAGATTTGTTCTGAAAATTTGGCTACACTCATACTCAAATTAATGAAAAGAGAAATTATATTCTCACAGTTTAATTCCTTTCTTTTCACCCCCATAATTCACTTCCATTGTTGCTTCCCTATTAAATTGGTTGTTGCCATCAGTAAGAGCAGTGTTTGCAGTTCAGGATGACACCTGGGGATGCTTTTAACCAGAAATTAACCCTCATTAAATTGGGGATATAATGTAAATCTTCAAGAATGGAGATTTAGAAAGTCAGTTAACACATAGTTTAAGTGGAAGTAGAAGCTAGAAGACTGGAAAGACCAAATTTTCAAGCAATGTTTAAATTGGAATTCTTACTTGTATCTTACTTGTATTTTATCTGTCTCTGCTTCCTCTGCTGTATTTATTTCCCACTGACAAAGTAGAGGGGATGAAATGTTTGGGACCTTGTTCCCCACATTTTAATAGAATGGTATATTTTTGATGTGTATTGTTTTGGTGTGAAACTGCTGGTTTCTTGTGTTTTTCCGCTGCTTTATACGGTGTTTATTTCTGTTTGGGTTTTTAAAAAAGACATTTTTAAAAAATGTTTTTCATGCCAAGCAGGTGGACAATTGTGGGAGTTGCTATTCCGAAGGGGAAAGAGTCAAGATGTTGGCCACCCTCATGTGACTGAAACCCTGATCTCTTTCTTATTTGTGTCGCATACATTTCCCTTTAAGAAGAAGAATAATGAGAAAAGAAGAGCCTTCAAGGGCAGGGGTGTCCAGCCTTGGCAACTTTAAGACTTGGGGATTTCAACTCCCAGAATTCTGGGAGTTGAAGTCCACAAGTCTTAAAGTTGCCAAGGTTGGATGCTCCTTTTCTAAGGCATTTAAAAGCTGAATCTTAGATCTTCACTTTCCATTATATATACACCTGAATAGAAAGGCAACTTGCCTTTTTTTGCAACTGTTCTCTCAATTTCTCCTTGATTGGCATGAATTTGGAGACGTTTTGGCTCTTCCACCATTTTCATTGGCTCTCTCTCACTATTCTACTGGACTGCTTTGTCCGGAACTTAGGAACATTCATGGAGGACAATACAGGAGCCAAAGCTATAGCAGTCATGGAGTCCCCCAATTCAGAATCTGTGAGTAACACAGGTGATCCTCAACTCACGACCACAAATCAGCCCAACATTTATGTTGCTAAGCAAGAAATTTGCTCAGTGAATTTGGCCCCATTTTATAACTTTTCTTGTCACGTTGGTCAAGTGAATCACTGCCATTCTTAAATCAGTAACACTGTTGTTAAGTGAATCTGGTTTCCCCACTGAGTTTGCTTATCGGAAGGTTGCA
This sequence comes from Laticauda colubrina, assembly GCA_015471245.1. Lineage (NCBI taxonomy): Eukaryota > Metazoa > Chordata > Lepidosauria > Squamata > Elapidae > Laticauda > Laticauda colubrina. Next base: position 13,213,464 of record BLBF01000036.1, on the reverse strand, counting down.
AAAGATGATCACGTGACCCCAGGACATAAATGTGATTCTGTTGTCAAGCATCTGAATGTAAACCACATGACCATGGGGAGGCTGCAACGGTCATAAGTGTGAAAAATGGTATTAAGCAGAGGTGATATTCAGCAGGTTCTGACTAGTTCTGGAGAACCGCTAGCAGAAATTTTGAGTAGTTTGGAGAACCGGCAAATCCCACCTCTGACTGGAGATGTTACAGTATCCTTCCCCTGCCACGCCCACCAAGCCACACCCAGAGAAACGGTAGTAAAATAATGTGAAGTCCCTCTTTTCAGTGCTGTTGTAACTCTGAATGGTCACTAAGTGAACTATTGTAAGTTGAGGACTACCTGTACGAAATGGCTGAAAACTACCATGAGAAAAATTTGATGAGTTGTCAGAAACTTCCTGGCCACCAGAGGTGGCAAATAGATTTCAACTAGAATCATAAGCATTTATTTATTTTCATTTATTTATTTTATTATTCTATTTATTATTTAGTCAATTTCTATAGCTGCCTATTAAACAATATACAAATGCAATTCAGTACATAATCTTCCTTGGAGTTTGATATCCTTCAGATGATCTGGGCAGCAACATCTATGATTCACAAAAGTGGGGGGAACTTGCTGGCTGTAAAGGATGGTTGCTGTTGTCCAATCAATACAGATAATAGCTGAAGGGGAAAAGCTACATTAGCAGTCAAAACCCAACATTCAATGTGGGTGGTTCATGTATGGCTTTCTCCTTGGTTCAGGGACAGAAGAGCCTTCTTTATCTGCTTGCCATTAATATGGGGGGCTTGCTATGCAGAGCAACATTTCCAATAGCCTGTTAGATGGGAGCCATGATGTGGATTTTTTTTTATTTGTTTGTCAAACATGTACAAAATAACAAGTGTAGGGATGAACATAAATGGAAACAAAGGAAGTAAATACAGATAAATGGGGACAGTAAGACAGGGACGGTAAGTATACTAGTGCACTTATGCACACCCCCTTAACAGTGGTAGGATTCAAAAATTTTTACTATCGGTTCTGTGGGTGTGGCTTGGTGGTGTGGCTTGGTGGACGTGGTTGGGTGGGCATGGCAGAGGAAGGATATTGCAAAATCCCCATTCCCCCCCCCCCCACTAACCTGCTTTCCAGCTCCATTCTCCTGTGCAGGGCAACAAAAGAAGACCCAGCCAATCAGTTGGGATTCAGGACAGGTGGCAGAGAGTAGATGGGGGTGGGGCCAGTCAGAGGTGGGATTTGCTGGTTTTCCAAACTACTCAAAATTTCCGCTACCGGTTCTCCAGAACTGGTCAGAACCTGCTGAATACCACTTCTGCCCCTTAAAGACCTCTGAAGATTGGGATGAGGTCCACGGTAGACAGTTTGATTGACACTTTGGTTGACATTTGATTGACAGTTGTATTAGTATTTAATCCAGAGGAACGGCAAAGAGCCTCATTCTTGTTCAGTAGAAGAATGGCTTGCAAGCGGATCATTTAGGTTATTAAATTATTATTCTTTTTAGTTCTATGCATGCCTCCATGAACATTGGGTACATCCCATACCTTTTTTTACAATACACTTATTGTAAAATTAATATTTTGCTCAAATTCAATGAAACCAAATAATTCCAATATGAAACACAATAAATAAATGAATAATTTGAACAATCGTTACATTTGGAACAATCGTTACACTACAAATGGTGTTTGGGGCAGTAGCATACAGGTTAGTCCTTGACTTATGATCAGTGTTGGGACCAGAATTTCCATCGCTAAACCAGGCAATTGTTAAAGTGAGTTTTTCCTGATTTTACAATCTTATTCTGCCATGGTTGTTAAGCAAATCACTGCAGTTGTTAAGTGAATCATGCAGTCATTAAGCAAATTCAGCTTCTCCCACTTGACTTTGGTTGCTGTAAACTGGTTGGGAAAGTGGCAAAGGTCGATCAAATGACCCTCGAGGAGCTACAACCAAAGCAAATCCATTTAGTTATTTAGTTTCTTACGCAACTCTTCTTGGGAATCAATCTTTTCTCTGAGATCATCTTGTAACAATTCTTATTTATTTTATTTTGTTATTTGTCAATCATTTACAAGATAATAGGTGTAAGTATATACATAGTTATGAATACGTGAAATGGGTACATATAAGAAAAATAAAAGAAAGAATAGGACAGGGATGGTAGACACGTTGGTGCGCTTATGCATGGCCCCTACAGACCTCTTAGGAAAGGGGTGAGGTCAATGTAGACAGTCTAAGGTTAAAGTTTTTGGGGTTTGGGGAAGAAACCACAGAGTCAGATAGAGTATTCCAGACATTGACCACTCTGTTGCTGAAGTTGTATTTCCTGCAATCAAGTTTGGTGTGATGAACCTTGAGTTTGCATCTATTGTTTGCTGTTGTGTTGTTTTATGGTTGAAGCTAAATTATTCATTGACAGGTAGGACATTGCAATGTATGATTTTATATACTTTCCTTAGATCAGACCCAAGGCGGCATAGTTCTAGGTTTTCTAGGTCTCGAATTTCGAGTCTGGTGGCATAAGGTATTTTGCAACAAGTAGAGGAGTGGAGAACTCTTCTTGTGAAATATTTCTGGACTTTCTCAACTGTATTAATATCAGATACGTAATGTGGGTTTCGGACTGATGAGCTGTATTCGAGTATTAGTCGAGCAAATGTTTTGTATGCTCTAGTTATTAGTGTAATATTTCCAGAGAAAAAATAAAATTAGGTTACCAACTCTTAACGCCTTTTTGGCTATGTAGTTACAGTGGGCTCTAGCACTCAGATCATTTGAGATCAGTATTCCAAGGTCCTTGACAGAGTTTGGATCATCAACAAGGTCTTGACTATCCTCCTCCTTTCTTCTCCTCACTGAGTTCAGCCTCTCTGGTGTCTTTCAGAGGTCCTGATGTTCGAGACAGAGGACCTGGTCTTGCGCAAGAATGAGAAGAACTTTATCTTGTGTCTTCTGGAGGTAGCTCGGCGGGCTTCTCGTTTTGGTATGAGTGCTCCTGTCCTCATCCAAATGGAGGAAGACATTGAGGACGAGATCCGTGAAGAAATGAACCTGCCACCGGATGAGATGCTTCTTCCCCGGCCCAAGAGGGAACCTCCTAACTTCAAGAATCTGGACCAGATGGTATGAGAGTCTTTAAGGATGGCTAAGCCCCTGATGCAAGCAGAGAAACCTGGTATTCTTTCCTCCTCGACTTGAGACTGGATTTGCATTTTCTTACAAAAGAACATTGGAAACAGCTGGAGAATCTGTTTCTAAACTATAACCCAGACCAGTAGTTATTGTGTCTGGGTGTGGGTGTGATGCTATGTTATTCCATACCAGCTTCCTTTCTGTATGGTCTTAAGATGTTCATTTACTGTTGATAAGTTGATTGTTCGTGTTCCATTATGTTATTTTGTTTTGTATTGTTTGTTTGTCAAGCATGTATGAAAAAATAAATATAAGTATGAACATAACATATAAACATATAAGTAAAGCACAAAAGAATGGCTAGACACAATTTATATATGAAAGTCAAGATGTTTAAACTTAAGGCTAGCTCCAGAAGATCAGGGGCAGAAGGTTTATTAGTGCCACGACTAAACCAGAGGCGGTATTCAGCAGGTTCTGACCAGTTTGGGAGAACCAGTAGTGGAAATGTTGAGTAGTTCAGAGAACTGGCAAATACCACCTCTGACTGGAGATTTTACAGTATCCTTCCCCTGCCATGCCCACCAAGCCACGCCCAAAGAACTGGTAGTAAAAAAAATTGGAATCCTCCCACTGGACTAAATACTTTTTCCCCGCTGTCTCCAACGTCAGTATTTCTCACAATCCTCAACTTACGAAATTGGAATTTTTTATTTTTTATTTGTCAATTGCTTACAAGATAACAGGTATAAGTAAAAACATAGTTATGAATACATGGATACATATAAGAAAAATAAAAGAAACAATAGGACAGGGATGGTAGGCAAGTTGGTGCACTTATGCACGCCCCCTACAGACCTTTTAGGAAAGGAGTGAGGTCAATAGTAGACAGTCTAAGGATAAAGGTAAAAATTTGTGGAAGAACTCTTAGAATTATATTTTAATTGATTCTTTCATTGTCTTCCATGGAAGGCATAGATCCACCTGACATTTTCAAATGAGGGTTAGTGATGAGGTCCCTATTAAAAAGGCCATTCAACAGGGGATAGCAGCTAGATGACTGTTAAGCCTGGGTTCCCCAACCAGGGTTAGGTAGACAAGCTAAACA
>BLBF01000036.1:13187196-13204201 GCA_015471245.1 Laticauda colubrina | reverse complement strand
TAGTATTTCACCTAAAACAGTTAGGGTGAACAATGTTATCCCTAACAATGACCTTGGCTGTTCCTTATGCGGAATCAGACCTAGTTGGCTGGTGAATGAGAGACCACAAGGAATTATTGGGAGTCGGCTGGAATACAATGGTAATAAATTATTATTAAACAGTTAAAACATTTGTATCAACTGCAAAAATTCCCTAACAGTTAACTAAGCAGATTCCCCCCAAAAAAACCTTTCAGTGCAAACATATTATGCTATTTGCTCTGCTGTTATTTTCAATATTCTGCAACACCTTTGGTTTATTTTGGTTTTAGTAATACAGACATAATTGCCCTTTCTCAGTTACACTCTGGAAATCTAAACACACCAAGGCTGAGTTTATATAGGTAGTCATTGAATTATGACCATAATAAAGCCTGGAATGTCTGTTTATGTTACAACAGTCGTAAATTGAGAATTGTCCATTTCCAGAAGTAACTGCCCATCCAGAAAGTCCCTCAGGGTTACATGCTTAGGTGAAGTTGCCTGATAGGAATTAGATTTAGATTTATTGATTTAAGGGTTGATTAATTCATTCATTTATTGATTCATTCATTCTTCACATTTCTATACTACCCATCTCAAATAAGTGGCTCTTGTTTTTGCTTAGTTCCCATTGTGCCTTAGAGATGCGTCAAGGACTCATTTTTTCCGTCTGGCATTACATCTGAATAAACATAAGTTGCTGGATGAGATTTTTTTTATTCCCAGTGCTTAAGCATTTGCATGATATTGCAAATGGTGTTTTTTAATATTTAGTTTTATAATATAGTTTTATTGATTCTTACTGTTATTTGTCTTGTACTACTCTGAGCTGTGTGCCAAATAATAAGTCTACATATGGGTAGTCCTCATTTAGTGACTGGCTCATTTAACAACCATTCGCCATTATGGCAGTGATGAAAAAATAATTTTGGAAACAGTCCTTGCATGACCCTTGTAGATCTGTAAAGCAAAGGAAAGAACCTAAATTTATCATGTTTTACTTCATAATTGAGTTGTTGATCCCAGTTGTGGTTGCTAAATGAGGACTGCCTATACATTCATAATTTGACTCAATTGAGTAATAGGGTTTAGCAGATAATTATCCAAACTGAGCCATGGTGGTGCAGTGGTTAGAATGCAGGACTGCAGGCTACTTCTGCTAACTGCTGGCTGCCTGCTATTTGGCAGTTCAAATCTCACCAGGCTCAAGGTTGACTCAACCTTCCATTCTTCCGAGGTGGGTAAAATGAGGACCCAGATTGTTGGGTGGAATAGATTGACTCTATAAACTGCTTAGAGAGGGCTGTAAAGACCTGTGAAGCGGTATATAAGTCTAAATGCTATTGCAATTGCTAAACGACACAAAAAGTATTTTTTTCTTTAAAATAGTTCTGGTGGGGTTTTTGAACTTGGAGGCAGGTTTACCTGATGCCTTTCATTATTAAGATGTTTATGATTTTTTTCTTTCTTTCTTCTGCTTTCCCTGAAGGTCCAACACCTTGTAAGCCGGTGCACTTGTCCAGTTCAGTTCTCTATGGTCAAAGTCTCAGAGGGAAAGTATCGCATTGGTGATTCCAACACTCTCATATTTGTTAGGGTGAGTCAAGCTTAAACATTACCTTTCAGGAAGCAAGAATTTTACAGAACATCACATGTTGAGCTCTGAGGAGTAAAGATCTGCCTGGTGCCAATAGCAACCTCCTTTAATGAACGAACAACTTCTAGAAGTCTGTCCATTGTGCTGAGAAAAATAATAATTTGCATTTCCAAAATAAAAGCAACCTAGACATATCCTTCAATATAGGAGTGTTCACAGAGTAGGTCAAAAAAGTCAAGACGGTGACCAAGGTGCTTTTTTAAAGAGGCACCTGGACTTTATTTGTGTTTTTTTATTGAAATTGTTTTGCTTCTCATCCAAGAAGCTTCTTCAGTTCTGACTGAATGGAACTTTCAGCAGTTTCAAGAAAATTCCATACACATTTGCATTCTGATTCAGGTGATCCTGAAAGCACAGATAAACCCCCAAGTGGCCTCAATGATTCTCAGAGGGAGCGCCAATGACCAGATGACTGCAAAGAACATAAATCCTTCCATTCTCCCACCACCACCACCACCACCACCATTCAGTCAGAACTGAAGAAGCTTCTTGGATGAGAAGTGAAATGTCTTCAAGGGGAAAAAAAACAAAGAAAATCCAATTGCCTTTTGGATAAAGCACCTTCATGACAACCATCACCTGGATGACAGAGAGTCTCCATAGACATTCAAGATGGTGACATTGATGGTCAAAGCTTTACCTTCAATCTACAAGACACATTTTAAAAGTTGCCACTTCAATCACTCTTTCTTGATTGCCCTCTTGACTTTTTTTTACCAAGGTCTGAGAACAACCCTGCTTCACTTGCTCTCATCCACATATACATGATTTATTTTCAAAGCATGCAGCAGTTCATTGAAAGAGAAAAAGAATTAGCAAGCCAAGGAAATGAAAGGCACGGAATAAGAAAAGGATATATAGCTAAATCTACTGTTTCTCTGCAGCTCTCTCCAGCTCTCCAAGCTGTTCATAATCTGGCCAGCAGAATTAGGCCAAGTGTTTTCCCAACATGCTTAACAAACCATTCTTCTGTTGTTTTTACAGTCACCCTTTCCACCTTTTTCCAAATGGGCCCTCTGCTTTCACTCATTCAGCTGAAATCTACTTATTTAGCCCTCTTCACCCACTTCCAAAGCAGTTTTTAAAACTTCCGTCAAGGTCATTCTGCTTTCCTCTATCTCTTTTCTCAAGGGTCTTCAAACTTGACAAGTTTAAGGCTTGCGGACCAACTTCCATAATTCCTAAGCTAATATGATTGGAGGAGAAATTCTGGGAGTTGAAGTCCACAAGTCTTAAAGCTGTCAAGTTTGAAGACCCAGTCTGCTGGCTTCATTCTTTACAACTATCTCCCCCTCTTTACTTCTATTATATAGTATGTTCCTCTTATCCTTATTCTTTGCATCATCACCGAACAACAAAAAGTAGGCTTGAAAGGTAATTATGTTTTAGAAGTTCAGCTGTGCTACTTTTGAGTTATTAAATGTATTAATTCATGCACAAATCACATTTTCACAAAAAAGAGATCCAGTCATATTGGTAGAGGTCAAAGGGTCAACCAGCTCAGCATCATGTTTTCACAGCACTTAATTAAACATCTTTAAGAAACAGGGCAGGGTCAAGGAAAACTTACTCTGGTTACTGGTATTCAGAGATAAATTCACTTCTGAGCATGAGAATTTCATTACAAATGTAGCAAGTAGATGAATTTATCTCACTCTTAAAGCCACACTAGACAACTGATGACCCCTTGACCCATCATTTCAGAGATGTTTCTCAGTGCCTTCAACAGTCAAAGACCTTCTGATGCATTTGAAAAATTATTAAAAATGAAGGAGATATTCAGAGACATATCTGCATTGAAATAGCCATGTTGAACTCTATAGGTTGTCCTTGTCTTATGACCAAAATTGGTGCCTGGAATTTCTGTTGTATAATGTTGCAATCATAAGTTGAGTTGCACTCAATTTTTGCAGTGATTGTTAAATCACTGTGGTTGTTAAACAATTCATCTGGTCTTTCAGCAAACTCAGTTTTCCCAAAGGATGTTTTTTGCTTTTTGGTGGTTTGGTTTGTCAAAAGTTTACAAAAGGTGGCCACATGGCCTTGGGACACAGCAACAGTCATAAGTATGAATCAGTTGCCAAGCAGCTGAATTTTGGTCACATGATCATGGGGATGCTATAAAGGTCATAACTGTGAAAAATGGTCATAACTCACATTTTTCAGCGCTATTGTTACTTGTTTGGATGTTCACTAAATGAATTATTGTAAATTGAGGACTACCTGTATTTCCTACATTTGAGGGTTTTTTGGAAATTATCCTTCTGTGGGTTCAAAGAACATGACTGGAAGGATATCCATTTGCATGCAAGTCTCTGAGCAGCTGCTTTGGATCTGCTCAATACTACATTGTGCCATGGATTAGCATGTACAATAGCACTTAGACTTATATACCACTTCACAGCGCTTTTCAGCCCACTCTAAGTGGTTTATAGAGTCAGCCTATTGCTCCCAACAATTTGGGCCCTCATTTGACCCACCTCGGAAGGATGGAAGGATGAGTCAACCTTGAGCCTGGTGGGACATGAACTGCCAAATTGCAGGCAGCCAGCAGTCAGCAGAAATTGCCTGCAGTACAGCACTCTAACCACTGTGCCACCATGGTTCAATTAGCATGTACAATTAAATGACAGCAAAGGCTTATTAGAAATTTCTAACTCATTATGCTATCTAATGGTCACTTGGATGTTTGCAGCTCAAATATGGAAGTTCCCTTCCCAGCATTGGAATAGACTTTTCTGTTCAAGCAGGACTAGATGTCCACCAAGGTCCCTTCCAACTCTGTTATTCTATGTCTACCATGGAGGAAGAACTTCCACCAAGGGATGTCAGCCAATCCGATCAATTCATTGGCAGGAGGGCTGGAATTTAAGTCTATTTCCACTCCCTCCAGTAATCCTGTTAAATCAATGAATTCTTTGTTATTAACCAAAGGACCCAGCTGTTTGCTTGGTCCATTAGTTGGGTAATGGAAAGTAAGAAAAATCAGGGCTTCCAGAAAGAATGTGCAAAGGGAAGTCCCAATCCAATGCTGTGAGCTGCCCTCCATTATTTTAAAGAACAATAGGTGGGTTCTGCATATTTTTCAGAAAGCTAAGATGACATCTGATATCATAGAAGGGGTGATTTTTGCTCACATGTGTTTTTGGTTGGTCTAGATCCTGCGGAATCATGTGATGGTCCGAGTAGGTGGTGGCTGGGACACCTTGGAACACTATCTGGATAAGCATGACCCATGCCAGTGTACTTCCCTCTGTGAGTCCATTTCTGTTCCTTCAGTGTAATGTATGACTTTGCCTGCAATTCTACATTTAGACTCCAAGAATGACATCCATCAATCATATCTGAGTCATTGGGTTATTTTGAGCAGAAATGCATAAGTATCTTTGCTCTGCTAAAAAGATAGGATGCTTCCTCTTATGACATTTCTATATTTTAAAAGTGCATCCGTGTACTGCAGATATCTCCTAGTTGGTGTAAGGCAAAACAATCTTTAAATTTGGAGATGCTACTTGCATAGAATAACGTGAGTATGCTTAGGTTAAAGCTCTAGTTGCACTTATGTCATCAGATAATCCTTGAGTTACTACTTATAATGGAGCCTGCCCATCATAGTTGTAACTCATGACGGTTGTAAAACATGACTGATCCAATTTCATGGTTGTTGTTTTTTGTGGCATCCTGTGTGAGCAAATCCGTGGTCACTAAAGGAACTCCATAGTTGTTAAAGGAATTTTAAAAGCCTTAGTAAGAGTAAGTAACTGCATCCAGTTTTGGTCACCACATTATAAAAAAGATGTTGAGCTCTAGAAAAAGTACAGAGAAGAGCAACCAGGATGATTAGGGGACTGAAGGCTAAAACATATGAAGAACAGTTACAGGAACTAGGCTTGGCTAGTTTAGAGAAGAGAAGGACCAGGGGACATATGATAGCAGTCTTCCAATATTTGAGGGGTGCCACAGGGAGGAAGGGGTCAAGCTATTTTCTAAAGCACCTTAGGCCAAACAAGGAATAATGGATGGAAACTGAACAAGGACAGATTTAACCTGGAAATAAGGAAAAACTTTCTGACAGTGAGAACAATCAACCAATGGAACAGCTTGCTCTCAGAAGTTGTGGGAGCTTCATCACTTGAGACCTTCAAGAAGAGATTGGACTGCCATTTGTCAGAAATGGTTTAGGGTCTCCTGCTTGGGCAGGGGGCTGGACTAGATGACCTACAAGGTCCCTTCCAACTCTGATTATCTGTTATCTGTTAACCAATGGTTTACTATGATTTTGCCAAAAATTGGATTACTGGTTTTCAGCAGAACTTCATAAAATACAATTCTAAGGAAACTATGAATGGCCATAAATGTGACTAGTTGCAGAGCACCTGAAGTGCAGTCCTCTGACTTCAGGGAGCCCTAAAAGTTGGAACTTGGAATCTGGGTCATAAGTACCCTCCAAGTAAGACTGCTGGAAATTGAAATGGTTGCTAAGCTACCAATTGTAAGTTGAGGCTGTTGTACATGACCAAATTGACTAATGTTTTCCTTAACAAAAGGCTGGTGACCTAGTTCATGCCTTTTCAATTATGCTAAAAGCATGATGAGAAAGTCTCAATTGACCAACCTCATAGTGGGCTTTGGAGGTCAATATCTATGAGCCTATCTGATTTTGACATAAAGTACATCTTGTCATGCAAAAGGAATAAATGGGATAAAGCCTGAATGAAATGAAAGAGTGACAAAAAGACGTGTTGTGTGTCTATGAAATCAAAAGCCATTCTGGTCAATGTATGATCTCACATAATTGAATATAGGCAATGACTGAAAATGAAGTTTATTGAGAAAGAAAAGGCTAAGTTGTAAGCATATAATTGTGTTCATTTAGATTGCTGTGCAATTGTATGAAAATGGGATTTCTAAAAAATTAACATAGTGATGAGTTTGGAGAAATGCTGTGCAACATTCTGAATGAATGTAATGTAATCCCAAGGGAAAAACAATCTTGTTAGTTGACATGAGAGAAAAGAGTACAGAAAAAGTGACTGGGCCTTTGGAAGTCTCAAGAATGAATGAGAATCATGACTAGCGAATGCTTGCTTAGAAATGAGCTTTCAAATAAGGGATAGAAGCAAATAAAGATAAAAAAATAAAGATAAAAAATAAAAAATAAAAATAAAGATCTCTTAATAAAGATTAAGAGTATGGTGAAAAGATATAAGGTGGTGAGAAATTTTGAATCAGAGTGTCCATTATTTGATTGGAGTCAAAATTGTGTCTCAAGAAAAAATGAACATAGAAGAAAAGAAAAACAGTTCAAAGAAACTGGAATGAAATTAGAATGTCTGCTGGAAGAGAAAGTATGAACATGTATTAGAAATATAGATTAACTTCCCAAAAGAATGAACAGAAAGGGAATGTACAGAAAGAGAATATGGAAGCTGCTTTGAACCAAGTGGAAACAACTGAAGCAGGAGAAGTTACTTGTATGCACATGGGATGTATGAAAAAAGATGCTTTGTGGAATTGGAAGGATGAAGTGAGAATAGAATAGAATAATAACTTTATTGTCACTTTGAATGTACAGCATACATTAAAGTGAAATTTCATTGCATACAGCTCTCAAAGGGTTATCACTTCCAATATACACGACATAATATAACAGAATAAATAAATACAGATAAATACAGAGTTTAGTTCAAATGTACATGGTGAGTTTACCAGATGGTATAGGGAACAAAGCTATTACAGAATTGGGTAGTCCTGCCAGAAGTACTTTGAAAGAGGGGAGCAACAGAAACAGACTGTAAAGTGGGTGTATGAGGTCTCTAACAATAACATAGCGCTTAGAAGCAGCATCTTGAATGAGCTTCCTATGATCTTCTTGGCTGTCCTTACCACTCTCTGTATGGACTTTCTATCTGAGGCACTGGTGCCACCAAACCAAACAGTGATGCAGCTTGTTAATATGCTTTCAATCATGTCTCTGTAAAAAGTGGTGAGGACAGAAGGAGAAAGATGTGCTCTTCTTATTCGATGTAGGAAATGCAGGGTCTGGTTTGCACACTTCACTAAGAATGACATGTGGAGAGACCAATTCAGATTGTTAGTTATCTGCACCCCCAGATACTTAATACTGTTGACCACCACCTCTATGGCTTCATCCTTGATACTAAATGGAGCAGTGGTGGGATTCAATTTTTTTTACTATCAGTTCTGTGGGCGTGGCTTGGTGGGCATGGCAGAGGAAGGATACTGTAAAATCTCCGGTCAGAGGTGGGATTTGCTGGTTCTCTGAACTATTCAAAATTTCTGCTACCAGTTCTCCAGAACTGGTCAGAACCTGCTGAATACCACCTCTGGAGTGGAGTATGACAATGTCGGCTCTTCCCAAAACTTACAATGATCTCCTTTGTTTTATCAACATTTAGAACCAGACTACTTTTATTGCACCAGTCCACTAGGTGCAGATAAAAAAATATCCATACAGATAGTCCTCAACTTACAATCATTTATTTAGCAATTGTTCAAAGTTAAAATGGCACTGAAAAAAAACTACTAATGACTGGTCTTTGCAGTCCTTACAACCATTACAGCATCCCCACAATCATGTGATCAAAACTTGGGCACTTGGCAATCAGCATGTATTTGCAACAAGGGCAGCATTCCATGGTCACATGATCACCATCTGCGCCCCTCCCAGGCAGCTTCTGACAAGCTAAGTCAACGGGGGAAACAGGATTTGCTTAAAGACCTCGTGATGCACTTAACAATTGCAGTGATTTGCTTAATAACCATGCCCCCCCAAAAAAAGGTTCATAAAATTGGGTGCAACTCACTTAACCATTTTGCTTTGCAATGGAAATTCTGGCTGCAATTGTGGCTGTAAGTTGAGGACTTATAACGGAATGGATTCTGCAAACAGTGAAGATGAGAGAAAGATATAATGTGTCTGGAGAAAAAATAATTCCACAAGATGTATTCAAAGAGAGCAAGAATTGTATTAAATAAGATTAAAAATAAGATTAAATAAGATTAAAAAGCAGAGTACTTTTTATAAAAATAAAACATCTTTTGGAAATCAGAGAAAAGGGAAATTAGGAAAATAATGAATGGGGTTAAAAATAAAAGTGATTCTTTGGAATAAAAGAGGAGTGTATGTTCACCACTTTTTATCAAGTCTCAAAGAAAGATAAAATGCAACATAACAGAAAAAGAAAAATTGAGGAGAGATCAAAAAAAGGTAAATGGTTAAAAAGTGACAAGAAAAAAAACCTGCTTCCTATATTGTTCAGTACATATGCAAATATATAATAACTTCTCAACCTTAAAGCAAAAACATAGAAACATCCTATAAAAATATACAAATCAAAATCAAAATAACATTAGAATTATTTAACAAAATAATATTTCACTTGAAGTTTAAACATACAAAAATGTATACCTGTATATTTTTTACGTGTATGTAAACTTGATTGCAAACTTGTTTGCAGAAAATACGATTTCAGCAACAGAGTGGTCAATGTCTGGAATACTCTACCTGACTCTGTGGCTTTTCCCCCAAACCCCAAAAACTTTAACCTTAGACTCTCTACTATTGACCTCACCCCTTTCCTAAGAGGCCTATAGAGGGCATGCAAAAGTGCACCAACGTGCCTACTGTCCCTATCCTATTATTACTTTTTATTTTTCTTATATGTATCCATTTCATGTATTCATAAGTATGTTTATATTTTACCTGTTATCTTATAATCACTTGACAAAATAAATAAATAAATAAAATGTGTATGTAACAGAGGTGGTATTCAGCAGGTTCTGACCAGTTCTGGAGAACCAGTAGCAGAACCGGTAGTAAAAAACAAAAACAAAAAACCCACCACTGATGTGTAAACTTAGAATAAGATATTGTTTTGTGATATAATTCTAATAAACTTTACAGTCATAGACTTGATAATAGAATTTAAGAGCTAAGCTTCATTGTTAGACAGTGTACCTCTCTAATAATGCTCAGCTCTCTAATTCTATGATTATTTGAATTAGGATTATAGTTCTGTATTTGTACTGCAACTAATGTCATGACAGTGACAACAAAGATACAGAAAACCATTTTGCTATCTAATGGCTGTCCAGATTTTCACAGTCTAGACCTGATAGCCATACATTGAGTACAAATGTCAAATTAGACCCCTATCACCTCTCATCCAGCAGATCTCTTCAACTTTCCATCCTGATCTTTTTATTTTAAATAGATTCCTTTGAAAACATCTACAGGTTACATTTGCATAATGCTTAATCTGTACAGATCCATTGTCTAAATCTGTATAAACCATGATACCCAACACACTCATTCAGTGGGTTGTTAAAATACAACCAGAGCAAGAATTCAAAATGGCTTCTCTCTTGCTTCCCAGCCTCCATTTTCTACAAAAGTAAAGGTGGTTATATCCCAATAGTATAGTTTCTGGCTGTTGCTCTGAATTCTGAAATAAAAAAATGGTTCACTGGTGCTAGTCATATTTCCTACCCATTGCTTTGGTAATAAAGTCTTTGTGGAATTAAAATGGGATTATGTGTTACCGTGTTTATGAGCTTCCTGGAAATTGGAAGTGGCAGGGAACAGATAACTGGATTAATTAACCCCTTGACTTGATACAGGACCCTAGAATCCCTGAAATTGTAGTGTCAAAAGTTATAGAGAGCTCCAGGCTTTGATATGCTACAACACTTCATTGTTACTGCTTTTTCTGCAGCTCACAAGCAGGCCTTGAAGATGGCCAGTCCTCAGAAAATGCAGACTACCCAAGTTCAGCATGAGATCACAGCCCGTTTAACACCCAGGAAAGACAGCTGTAACAAGCCCCAGCCTGCCTTAATTGTGAGCAGATGCCAAAGTCCTCTGCCCCCTGTAGAGTGGAGGTCCTATCAGCCCCACAGTTTAGGTTCTGGGTGTAAAAAGGTTCAAGCGTCCTCAGCTAACAGCGGCAGCAGCGGCAGCAAGAAAAACGAAGGACCACAGATATCCCAGGATCATTCAGAACCCAGGAAAGTCCCTTCAACAAGGTAATAGAAGAAACCATAGAATTTGTTTTCAAAATGTTTTTTAGTTCTGAGCAAAATTACTAAAATTAATTGGATTATTGGAGTAATGCCACCTTTTCTTTATTTTCACCATAACTCTCTAGGTTAGCCTAAGAGCCAGGGATGGGCTTCAAATTTTTTTAGCAAGGGGTTCTGTTCCATATTAGCATTCTTGGAATACCCTCACCTGATTGGTCAAAATGAACTGCCCTGTGATTGGATGAAAGAACGACGGTGATTGGTCAGTAAAGAATCTACCGCAATTGGCTGAGCCGATCACGGGAGATTCAGAAGGCTGTCATTGGATAAGAGCCGCCGGCAAGCTCTATAAGAAGAGCTGCTGCGGCTTGCAGGTCCAACACAGATCTATACCTTTTAATAAAGAACTGAAGTTACACTGGTCTCGAGTCTCATTTTTCCCGCACTTCTACACTGGCGACGAAGGTGGGATACTGAGACAAAGAGACCAGTCGGGCACGTGGCAACCAAGCTGAATGACGAGATGGCCAGCAGCAACTCGCCACCCACACCATTCGACCAGGCAACCGAGGACTGGGAATCATACATCGATCGATTCCTCATGTTCCTTGAGAGCAACAACTTGAAAAATGCAAACGACCACAGGAAGAGAGCTGTGTTCCTGACCCACTGCGGGCCAGCCGTATTCAAGATGCCAAAGCATTGGCCAAGCCAGAAGACGTGAAAGAGATGGCTTGGCCAGACCTAGACTGGCTACTTTGAAACCACTACGCCCCGGCTGTTCCAAACCTGATCCGGAGACATGAATTCTACCGTTGGGATCAGAAGGATGTAGAGAGCATTGGGGATTTCGTGGTAGCACTAAGAAACATCGGAGGTGCGTGTGGTTTCTCTAACATGAACAAGGCTCTGAGAGACCATGTGGTTCTCGGTCTCAGAGATCCCATACTCCAGAGCAGACTCATGGCTCGGGTGGACATTACGCATCTCCCGAGAAAAGAACCGAGGCTGGTCACAAAGCCACTACAGCGCACCACGAGGCCATCAAACTTTCCCCCAATACCAAAGATGAGGAGGAGGAGATCCACAGATTGCAAGCAGAGCGAGACTGATGGAGAGGTCGTAAGTCAGGTTTCCAGTGCGCCAGATGCGGCAGCGACCATCCCTGTTCAGAGTGCCGGTACTTAGATGCCATTTGCCGGTACTGTGAGAAATGGGGGCACATTGCTAAGGTCTGCAGAAACAAATGAAACTACAGCCCAAGGTGACATGAAAACATTCCCCCCCAGGAACCGAGACAAATTTTCAGAGAACCGTTGGAGCTGCGAGAATTGAAGCAAGCAGCTTAGCGAAATCCGACGACGTGAAGAAACCCACCAAATGGTCACCATCGGCCACTCAGACAACTCCGACACAAGAAAAGTGCATGGGCAGGTCAGCATCAAAGGCAGGCCGTGTAGAATGGAAGTGGCTTCCGGATCCTATCTCTCCATGGTATCCTGGGACACGATTAAGTGGTTAGTGCCCAGCTTACAAAAATGAGAGCTGGAGTACCAGAAACTATTAAGGACTACCAGGGGAACAGAATTCCCGTAATAGGAATTGGACACTTCCATGTCACATTCAAAAAGCATGGAAAAGTACTCCCACTAACAATTGTGGACAGAGACCGCCCAAACCTGCTGGGACTGGAATGGTTCGCACCATTAGGAATCGAGGTGACAGGCATCAACTATGTTGAGGAAACTGACTGGGAGGAAGAATTCATGAAGGAATTCCCAGAAGTGTTGGACGGACAATTAGGCAAATACCGGGGGGTCCCCAATATCATTTAATGTGAACCCCAATATTGCCCCAATCCATCTTAAACCAAGACGAGTTCCTTTCGCGCTCAAGCCAAAAGTAGATGAGCAACTAGACAAGCTCATCGCGCAAGGGGTCCTGGAACCAATAGATCATGCATGCTGGGAGACCCCCATAGTTACTCCAATAAAACCAGATGGGTCAGTAAGAATTTGTGGGGACTACAAAGCGACCCTAAATAATGCACTACAACAGAGTGCATACCCAGTTCCGGTGGTACAGCACCTCCTACACTCACTCGGGGGAGGAAAAGTCTTCGTGAAGCTCGACCTGGCACAGGCATACTAACAGCTGCCAATCGACGCCGAGACTGCAGAAGCGCAAACCATCGTGACCCACAGGGGGGCTTTCCTGTGCAAAAGACTCCAATTCGGAGTCAGTGTGGCACCAGGGGTATTCCAGAGCTTAATGGAATGGTTACTGTAAGGCATTAAAAGGGTCATGCCATATTTTGATTATGTCTTGGTAGCTGCCAAAGACAAAAGACAATTGGGAAGCAGACTCAGGGAAGTCCTGCAGAAATTTAAAAATGCAGGAATAAAAGATAAAAAAGAAAAGTGCCAGCTATGCACTGAAAAAGTTGAGTTCCTGGGGTACTTAGTGGATAAAGACGGAATTCACCCCACCCAAAAAAAGATTAAAGCAACAAAAGAATCCCCAAGACCTCAAAGTAAAGCAGAATTACAAGCTTTTCTGGGACTAATTAATTTTTACAATGTCTTTATGCCACAAAAGGCAACAACAGCAGAACCTCTGCATAGGTTACTCAACAAGATGTCCACCGGGTCCTGGGGCAAGTGGGAAGAGGCCGCCTTCCGGAAAATAAAAGATCTCCTCACATCAGAATCAGTCCTCATCCAGTACAGCGAAACCCTGCCACTAACTGTGACCTGCAACGCCTCTCCATTCGGCATCGGAGCTATACTGAGCCATACGCTGCCAGACCGGAGAGAAGCACCAATTGCATACTTCTCTAAGACATTATCAAAGGCAGAAAGAAATTATAGCCAGCTCGACAAGGAGGCAGTAGCAGCGGTTACCAGCATGAAGCGATTTCACGAATACCTGTACAGTAGGGACTTCATCCTCATCACCAATCACAAACTACTCCTGGGGATCCTGGCAGGGAACAAGGCCACCCCCAACATCCTGTCACCCCAGATGACAAGGTGGTCCAAGTTCCTTGCCGCCTACAACTACCAGCTAATCCATCGCCCTGGGAAAAGCAACTCGCATGCCGATGCATTAAGCCATTGCCCCCTGCCAGATGCTGAGGACGACCCCGGACCTACCACATCCACCCTGCAAATAGAGACACTGCCCAACCTGCCAACAACCGCATCAGACATTGCTAGAGAGACAATCAAAGACGGGAAATTGGCACAGGTTTTGAGCTGGGTGGAAAAAGGGTGGCCAGAAAGAGAGAGCAGTGACCAGTTTAAACCCTTCCGGAACTGGCAGACTGAATGATTTTCCCAAAAGGGATGTATATTATGGGGCGACAGAGTAGTAATTTCAGACACTTTACAAACAAGAAAATTTCACATGTTGCATGAAGGACACCTGGGCATTGTAAAGATGAAATCCCTAGCCAGAAGATACATGTGGTGGCCAGGGATAGATAAAACCATCAAAACATGGGTGGCAACATGTGACAAATGTCAAAGGTCCAGACCAAACCCTCCGCAAGCACCAAACCTCGAGTGAGAAACACCAAGGGGCCCATGGTCAAGGGTCCACATAGACTTTGCAGGACCCACAAAAGGGCACACCTTTTTAATTGCAGTAGACACTTACTCCAACTGGTTGGAGGTAAGCCTAATGCAATCCACCATGACAGAAGCGGTTATAAAGAAACTAAACAGACTTTTTGCCACCCATGGCCTACCTGACTTGATAGTATTTGACAATGGGCCACAATTCACGGCATTGGCATTTGAACAATTCCTCGGGGCATACGACACGCATTGACAGTGCCCGTTTATCCAGTGGCGAACGGGCAGGCGGAACGAATGGTCAGATATACCAAAGACGCTTTAGAAAAAATGGATGCAGGGAGCATACACGAGAAAATAAATAAACTATTAACAATACAACGCATAACACCAAGTGCTAAAACCAATAAAAGCCTAGCTGAGCTCCTGATGGGAAGAAAACTCCGATCCCATCTAGACAGACTGCACCCGACATACAACCCCGAAAAACCACCAGACTCATCTAGCCGGTACCGTACATTTAATCCGGGGGACACTGTCTACGCAAAAAATTTTCAGGGGACCCACTGTGGGTACCTGCAATAATAACCCAAGTAACTGGTCCCGGGTCATACCGGCTGGAAACGGAGGATGGAAGGAATTGGAAACAACATGTTGATCAACTAAGATCATGAATAACTTCAAGCAAGGCCAAAAACACACAAACTCCACAGAAAGACTTTAATAAAAAAAAAAACTAGGGGGGGGGGGAGAAACCTCAAACAACTATCAAAAAGAAGGAGAAAATCCTCCTACGACACAGCGGCAAACCGAACACACCCAACCAACACAAACTGAGCAGTCAATCCAAACACCAATAAATAGAAAAAGAAACCAACAATACTTTCCAGCAAACGAGGGCAGCAGAGGGAGACTAGCAGAGGACAACCCACATGGAACCTCACCTGGAAGAAACAGCCAAGCCAGTTCAACCAGCCCGGAAAGACCGGCCAGGAACAGAGAAGCTCAACCGAGCCCAGTAGACTGGGTGAGAGTTGCGGCGAAAGGCCTGACTCACCCTTCCAGGCAGTTCCATGCAGAAGAGCGGAAGCAACAAAGATCCCATCTGAACCATCTGAAGACCAAGCAGCAACTGAGCTGTGGGGGTCAAGTAGGCAGATTAAAAGCCCCGCCTACCTATGCGACTATGTCCGTAGGATGGACCTAACCAAGAGGGGAGGGTTGTTCCATATTAGCATTCTTGGAATACCCTCACCTGATTGATCAAAACAAACTGCACTGTGATTGGATGGAAGAACGATGGTGATTGGTCAATAAAGAATCTACCGCGATTGGCTGAGTCGATCGCGGAAGATTCAGAAGGCTGTCATTGGGAAAGAGCTCTTCTCTATAAGAAGAGCTGCCACGGCTTCAGCACAGATCTATACCTTTTAATAAAGAGCTGAAGTTACGCTGGTCTCGAGTCTCATTTTTCCCGCGCTTCTACAGGTTCTCTGCCTGGTTGCTGAGTGGGTGAAACCATGGTGGGTGTTGGTCTAGTTGGCCTCCTGCACTATGGTGGGGGTTGGGGGTGTTCTTTCCCTCCCCGGGTTCCGGAGGCTTTCCTCAAGCCTCCAGGAGGGCAAAAATTGCCTCCCTGGGCTCCGGAGGCTCTCTGGAAGCCAGAAGCAGGACAGTTTCCAGCCTTCCTGAACTTCTGGGAGGCCTGTTTTTCACCCTCCCTGAGCCTCCGCATTACCTGCATCTAAAACAGGCCGTGAGGGGACTCCTGGGAGGAGTGGGGGGGTGGGGTGGGGCCAGCCAGGAGTAGGATTTTGGGGTTCTCTGAACTGTGCAGAATCTTAACTAGAGGTTCTCCCAAACCTCTGTGAACCCCCAGCAGTCCATTCCTGCTAAGAGCTATTGATGTGTAGAAATGTTTGGCTGTATAGACCTTCTGTCTCAATCATCATGACTTTTGTAATAACTTTACTCTTCTAGAAGTCTTGGCAATATATGCTTCCTTTTATCTTTTGCATAGCAAGAGTTTGTTATGTGAATCCTCCTGCAAAAATCCTCCTGCAGATGATCAAAACCTTTCCTAGGATACACAACTGGCATAGCAATAACAATAGCACTTAGACTTATATACCACTTTACAGTGCTTTACAGCCCTCTCTAAGCAGTTTACAGAGTCAGCCTATTGTCCCCAACAATTGACTCCTCATTTTACTGACCTTGGAAGGATGAAAAGCTGAGTCAACCTTGAGCCTGGGGAGATTTGAACTGCCAAACTGCAGTCAGAAGTAGCCTGCAGTACTGTATTCTAACCACTGCGCCACCATGGCTCATTTGACAGACCACTGATTTGACAGACTAATGTTCTCTTGCAGTGCACAGAAAGCAGTGTACTCCTTGTTGTCTGTAAATGTCAACAAGATTCATTAGCTTGGTGTGCCTTTGCCCAAATAGGATCTGAGTCGAAAAGGTAGATTAATACCTTTGTATTAATGCATAAGTAAAAAGAGCCCCCCACAAGGAGCCTCTGAGAAAGGTAGAAAAACACTTTATATACAGTTCAAACATGTTAGGTTTGGAATGTGTTTTTTTCATTGGTTAGCATCATTTGACTCATCTATGACCTAGAAAGCAGGCTCAGTAGCTTTATATCGTTGTCATACTGAGGAGGTGTGTTTTCCACATTATAATGAGACACAATGAGTTT